>JARHVA010002310.1:315000-365000 GCA_037957365.1 Torreya grandis | reverse complement strand
TTTCTCAGTTCTCCTTATCACCAAGAGGGTCTTAACCTCAATCCTATCTTCTTCATTTTTATCCCAATCAATTTTTGGAATAGGTGGTTGTTTTATCTGTTCAAATTATGGATCAGTCACTTGTTCCTCATTATCAAAAATTCTAGAAATATCCATATTTAAATTAAGGGTACTTATTTGTCCTAGGGAGAACCTAGACCACAGTCTTCTTTTGACCTCGAATTCATCTAAACAATCCTCCAATTGGGGAATATGTGAAAACTCTGTTCCAAAATCCAAGTTATCCCTAGGAAAGCCTTTACTATAAAATTGGGATCTATCCTTGAAGTACTAAAAATTGAATTTTTAAAAATCCACTTCCAAATTCAAAGCGTCAAATATTAACTGCCATGAATAACATCCATGTTCAATGGGAAAAAATATAACATCTTTCTTTGTCATTGTGAATTTTTTATCCACATGTGCTAATTGTCTGCAGACTTCTATCAACAAAAAAATAGTCAAAAACATACATAGGTAACCTCAAAGGTTCACCATCAAAACCCCCAACTCTGATATTAGTGAACTTGGAAAACTGAATAAAGAAACTGCCATAAATCTTGATGAGCTTCATATCCTCATCAGACATCCTCTTATTGATGTTGTTTGCTAATTCATGAGTCATTTTTCCATTAAAAATATCATTAACCCTCTTGTAATTCTCATAGCAATTATGCATTTGCAATTTTGGGTAATAGTCATAAATTTTGCTATTCTCAACCAAGGGTGTGTGAAGTAGCCCTACCCATTGTCTTGTAGATGATAGGAAATAGAAGAGGTACGAGGACATGTAAAAATCTTTATTCCCCAAAAAATTAATTAGACCCAGATGTAAATAGTCAGCTACAATTTCTGCCTAGTCCACATATTGCTCTCTTTGGAGGATCACCTGTATCAAAAAGTACATCCAGTCTTCCCAATAATATGCCTGAGCGTTGCCTTTTAGCCTGTGTAGTAACACCACAATATCTTATACTTCTAGAATCATGTGATTTCTTGTCAATGGTCTAGGCAGTCTTGAACACCCTTTTTGGAATTTTAATAATCTATTCCTTGTGATTACGCTCTTGTAAATTTCTTTCTTTAGTGAAAAATAACCATAGGAAGAGGTAATATTGAGGTCAGAATATGGTTCCTTGGGCAGAATTCTCATCACAGACATTAGGGTTTGTCTATTGATATGAAGTAAAACATTACCATCTACAGTTTTGATGCACCTATTTTGAGGTTCATATCTATTCATGCATTCTACAACTAATTCAGGGCATTGTACAGCCATGGAAAGAGCTATAGCTTCAACCGAACCACTTTCCACTATCTTCTACATCATAGGATTTGACACAAGATTTCTAGCCCTTTCCTTCTAATTTTCTAAGTTATATTGAACCAGAGTAGTGTCCCCAATTTTAGGAAGAGAATATATGAGACCAAGACCATGCTCATAACCAAGACATGTAGATTTCATGGCTACAGGTTGGAGGATATAATGAAAAAAAATGTTTTGAACTTCTTAAACAATGTCATAAACTTAAAAGTATTCTTCTTTCCAATCAATTAATGGAAATAACTTACAGTAAGATTAGAACTCACCTTAATTTTATCTAAAATCACTATGAATTTGAGAAAAAAAAATCTTATATCACCTACGTTGTTCTCCTTTGTATTACCCAATATGTTTGTTTGCTAAATTTGACTTGTTTTCTTTTGATACAGACATTAACTAGGTCAAATAATTAAACCAAAACAATACGTGATAAAAATGCTTGATAATACATAAATTTTGACATATACATTAATGACAAGCATTTTTTATGCACGATTTTGATGAGTAATGATTATCTATAACCTTGTTAAAATTTAAAGCTTTTCGCTTTATAATGAGTTTTGCATATATTCTCCTCTAAATATCCTACTAATTTTGACTTAGAGAAAGCCTTAGGGTGAGATGAGAGTATAACCATTGAACTTTGGAAATATGGTTCAACTTCAAGGTTCAAAGATACGAGATGAACTACACAGGCTGACCAATAGTCACATGACTTTTCAAGAAATGTTAAATTTTGAAAAAGTGAACCGTTGAACCGTTGAACTCCACTATAAGGTTCAAGCGGTTAGTTCAATGATAAATTAATTTATAAAAGGGAACTAAGTGAATATGACTCCTTACAAAACATCAGGTATTAAACTATTGAACTATTGAACTTTGAAAAAAGGGTTCAAGTTCAACCAAAACGTTTAAAGACATAATTGAAAAATATAAAGGGATAAACAGTTCACTTTGAGATACATTGAATAATTCAACCTATTGAACCATTGAACTCTAAGAATGGTTCAAATTCAAAGGTTCAATTCTTTAAAAATTTCACACATAAAAGATGATAGGTGGGCAAAATTTTTAAAATAAAGAGATGACTTAATAAACAAAGATATGACTAATAAGGGGAAAATGATAAGTTGACTCTTGCTTAGGGACAATTCATAAAAAAATGAATAAGGGTAACTAAAAAGGTAAAAATGCTTCTGAATGGGGACTATATTTCATGGCAAAATGTAGAGAACTCAAAAACTCTAGTTATACATAAACTGAGACATAGAAATACAAGAAAAGAAGTAAGATAGACCAAAACAGGGAAAGGAAAACACAACATGAAACAATAAAGGAAAGGCTATGTACAAAACAAGGGGCACCTATTTCACAATCGATACAACTTAAGATCCTATCCATTAAAGGACAGGGGTAAAACAACTCCATCCATATGTTCCAATTTAAAAGAATTAGGACCTAGTACCTGATGAATTTTGAAAGGCCCTTTCCAAAGTCAATCCAATTTTTCATGTGCTCCTTTAGGTTCTCTCCTTCTATCCCATAACAATACTTCATCTCCTTCCATGAACTTTCTAGGTTTAGTTTCTGATCAAAAAATCTTTTTAACCCTAGCTTGATGAGTAGTAATCTGATCAACCAGTTCATTCCTCTCCTCCTTAATCTTAGTTATGTACATAACTCTTTTCTCTAAAGAATCTTGAAAGTACTAATCTTCAATAACAATTTGTAATTTACCCATAGATAATTCTAGAGGTAATGATAACTATGATCCTATCCCATAAACCAATTTAAAACACACCATTCCTATTGCTCTTTTTGGGGTTACCTTGTCAGACTAGAGTGATTCATATAGTTTATTATGCCAATCTTTGGGGTTATCACTCACCAATTTCTTCATGATGGCTATCAAATTTTTATTATTGGACTCCACTTGTCCATTCCCTTGAGGGTAATAATCTGATGAGTGAGAAAGAGAGATACCATGATCATAACAGAATGAAGTAAGTTCCATTGAAGAAAAACTAGTAGCATTATCTACCACAATCTTCCGAGGAACACCAAAATGTACAAGTATATTTTCTTTGAGAAAATTACATACCACTTCTGATGTGGTTCTCTTCATAGGGGCTGCTTCAACCCATTTCATAAAATAGTCCATTTCTGTTAAAATGTGTGTATGTCCAATACTTGAAGGAGGTGAAAGAGGTCTAATGAAGTCTAATCCCCATTGTCTGAAAGGTTCTTCAATAATGACAGGCCTCAGAGGTAATGTCACAAGTTGTGGTCTTCCTGAACACATTTTACATTTTTCACAGTTAGCCACCCATTTATATGCATCTTTGAACATACCTAGCCAATAATAACAATTTATAAGGATTTTTAATGTTGTGACCGAAGAAGAGAAATGTCCACCACATGCTTCATTATGAAAACTTCCCACAGCTTGTATTGTTGTTCCTTATCTACACACCTTAGAAAGGTTCCATCTAGTCCCTTTTTGTATAGGACACCCTAAATGACATATTTTATTGCTTTTAACCTCAGATTCCTTTTCTCCTTTGAGGATAAGTAACTGGGTCAATTTCCATAAGTAAGATAGTGTGCTACATTTAGGAACCATGGATCTTATAAGCTCACTAATAGGACAATAGGAAGTTTTTATTCTTCTTCTTCCTTACTTATGGCTATCAATTTTCACAAACCTTGACTTCTAACTAATTTTATTGGTCTAATCTCCAGGCCGTATTCTTGAATTTTAGCAACCCATGTTGCTATATTATTCATCCCAACATCTTGTTGAGTCGGAATGCTTTTCACAATTGAACTAGGAACAAATACAACTGAATGAGAATGAAGTATATAGTATCTAAATTGTTTAACAACCTTTACTACAGTGAAAGCTTGTTTCTCAACCAAAGAATATTTAAGTTCATGCTTCTTGAGAGAAACACTCATAAAGGCTATTGGAGCTTCTACATTTAATTCATTTTTTTGTAACAAGATACTAGACATGGTATGTTCTAAAGCATAACAATAACTAACAAAATCTTTTTGGAAATTAGGATTTACCAAAGTAGTTGTTTGTAAAATCACCTCTTTAATATCTCCAAATGCTTTCTTAGCAACTTCATTCAATCTGAATGCTTGTTTTTCACTTATCATCCCCATAATATGTTTCATAATCTCAGCAAAATTAGGAATGAACCTTATGATAAAATTAATCTAGCCAAAGAAAGACTTCATTCCAGTCCTATTAGAAGGAAGACTTAGCTATTGTATTTCTCTAACTCTTTCTGGGTCAATCTTGATTCCATCCTTTGAAACTAGATATCCCAATAACTTCCCTTTTGTAACACAAAAAATTGACTTCTTAGGGTTAAGAGATATCCCATGACTCAAGCACCTTTGTAAAATGGTCTCCAAATCCTTCAAATGATCCTCCCTTTTTCTATAGAAAATAGTCAAATCATCAAGATAACTAACAATAATTCTATCTTTCAGATCTTCAAAAGATGAATCCATCGCATGTTAAAAAGTTACACCAGCATTAATCAAACCAAAGGGCATATAGTTATAAGAAAAAATTCCTCAAGGTGTAATGAAAGTAGTTTTATATTGGTCAATTGTAGCCACACTTATCTAGACCTGAGAACCCACCTAGCATGGACATCATTTCTGACCCATCAATAGTTTGCAAGATGTGATCCATTATAGGCAAGGGATAATTATCTTTTAAATTGGCTTGGTTTAAATTTTTGAAGTCAACATAAATTCTTATTTCTCTATTCTTTTTACATACTAGAACAATGTTTGCCACCTAGGTGGAGTGATGAACTGTATAAATAATCCTAACCTTCAACATCTTGTCAATATCCTTAAAGATAGCCTTAGTAACTTTTGGGTTATAATTTCTCAGCTTCTGCCTGAATGGAGTTGCATTTTCTTTCAAAGGAATATGATACTTAAACTACCCATGCCTAAAATCCTTAAGGTCATCATAACACCAAGCAAAAACATCCTTATACTTAATCAATAGATTAATTAATTCATGTTTATCCTCTGACAAATAACACCTACCAATGAAGATCCATTTTGGATCAGTCTCACTCCCAATGTTGATTTTCTTATAATCCTCCACTTTGTTAAGACTCTGGGCAATTTCGCCTTTAGTATATTCATCTTGTCTAGTAAAAAAATGTTCTAGAGAGACCAATCCTTTAGGGATTTTATTTCCTTTTAACTGAATTACATCATATTTCAAATTGATCCCTGTATCAGGACTAATTCTTTACATTCTATTTTAGAACCTTCAAATTAAGTCCCCAGGAACATCTCAGCATTCTCTAAGAATTTTTTGATCTATTTATTACTCTAAAAAACTTGCCAATTTTCAGCATTATTTGGGACTTTAGGATGATAGACTAAATCTATTCTATATGAATCCATTTTGAAATTAGGGTGTGGGAGAAGAAGAGAAGCTGATACTACTAGAGAATCTGCCCATGTGTTCTGGTCTCTAGGAATTGATTCAATAGAAAAGGCATCAAAATATTCTATCTCATCTCAAATTTTGTTTATGTAATGTCTCAATCTATCATTTTTAACTAAAAAAATGCCTCTCACTTGTTTGACAATTAATTTAGCATCTCCTCTTGCCTTGAGTATCTTTACACCCTTTCCTTTAGATACATTTAATCCAAGCAACAAAGCCTCATACTGTACAATATTATTAGTGTTTTTAAATTCTAGCTTGAAAAAGTAAGGAAAATTTTCACCTTTACGTGAGATCAATACAACCCCTGCTCCTGAACCAGTGGTAGCACAACTACCATCAAATTACATGGTCCATAGATCATTTGGATGAATAGATTCTTCCTTCAAGTCTTTAGAAGAGAAAAAATAGTTGCCAATTTTACATTCTTCAAATAGAATCTGAGACTTAGGATCATCAGAAGGGTAAATAGTAAATTTGCATTTAGGTTCAGGTTCTATCTTGACTTTCTAATTTCCCACTAGAATTGTAGCTTCTGACCAATCCAATTTAATCTGTGCACCCAAATATTTCCAAAATGTCTTTCTCAACAACATCCCATAACTAGCAGGGATATCCACTACTAAGATAATCAACTTCACCTTTTTATCAAGATAGGCTACAAGAGCTACTCATGCATGTTTAATTTGTTTGAACAAATAAATCTATTTGCCATCCATGGAGTAACATCTACCAAATGTTTTTTTAAGCGATAAGCCTAGGGCTTTGGCTATAGAAGAAGGCATTGTATTATCAAAAGCACTTGAGTCTATGAGACAATTGTTGAGTTTAAGACCATTTATGAGCAAAGAAACATAAAATGTATTGGGCTTCATATCAGCCATATAAAGAGTATCATCAGATGAATTGAGGGTCATTCTAGGAGTATGAGTAGGTAATTCAGGTGGAGAAGTAAATAATTAGGCAATGGAAGACTCTATATTAACATTTAATTGAGTCTCAGGTTCAACTTGTGTAGGGCCATTTTTAACATATTTAACCAATTTATCAAGTTATTTGGGTTTCAACCTGAGGTATTCAGTAGGGGATATTTGACTCATTGTAGACTTACAAAATTATAAAATATCAAAAGAAGTCTCACAATCATTTCTATGTAATAATTTATTTTCTTGGGTATTCAGATTAGTATCAGACATTCTAGTCAAAGGTTTCTTACCTTTAACAGGTGCTTCTTGAGTATTAGAAAATCTTAGATTCTTCTAACTTCTGGTAAGCACAGTACATGAAGGATCTTCAAGAGTAACCAATATTTCACCCTCTCTTTCTAAATCAGACTCATATTTTAGGAAATGTATTTCAGAGTCACCAGGTTCCTCAGAGTTCCTTTCTTATTTAGTAATCTCACCTAACAAATCTTGAGTAGAAGTCATTTAAGCATATATAAGCATCTATAGACAAGAATTTCCATCATGATCAGTAGTCAAATGAAAGGCAAACATGTTACCTCTTTCAGGAGGAGCTTCAATAGTCAACCTTGATTGTGCTAATGTAAGTGGTAATGTCTTGCTATCATTTGCCTGTCGATTAAAATTTCTTATGCCAATATCTTGATATGGTTGTTGGAATGAAGTACCAATCTTAGGTAATTATCTTTTTAGGTCAATAATATCATTGACTAGTCTTTGAACCACAGGATCCGTAGAGGATGAGGGTTGAGCAATGGGTATTTGGACTTTTTTCTTTCATTTTCTAGCCATAATAAGACCATCCTCTAATTTAACTGCCAATGATTATATAGCTGCTAAATCAGCAATTGCACCTCTTTTGAGATGAAAACTTATATCAAGAGGCATAGAATTAATAAAGAAACATTTTTGATTCTCAGTAGTCAGCCTTTTTGCAGTAGGGATCTTGTGCACAATTCTATTGAATTTGGCTATAAATTCCCTCATAGATTCATGTATCTCCTTCTTGAGCTAAGTCAATTGAGTAAGAAGGGAATGTTCATCTTCTGCACTTTTGAACCTATTTTAAAATGTAATTTTCATATTATTGTAGTTTGTGATTGAGGAATTAGTTAGATGATAAAACCATTATGTTGCAGTATCAGTTAGATTTTACACAAAAATCATTATGGCTACATTTTGATGTTGCACACCTAACACACCACACACTACTACAAAGGCACTCAGATGCTCCTCTAGTGATTATCTTCCATCTCCATTAAATTTAGGTAAATTTTCCCTTGCATTTCTAGGAAATGGATTTAGGTTGGCCCCTAAATTTAGAGGTCCTATGGCTGCTCCCCAATGTGGGGCCATTGGAAAAAAATTTATAGCAGAAGGAAAGATAATACCAGAAAGAGTTAAGGCTTGACAAATAGAAGATGTAGAGGGTTTAGGAGGGCTAGGTGGTCTACTTATAAATTTTCTAACATGGGTAGGAATATAAGGAATATTTAGGCTTTTTCATTTTTGAAAAGTAGAATCTTCAATTCCCTCTCTTCTCAAATACGTTGTGTATCTTTTGGAATCCAGCTTATGATATTATCACTATTAACGTCTATGTTGTTCTTAATCTCTTTCCACTTTACAGAGTTTGATTTCTTGCTACATTTTTTTCTTGCCTCCTTATTTGCCTAAGTAACAACAATCTCAAATTATCGGCCAATTCTCCTTCTATTTCTAATATTCTACTTGCCCTCTTATAATCATCAATATTCTGATGAGTACGCCAAGCAAGAGTATTTAACGAACTAATTATATCTTCCTTTTCGTCTTGAAAACCAAGATTAGGTTGTAAAATATGAATTATATTTTCATGTGGAAGCACCATTGTTTCCTCATATTAAGCCAACTAATCTTTCAGTAAAGACTTCAATTTTATTCCCCAACAGAGTCACCAAAAACTGTTGGCTAACAGATTTGTCTTTATCTAAAAATGTTTTATTTTGACTCAATACCCTTCTTATTTCAAGAACAAAAAAGTTAAATAAAAAATGGATGAACCATCGAGAATAGTTCCCCTCTGAATTAAGGTATAGCTCCCTTTAAAATTTTCAATGAATTCAAATTATTCTAAACATCATGATGCACTTTTAACTAGAAAGTGTTTAAACGCTAACTAACATCCATACATAATCATGCTATGAATGCAATATCCTTTTCTATAATAGAAGTGGGTAATAGAATACATAGATTCTATATTTAATAACAATAAAATAGATAAACATATATACATTGTTGAACCAATAAATGATAAAACACATACAATGAATTGTCTAGTGAAAGAGTAATTACCATATGAAAGAAGATTTCACACAGAAAACCCAATTTCAAATACTCAAATGCACAAATCCAAGTATGTAGTAATTGATTATCCTTTTCATTCATAGATGAAAAATATTCTAGACAAATATCATAAATATTGTAAATAATAGTAGTTCAGTTTTAAAATTTCTTATCTTCATTTTCTTCACTTTTCTCCCCTATATATCCATTTTTAACAGCCTCAAATATATATATAGTTTCCCTAACTAACCAATATTTCAAACAAAACTAGAGTTAAAGTAACTCTAACCCATATAGGACTTAGTTTTTAAAAATTCAAATAAAGATCAAGTTTTAAATAGAAAACCAATCGAATAACTGAATAAAAGAAACTGTGTAAGTAAGATCATGGCTGAAGTGACATATTAGAATCTCTAGATTTGTTGTGTTTAGTTGGGTTGGCATGTTGAGATTTCACTCCTGAAATATTTTAACAAACTCCTAGATTTTTGAGAGATTGGGAATACTAATGTGCGTTATCCTAGCCTTCTAGATATTTTCTTCCCTCCAAATTTTCCCCATCTTCTCCACGTGCTATGGGAGTGTGTCGATGCAATGACAAAGAAGTGACTCTACCTTTGAAATCTAAGAGAATTTTTTTGTTAATAAGTTGTCACTTTCTTTAATAATGTTGATGTTTTCTCTAAAGGATTGAATCATAGTATTGATGTTCTTTTCTAGTTTTTCATCATCATTTATGTATTTCACATCAATACACTGTAGATCATGTTGTAATGATTGAGTGAATTCAGTAATTTATTTGATCATTTTTGTAATTTCAATTCACCCTTGTTGGGATACTGAATTCCTCCATTCAATGTTTTTCTTACTTACACATAGTATATCTTCATCTAGACCTATCAAATTCTTTTTTGACAAAAACTTTGTTATTTCATACTTTTGTACCTCATCAATTTGGTTCATAACACTCATCCATTTGCCTTCGTATTTTATCCATAGACCATTTTATGTCTTTAAATCTTCAATAGTAATTGTGGTTAGATCATTTGCATTATTTATTTTATGAGTGTATTATGTACCTTTATTGTTGATGCCATCCAACTAATCATCAAATACCCTGGTGACCATTTTGCTTCGATGTATCTGATCTAACATCTTTTGATTGACAGGTGATTTTGGATCGAAAGACAGGGACAGTTGGGCAATAGGTTGTGGATCTAGATTATGAATGGTGTTAATGTACTTAGTCATTAACTACAAGGTTTGCTTCAACTCCCTTTTGTCTTTTTCATCCTTTCAGGTTCAAGTGACTATCATTTTGGTGGATGCTTCAAGGTGATGTACATCTGTGGCATGTGATGCAGTCCTAAGATATATCTTTTCAATTATAAAATCCTAAACTGTAAGATCTTGAACTTCCTCATTAGTTCTTGGTTGGGCTATTTTTTCACTCCAGTCCCCTATGTTAGGGTCGACATCTACCCTGGATGTTGTTTTTTAATTTCTTGGATTTAGGAGTTTTTCCTAAACCCTTACTCACCATGTCTTCTAATGGCCAAAAAAATGGGACTATTTTTCTCTTGTTACTGATTGAGCTTTCTAGCCATTTGGGTGCAGAGACCAAGAATTCCTTATTAGGATTCGATTGATCCGAAGGCATATTTGAAATAATCATTAGGTCAGTGGAATCAGAAGCAATCTCTATTTGTTATTTTGCACTAACCCCCTCTGCCATTGGTGAATCAGATTCTTTATCACCTGTTGCTTCTTCTAAATCCTCTTCAAAATTTAAATCCACAACTATTTTTTTAAGAATTTGACTCTTTTTCTTGCTTTTCATCCTTGATCTGGTGGCACAAGGAGGCAGAATAGTTGTAAGGGTCTTCTTGGATTATTTGATGAGAGGATCCCTTCTAGTTTTTGACATGGAAGTACATGCATCAAAGATAGAAATAAGCTTATTAGAGGAGCTTATTGGGGCTGGTGATTTAACTATTGATGTACATTGTTGGGGAACTTTATTTTTAGCTCCCCCAGGTTTTGTTCCCTCAACCATTTCTTGGTTCTCCTTATCACTGGGAGGGTCTTAACCTCAATTCTATCTTCTTCATTTTTATCCTAGTCAATTTATAGAATAGGTGATTATTTTATGTATTCAAATTATGGATTAGTCACATGTTCTTCACTATCAATTTTTTTCAAAATGTCCATATTTAAATTAAGGGTAATTATTTATCCTAGGGAGACCCTGGACCACAGTCTTCTTCTGACCTTGAATTCATCTCAACAATCCTCCCAATATTCCTCCAATTGGGGAATATGTGAAAACCCTATTCCAAAATCTAAGTTATCCATGGCAAAGCCTTTAATGTCAAATTGGGATCTAGTTATGAAGCATTTAAAAATACACTTCCAAATTCAAAGCATTAGATACTAACTAACATTAATAACATCCAAGTTCAATGGGAAAAAATATACCAAGTTTATTTTTCATTGGGAATTTTTTTATCCACATGTGCTAATTGTCTACAGAGTTCTATCAACACAAAATAGTCAAAAACATACATGGGTAACCTCAAAGGTTCACTGTCAAAACCCCCAACTCTGATATAAGTGAACTTGGAAAACTGAATAAAGAAACTACCATAAATCTTGATCAGCTGCATAGCCTAATCAGACATCCTCTTATTGATGTTGTTTGCTAATTTATGAGTCACTTTTTTGGTAAAAACATCATTAACCCTCCTGTAATTCTCATAGCAATTATGCATTTGCAATTGTGGGTAATAGTCATAAATTTTGATGTCCTCAACCAAGGGCGCATGAGGCAGCCCTACCCATTGTCTTGTAGATGCCAGGCAATAGAAGAGGTATGAGGACATGTAAAAATATTTATTCCCCAAAAAATTCCTTAGACCCAAATGCAAACAGTTAGCTACAATTTCCACCCAGTCCACATATTACTCTCCTTAGAGGATCACTTGTATGAAAAAGTACATCTAGTCTTCCCAATAATATGCCTGAGCATTACCCTTTAGCCTATGTAGTACCACCACAATATCTTATACTTCTAAATTCATGTGATTTATTGTTAATGGTTTGGGAAGTCTTGAACCCCCTTTTTTGAATTTCAATAACTAATTCCTTACGATCATGCTCTTGTAAATTACTTTCTTCAATGAAAAATAACCATAGGAAGAGGTAATATTGAGGTCAAAATATGGTTCGTTGGGTGGAATTCTCATCACAGAAATTAGGTTTTATCTATTGATATGAAGTAAAACATTACCATCTGTAGTTATAACACACCTATTTTGCAGTTCATATATATTCATGCATTTTAGAACTAATTTAGGGCATTGTACAGCCATGGGAAAGGTTGCAGCTTCAACCAAACCACTTTCCATTATCTTCTGTATCGTAGGATTTGACACAGGATTTTTAGCCCTTTCCTTAAAATCTTCTAAGTCATATTGAACTAGAGAAGTGTCCCCAATTTTAGGAAGAGAATAGATGAGACCAGGACCATGCTCATAACCAAGACATGTAGCTTTTATGGCTACAGGTTGGAGGATATAATTAAAAAAATTGTTTTAAACTTCTTAAACAATGTTGTAAACTCAAAAGGATTCTTATTTCAAATCAAGTAATGGAAACAACTTATAGTAATAGTATAACTCACCCTAAATGTATCTGAAATCACTATGAATTTGAGAAACAAAAATCTTATATCACCTATGTTGTTCTCCTTTATATTACCCAGTATGTTTGTTTTCTAAATTTGACTTGTTTTATTTTGATACAAACATTAACCAGGTTAAATAATTAAACAAAAACAATATGTGCTAAAAATACTTGAGAAGACATGAATTCTGACATATGCATTAGTGGTGAGCATTTTTTACGCACGATTTTGATGAGTAATGATTATCTATAACCTCATGAACATTTAAAGCTTTCTGCTTTATAATGAGTTTTAGATATATTCTCCTCTAAATCTCCTACTTATTTTGACCTAGAGAAAGCCTCAAGGTGAGATGAGAGTATAACCATTGAACCATTGAAATTTGGAAACGTAGTTCAACTTTGAGGTTCGAAGATACGAGATGAACTATATAGGCTGACCAATAGTCACATGACTTTTCAAGAAATGTTGAATTTTGAAAAAGTGAACCATTGAACTATTGAAATTTGCTATAAGGTTCAAGCAGTTGGTTCAATGATACATTAATTTATACAAGGGAACTGAGTGAACATGACTCCTTACAAAACATCGGGTATTAAACTATTGAACCGTTAAACTCTTTAACTTTAAAAAAAGGGTTCAAGTTCAGCTAGAATGTTCAAAGACATAACTGAAAAATACAAAGAGACAAGCAGTTCACTTTGAGAAACATTGAATAATTGAACCTATTGAACTATTGAACCATTGAACTCTGAGAATGGTTCAAGTTCAAAGGTTCAATTATTTAAAAAATTCACACACAAAATATGATAGGTGGGTGAACTTTTAAAACTAAAGAGCCGACTTAATAAAAAAAGATATGACCAATAAGGAGAAAATGATAAGTTGACTCTTGCTTAAGGACAATTCATGAAAAATTGAATAAGGGAGACACAAAAGGTAACAATAGGTTAAGTTGCAGAATTATTATACTAGTTATGTTTATCTACTAGCAACTTAATACAATCTTGGGATGATTGTATGATTTTATTATATATATGTTAGTAGATATGAAAATCTTATAGCATATAGTAATGCTTTTTATGATTGGTTAGTATGGATTTGTGTTTCTTTGAGCCTTGTGTGCATTTTTATTTAGAGATCATCAAGTCATGGAGATCTGAGGGAAGAGTGATGAATTGGGAATGTGAGTTCTAAGAGATAGGACAATATCCTACTTAGCCTCACATTGACTTAGATTGTTGGTACTAATTTGGATCTAATAAATAGACTTGTCAAAATCTAGGATTTGATTGGTAGAACTTGTCAAATTTAGTTATATAACCATAACATGTATACTAGATGGGTCTTCAATGTGGATGATTATTCCATGATTCTATACATTTTTACCATTTTCTATTCATCATCACACTTATTCAGAGCTTGGATTTAGTAATGATAGTTTTGACATGTTATACTTATTCGAATCTATGTGAAGTAGTGATAGTATTAACATATACATATTATTCTTGACAAGTGCCCTAAATACTTTTCTCCAGTTTGAGAAATACACTCTCTAGGTTGGAGAGATGTACTAAGGGACTGGAAAGTTTTGTTGGACTCTTCTTGGTCAACTATTTTGATGATCTCAGGTGTATTTAGAAAGTCGAAAAGATTTTTTCCAAGTTGTTGAACCCTGGGGTGGTCATGTCAATTATTAACATAAGTGACATTCACTAAACTTAATTGCATATTAGAAAATGTCATCAAGTAGAGTCTTGTAGGACCGGTATTCTATAAATAATAGTAAATGAGTGCACTAGGATGAGTTTTTAGGGTAAAATTTGTAGTTATTTACATGCTATGATGATAGATACTATGTTTATATGTTGATAAACTCTATTGTCATTTGAAACTTTTGTGTCATCAGGGTGATGACCAATTTTAGGGGGACAAGGATGTCACATCCCATTTACATGTGCCAAGTTTATGGTACTTGCCAATGAACTATTATCCCTCATCAATAGTGGTGTATATGTCTTTATGACATATGGGTTGTAATACATGTGCTTCAATTTGTTTATAGATATGCTTTTAATTGTCATGATTTTCCTAAGTAAATTAATATATATATATATATAATTTTATGAATAAACTATTAAAAAAAGTGCATCATTAATACATCTTTCAATCGTAAATTAAAATGGTAGTAATGTTATATTTAATTTTTCAAAATAAAGATTTATTATAATCTTAAATTATATTAGAAAATTATTAAATGGTGATATTCAACATATTATTTATGCTAGTTAAATATGAGTATAAAACCTAATTAAACACTAGAATGAACCTACACTTTAAAATACTTATTTGGAATTGATTATTAATTAGCAATGCATGAAATCATTCAATGAATTTACTTGGAAAAGTGAAGTTGAGTTACCTTAATGCTAACTTGGGAAATCAAGGGAGATAAATTGTAAATTTATCCAATAATTACTAGTGGGACTTCCAGTTAATTATTTGGAACAAAGCCTATAAATTTGGTTTTCAAGTGGCATGAAAATAAGGAGTAAATGGTATTAAAGAAAGGGAAAGAGGAGGATTTACACACATGAGAATACACTAAAAAAATACACTTTTAAATAAGTACAATACATACCTAGTACTCTTTTCCCTCTATTGCCAATAAAATTTCTCCTTTTTCCTCTCAACTACTTAAGTGGATCTATGTCTCTTTTAAGTCAATAATTTTAATCAGACTCACATTTCCACCTGACTACCAAAAGTATTTACCTTCATGACTGGCATAGTGCATATATATATATATATATATATATATATATATATATATATATATTGTGGTCATGATTTCTTTTTCTTTTTGGTGGGGGAGTGAGTCACTTCACATCTTTTTCCTATGTTTTACAATTTTATCATAAAATAAGCTTCTTGAATTCTATACCAAGTTCATACGTTGGCTGGTGCATATTGACTTTACATTATTTTGGATGACAGGAAGGTTGTGTGTGTGTGTGTGTGTGTGTGTGTGTGTGTGTGTGTGTGTGTGTGTAGTTGGTTGATAATCTTGTTTATATCTGAAGTATAAATATATAATGAATATAGATAGATATTAATTTGGTAGAAATAAGATATAATGTAATTTATAAAATATTAGATAATAGATTATATTTATTATTGTGTAATCAAAAAATATATAATGAATATTCAACTAATAAATTGTTACCAATCTCCAAAATTATAATAGGGATTTTCCACTTAAAAATATATCATAAATGAAATTTTTTGAGATAGATATAAATCAATTGCCCTGAGACATGCCAGTTGGTTGTTGGCATTATTTTAAACCTCATAAGTAAATTTTAAATGGGCAAGGGAAATTTTATCATTTCTTAATATTTTGGGTTTTTTTTTAATATATGAAATGAAAATATTATAAATATTTTGAAGAAATCAACAGATCATGGTGTGACATTACGTATTTTTTTTATTTCATAAAATGAACAATTAAGCCTTTCATAAATTTTATTGGTTTTAGGGGACATAAAATGTAACCAATCTAGGAAATGTCAAAAAGATATTCATTTCTTAAATGTTCTTCTTCTATAGAAATAATGGATCTACGCTTGAATTATCTCTTATAAATAAGTTAATACACACTTTTGATGTCATGTTTGGAATGGCATGGTTTTATAAATGTATGCTTAATTATATTAGATATTGCATGTATGTGATCATGATACTTAGATTAGTTACCTAGACGATGAGCTTATGCTTTGGATTATTTATCTGATATGTAAATTATGGGGTCGCATTAATGATACGATCAGGTAGTGAGATAGTTTCTCAAGCTTGGATGGATATAAATAACCCAATCAAGTGACATGTTACGAATTTGACTAATCTAGATGACCAATGTTATTTAAAAACTTGGGCAAAAGTAATGTTAGATTAACATTGTTAATTCATAAGTATGACTTGCATATTGTGTGATATCATAGATGGCTTGTATTTTCTCTATGATACACAATATTTAGTAGAATCTTATAGCACACATGTGTACTAGCATATCAAGCATTATTTATTGATATTTGATATTGCATGCATGAAGTTTAAGTCTTTTGATATACATACCTCAGTGGTATGGTTATGAAAGGACTTTTGAATAAATAACTACGGCATACTTACTCTATGGATATGTAACCCATCTATATGTGTATATTATCCTTGAGAAGATAATATTATGGTTTGGATTTACTTGGTGGTATACAAACTATAAGATACCCTTTCTATATGTGTTTAAAATTCATAGTGTGGTAGTATAGGGAGACACGAGAATGATGTTGGACATCAAGAGTCCTAGATTTTACATATTTGAAGTAAGTTCTAGGGTTGAAAAGATCATCAAATCTTCTCTTTATAATAAAGGAATGTATTTATACCTTTAGTAGTTTGTAGAACTACATCTAGCCCTAATTCTGCATATGTAAGAGACATAGTAGATATGTATGGAAGCATGTGGAGTGAGCGTGGGCATAGGAAACTAACCTTAATAGGTATTCCTTAGTGTGATATCTACCAAAAATGCTAGTGGAAGCAAATAGCCTTTTTTATAGCACAATATTGTTATGCAAATTGTTAGTAGGATCAAGTTTGTCACATCTTTTAAGGTTTTCTTCAAATTGTTATTAAAAGTATACTTAGATGGTATATTTCTGACTTACTTTATTATTATGGTTGGGTGTAAGATTATTATTGGTGTTGAGTCAGGTACTCAAACACAAAGACCTATGATATTATGGGATGTCATAGAATTTTACAGTATGAAAAGTAATTAGATGGTACATACTGTATAGATTATATCTTAACCCATACCTAAATAAATATATATGTGATGGTTGCTAATGTTTAGGTAGAGTGATCATGAACTATGATAGTATGGGATATCCTAGGATACTTCATCTTAGATGTATATTCTCAGGTGGTACATATTGTAGTTGTATGCTTGGACTCTCACCTAAATTGATTGTTCTAATGTTTTTATTGGTTGTTACTTGAGTAATATATTCAAAGTAGTTAGTAGGAAATGTATGTGTTTGTATAATCTTAGGAGTTTAAAAAAATGATAGGTTTGACTATTATGTATTATATGTCTTGATTTGTTTTATGTACTTAGCTTACTCTTGTTTCTAGCATGTGATTATCTATGGAAATAGAAATGTAGATTCCTTCATCATTTATTTTATTTAGGTTTTATGTGAGAGTGTTGGAAAAGTATGCAACCTTTGATGGTGAGGTGTTAATTTTAAGTGTATCACTTAGCTATGGGATTGTAGACCTAATCTTTAGACACTCATTTGAGTTACAAGTAGTTTGTTCATTATTTGGCTTAGAGTGCCAATCCCTTCCAAGGTGACGTCTTGTGGAGTAAACCATCACAATTAAAAGGAGAACTACATCAAACCTTGATTCTAAAAAGCATATATGTAGTCTACCCAAGATTGTGGTGTGGCATCGGGTCTAGATCCTTAGGATATGTTATGGTGGACTTGATTGCATAGCAATTTGTGCAATTGGTTAAATTAGTACTAGTACTTAGAATGGAAATTCAAATCGTTCTATTGTCCCTAGTGAGATAGTAAACTTTCTATATTATGCATTTTATTCTATTGATTGTAGTATTGGAATGATGAAACTATTATTACTTGAAATTACTGATTATAAGACTAACTAAAGTATCCTAGCAACTGTGCTTGAATGAATGTTCAATATTTAGTTTAAAAAAAAATACATTCGAGGGGGTTGGATTTGGAATTATATACCTTGATAAAGCTATGACTTTTGATGTGCCCCAAGTAATTATATATGTAAGATGTTTGGATTAAGAATGATATATCTTGATAAAGTTGTTATCTTTGATTTTATGAATTGTTGATCGATGTGCAAGCACAAATCAAGGAGCTAATCAATTTTGTAGTTTGATGGTGTGATGATGAAGGCTCAATTTTATGGATATCATTGATTCTATATGTTATAATTTTATGTGATGACATGATGGAACATGATTTTTTTTATTAGATAGAAGCAAGTTTTTGATAGAAATTTAACAGGTTATGGAACACAAATTGAGTGTCCAGTCCTTGTGATAAAAATGCTACCAAATTAATGAAAGCACCCATGAAAACAAAAAGGTAAACCAAGAAACAAAACTAAAGTAAAAAAAATTGCACCAACCAAAACCAAAATAGACCAAAAATGTCAAAAACCAAACCAAACAATCAAAAAATTGCATACCAAGAAGAACTAAGAGAGATAAACTATTTATCATATTGCTTGAAAACCCAACCAAAGAGCTCAAACTTTTTTTGCTAGCAATCTTGTACCCTTGATGGAGAGTAAATACTCCATAGTCCATTGTGTACCCTCATTAATGGAATTCATGGCATCCATTTAAAGTTATTTTTCTTCCATTTTTTTTCCTCTTTTGCCTTTTCTACAACAATTTGGGGTCTTTAAATCACTCGACTATTGTGAAATAGACACGACTGCTATATTGGCTAGCTCTTCATCTTCTTCATCCCTAACTTCACCCTATATTTAGTAACCTCACATAAGCATTTATTCTGCTAGGAAGAATCCACTATGGGGGGAGAATGGCAACCCTCACTGGTTCAAATTTTTCAATGACAACATCTCAATCCAAAAATGGAGAGGAAGGCTATCCAACCTCCCTATCAGTCTGAGCAACTGGTACTCCCAAATCCACACCCTTCTAAGGCCTACTCTAAACCTTTTGAAATCAATTTATAGATAGAATCTCAACAACATTAGATTTAGAAGGAAATTACAAACTATTAACCAGATCCTAATTCAAACAACCCATCTTTTTTACCCATTTTTGCAAGAACAAAGAATGAGAACCTATAAAAACATTCTTGGGATAGGAGGCAACTTTATGGTCAAACTTATTGCATTTGAAACATCTAAAATGGAGGCCATCAAACTTAATAAAATGCATCCAAACTCCTCGTGAAGATGATATTTGATTGGAATGGTGCATAGGTTTAGGTAAATTAATCAATACACACGCCCTAATAAAATTCAGATTAGATCCAATGAAGTCATCCCTTTTGAAAAAAATACCTAGCATGCTGACCAATATTTTGAATAGATTAACATCCTACATGACCAAAGGAAGGTTATAAAATCTGACCCAAATAGGGGCTTTGGAGATTGCTACAAAATTTGGGTTAAGAAAAGGGGTCCTTGGATATAAAAACACCCCCTGCTTGCCAATAAACCATGGTCTATTTGTCCATAGAAAGTCTCTATGCTTATAAGATTGAAATAACATTAAGAAGAAACCATTTTCCAAGACTAATAAAGGAGATTTATGTGTGGGCCAAGATTATGGGACAATTTTATAAGACAATACTAGGAGAGGCGTTTACCCACACACCTTCCAATCAAAGCTCGTTAACCTCTTTCCAATTTCAACATTGAAAGTTTTGCATATGAGTTTTCAAAAAGTGGAGAGTCAAAAAAATTAGAGGAATATCTCCAATGAAGTCCATTTCCAAGGTTTTATTCTAAGAAGAGTTTGGTTATGTGTTTTGTGATGACTTCTCCATGGGTTCTATAGCCTCCTTGTCCTTTTCCTTTTGAAAATGAATTATATAAATCAAGAGAAGGTTAGAGTTGAGATGATTTCTAAGAATATTTTCTTTGTAAAAGTCCCCAAAACTATGAAAGGGGTTTAAATCGTTACTATAATTTGAAAACATAAAATCCATAGTTAAAACCCTAACTAGATTAAAATGCCACCTTGTCCTCTTTGGAGATGTGCTTCCATTAGATAGACCTTTGTCCACCATCAACATAGCTATTCCCAAAAAATATTTAATGGGCAAATCAACCTGAACAAAATGAGAGACAAAAAAACTAGAGAGATCTTTGAAAACATTTTTTTCCTTTGCCCAGATTTAAACTTCCTCCTAAGCCTTGAACACCCATATTCACCCCATTGACTACTTATTTTAGAAAAATAGATTTAGCATAGGTCTGCACCCCTAGTCTCTTGTATCCTTGGGTCTTCTGCTCCCTTATTATCACTGCAGTTTTTGCCTATAAAATTGATTTTCATTCTAAAAATAACCTTCTCTATTCACCATCATATCTCCTGTGGCCATTACTACCTTCAAATCCTAACCTTTATGAAGAGAAACTTCCTTCCAACCCTCCTTGACATAACCCAAACTATATCTGACCTATTGCTTCCTACTGATCCTGATGTCATTCTTTCCTACTAATCCATCACCATTGCCAGAGTCATCACCATTATCCTCTAGATCAAAATTGCTCTCCATACACATTTCTTCTCCAATAGAACACGATGTTATTTCTTGAAAAATAACTCAATTTTTTGAGAAACCTTATTTTTTATGTAGCATATGGAATGATGCATCATGATATAGAAAACCATGATGGAATTTTTTTCAAACACATTATGGCTAAAACTGATGTAACACATATAGAATAAACAAACAAATAATAAATAGAAGGTAGTAAAAACACACAACAAAAATTTATATTTTGTCCTTTATTAAGTTAATCCCTTAAGGTTTGGTTATGGATGAAATTAATAAGATTGGGAGCAATGTATCTTGATAAATCTAAAAGCTTTAAGTTTTTCTAAGAGATGATATATGCAATTGGGTTGGACTAGGAACTATATATACTAAAAACATTACAAGCTTCGATATGGGAACAATATTTCCTAATGGAGATGCAATGATTTATTTAAAATTTAATAGGGATTTTAACTGGACTTAGGGAAAGATAATTTTTTTAGCTAGATGTTTTTGACTTGGTTATTATTTTCAGTTTTTTATATTTTATATTTTTTTATAGTTTCTATATTTTTTGTTATTTTTGGATTTATATTTTCTATTATTTTGGGATTTTAGATTTTCTATTATTTTTGTATTTTATTATTTTTTATAATAGTTAGATTTTTTTAATTTTGATGATGCAATGAGAAAAGGGATAAAAATTTATGGCATCATGTATGGTAGCAGTAGTGGATGTAATAGTTGAGAGATTCAAGATGTGATCTCCAAGGACTACACCACATGAGAACCATGTGTCACAGCCATCTAGGTGTCATTCTAATATTTTGTTGTAGTTTTCTCTAAAAAATATCTAATATACCATGATGTTTTAAAAACTTGTCTCAATAATTAATCCATGCCCGCATCAAGGTGAAGGTGTGGATAACGATGGATATGATGGGTTGGTTAAGGGGATAGATTAGGATGTCAAAGATAGATGGATGGAGTGGATTTTACCCCAAGTGTAGGGTACTTGTAAAACACATATGTATGAATGATGCTAAAAACTAGTTTTCATCATGGTACTTGCCCAAGGTGCCATGAAAAATGGTTTTCACCTTTGGATATATTTTCTCTCTTTTTTGATTTTTTTAAAAAAAAATATTATTTTTGGTTTTTTGGAATAATCGTATGAACCTTCAAATATGTGCTCCAGTTATGTCTATAGGAACTTTTTTGATTATTGGGTTAGATTCTTATGAACATCTTATCTAGGTATTGTCATAGCTGTCAGGATCTTAGAGTACAATTGATTACTTTTGTATAAGGAACTAAACCCGGAATTGAAACCAGAAGTAATAAGTAACTAGAAATCAAAAATAGCAAATAAGAGGAGACACAAGAAATAACCAATCTTGTATTAAACTCTTCCAGAAGGAAATACAATGAAGAAATCTCTCTCCTCACACCTCATAGATGTACAGTAATTATCCCTCAAGAGTTCTCTCTCTCTCTCTCTCTCTATCAATTACAACCAACTCAATTACTGAATTGTATTCTTGAAAATCTTCTTGATCTTGCCCCTTACAGATCTTCTTAATCTTACTTCTTGCAGATCTTCTTGATCTTGCTCTTTGCAGATCTACTTGATCTTGCTCTAATTACAATGCAGCCCCATGGGTCTCTTAAATAGAATTGAAAGCAAACAATAATTAGAAAAATAGACTCAAGACTAATTTTAGTCTTTACATGCAAAGTAATTGTTCTCCTAAAAATAGAAAAGCTGTCTAATTCTGGAAACATCTGGAAATGCATAGAATTTGGTGTCAGTCTGAAGAAGACTGATATCGGCTGACCCCTAACCGATGTCAGTTGGTTCTTACCAATTTTTTTGATGTTGATCGACCCCTAACTGATGTCAGTTGGTTCTAACCAATTTTGGTTACTGTGTAAGCTCAACAACCTCAACATTAGCTCATAAGTGAAGCTTTTAGCTCCACAACTCAACAATTCCCACTTGGAGATAAACAGCTGCACCTGTACCTGTACATCAACATCCTCTAAACATCTCTGACTTGTTTCTCCCTCTTCAAGTTCAATCTTGAAGACCAAAAAAATTTGAATGAAGATTCAACTTCTCCTTTGTTACCGGCTTTGTTAGCATATCAGCAGGGTTCTTATCCGTATGGATCTTTTCTAGCTTCAACTGTCCATCCTCCAATACCTGTCTAATGAAGTGGTACCTAAGCTGTATATGTTTGGTTCTTGAATGAAAGGCTGAATTCTTAGCCAAATGAATTGCACTTTGACTATCACTGTATAATCTACAACTCTCTTGCTCCTTTCCCAAATCTTCCATGAACCGAGTCATCCAAATCATTTCCTTGCTAGCCTCTATGACTGCAATGTATTCTGCCTCTGTAGTAGACAAGGCAACAACCTTCTACAACTTTGAAATCTAGCTAATCGTCATTCCACCAACAGTGAACACATATCCTGTGGTGTTTCTCCTACCATCCAAGTCCCCTGCCATATCTGAATCTACATACCCATGTAGAGAAGTGTTTGACCCTCCATAGCATAAATGCCTACTGCTGGTCCCTCTTAGATATCTGAGAATCCACTGAACTGCTTTCTAGTGTTCCTTTCCTGGATTGGCCATAAACTTGCTGACAACTCCCACTGCTTGGGCAATATCTAGTCTCTGTGCAAATCCCTTTACTACCAACCTGGCCTTATGTCTCATTTGTCCATTCTATCCTTCCTTTAACCTATATACCCATTTTTTTTTCAGTGCTTTCTTTTTAGATGGCAACTCAACCAAATCCCATGTATGGTTCTCTTCCAAGGAATCAATTTCCTCATCATGCCATGCTCCCATTGTTTCCTAGATTCTACCTACATTGCCTCATCAAAACTTTCTGGTTCTCCACCATCAGTGAGCAACAAGTAGTATAAAGAAGGGGAATAATGAATTGGAGGTTTACTTACCCTTTCAGACCTCCTTATGGGTGTTTGAGACTCATTTATAGCTTGCTATTTGCCCAAATTTTCTTCTAACAGTGACCAATCTCGGTCATCTCTGATCGATGTCGATTCCACCTAATCGATGTCGATTCCACCTGACCAATGTCAATTTCCACCTGACCGACATTGGTTGCCACTTGACCGACATCGATTTCCACATGACCAATGTCAGTCTCTGTGTTTTTTTGTGAGTGATGATTTTTACCCGTGAGCTCATTTTGGATCATAACCTCTTCCAAATCAAGATTGCCCTGCGCAGAATTATTCAGCCTCTTGAGCTGATCACTATACACCACCTTCTCATTAAAAACTACATCACAGCTTCTAATAATTTTGTTAGTTTCTAAATTCCACAACCGGAATCCAAAATCTCCAAAACCATAACCAATGAAAGTGCACTGCATAGATTTAGCATCCAGCTTCTTTCTATTTTTTTTATCAACGTGCACAAAAGCTTCAGAACCAAAAAATCTAAGAAATGAAAGATCTACCTTTTTACCTATCCAAGCCTCTTCTGGAATTCCACCATCTAGTGAAGTAGAAGGTCCTCTGTTAATCAGGTAAATTGCAGTATCTACAGCTTCTGCCCAAAACTATAAGGGCAAATTAGCATGCAACCTCATACTTCGTGCACACTCCATTATTGTTCTATTCATCCTTTCAGCAACTCCATTTTGCCTAGGTGTCCTTGGAACCATCCTTTCCCTGCGTATTCCACTCAAAGAGCAGTAACTATTGAATTTATTACTACAGTACTCACCACCATTGTCAGATAAGGCACTTCAATCTCAACCCTGTTTCATTCTCAACTAAAGCTTTCCATTTCTTAAATGTGTCAAAAACATCAAATTTCCTCTTTATACAATAAACCCATACCTTTCTTGTAGCATCATCAATGAAAGAAACATAATACTGTGATCCTCCAATAGAAGCTACCTGAGCTGGCACCCACACGTTTGTGTGAACAAGCTCCAACTTGTGCTTCTTCTTTGTTGACCCAGTTTTGAGAAACCTCACTTTTTGTTATTTCCCAAAAATAAAATGCTCACAGAAATATAGATCTATGCTTTTCAAATCTGAAAGCTTACCTTTTGACTTAAGAACATTCATTCCCTTCTCACTCATGTGACCAAGGCTACAGTGCCACAAATTTGCATCTACATTTGAAGTAGATAAAACAGAAGGAGAATAATCAGTAATACAAGTAGATAGATAAAGTGTACCTACTCTCTTACCTTTTGCTAATACAAGTGCACCCTTGGAAACTTTCCAAGATTTAGCTGTGAGAGTTACTGTGCAACCCTCATCACCCAACTTTCCTGTAGAAATTAGATTCTTCTTCAGGATGGGTACATGCATGACATCCTTCAACACCCCTGTGTTGCCATTCTTCAATTTCAGCTGCACTTTTCCTTTACCAACAATTTTACAAGGCTCATCATCCCCTAAATAAACTTTTCCAAAACCTCCATGGACATATTCATTGAAAAATTCTCTATTTGGGGTTGCATGGAAAGAGGCACCAAAATCTAAAACCCATGATTCTACTTTATTATACAAAGAAAATGTAAGAGCATCCTATGCAACAATACCTGCAACTTTTGCTTCTTTATTACCTTCATGCTAATTTTCTTTGTTATCCTTCAACCAATAATCTTTCTTTGCATGCCCTTTGTTTCCACAATTCCAACAGGTTATTCTTCCATTTCTGGATTTGGATCTACTTCCCATCTTTGACCTTGATTTCCCTTACTTGCCCTTCTCTCTTTGTCTTCTCCTGCTTTCAACACTTAAAGCATTACCTGATGTTTCCCCAGTGCTTTTCCTGAGAATTTCTTCATTCAAAATTACACTAATAACATCATCAACTTTTAAGATATTTGAAGTAGATGCAGTATTACTAACTGCCATTACCAAACTATGCCAACTTTCAGGTAAAGAGCATAAGATTAAGAGATCCTTAATTTCATCATCAAAAACTATTTTAACTGAATTTAACTGATTTACTATTGTATGGAAATCATTAAGATGACTAGATACAAATCCACCTTCCTGCATTTGCAAATTAAATAATTGCTTCATAAGATATACCTTATTCAAAGCTGATGGTTTTTCATATAAATTTGCCAAAGTATCCATGAACTCTACTGTTGTCTTTGCCTGTGATAAGTTGGAAATCACAGAAGCTGCTAGGCTCAACCTTATAGATCCAAGAGCCTTTCTATCAAGAACATTCCATTCTTCATCTTCCATATTCGTGGGCTTCCTTGAAACCCCACCCAATTGTAAATACAGATCTTTATGAAACAAATAATCTTCAATCTGCATCCTCCATAATTGATAATTCTTGCCATTGAATTTCTCCATTCTTAGTTTACTTTCTTCTGCCATTGCTTTACTCCCACTCAATCAGAAACCCCTGTGAGTGAATTCTGTAATCAAAAAACACTAACATGCTCTGATACCAATTGTCAAGATCTTAGAGTACAATTGATTACTTTGGTATAAGCAACTAAACACGAAATGGAAACTAGAAGTAATAAGTAACTAGAAATCAGAAACAACAAATAAGAGGAGATACAAGAAACAACCAATCTTGTATTAAACTCTTCCAGAAGGAAATACAGTGAAGAAATCTCTCTCTCCTCACACCTTTCAGATGTATAGTAATTCTCCCTCAAGAGTTCTCTCTC
The DNA here is from genome assembly GCA_037957365.1 of Torreya grandis. Lineage (NCBI taxonomy): Eukaryota > Viridiplantae > Streptophyta > Pinopsida > Cupressales > Taxaceae > Torreya > Torreya grandis. Next base: position 338,117 of record JARHVA010002310.1, on the reverse strand, counting down.
TCTCTATCAATTACAACCAACTCAATTACTGAATTGTATTCTTGCAGATCTTCTTGATCTTGCTTCTTGCAGATCTTCTTGATCTTGCCCCTTGCAGATCTTCTTGATCTTGCTTCTTGCAGATCTTCTTGATCTTGCTCTTTACAGATCTACTTGATCTTGCTCTAGTTACAATACAGCCCCATGGTTCTCTTAAATAGAATTGAAAGCAAACAATAATTAGAAAAATAGACTCAAGACTAATTTTAGTCTTTACATGCAAACTAACTGTTCTCCTAAAAATATAAAAGCTGTCTAATTCTAGAAATGTCTAGAAACGCACAAAATTCGGTGTCGGTCTGAAGATGACCAATGTCGGCTGACCCCTAACTAATGTCGATTGGTTCTGACCGATTCCACCGATGTCAGTCAACCCCTGACTGATGTTGGTTGGTTCTGACCGATGTTGGTTACTGTGTAAGCTCAGCAACCTCAACACTAGCTCATAAGTGAAGCTTTTAGCTCCACAACTCAACAATAGCCCCTACAATAGAAGGTACTACCAAGGAAGGTAAAGTGGGATATCTATTGGACTATGTATATTCATTTATTAATTAGTAGATTTGGAGTGATACTATGATCATAGAGGTAAGTGTGATAGGTTTGATACCAAGGAGGATAGGGACTAATCATATCACACACCATTGGCTATGCAAAGACATTTTAAACTTTTGATAGGATGATGATGAAATTTCGTTGTTTTAAGGGACCAAGAGTAGCTACAAGTGTGATAATTTTAGGATTCTCTTATATTCTGATGTTGAATTCAATAGTTTATATGGGTTTGTCCTACAATTATGTTGGCACAGGAGGGACTTTGATTTCCTTGTCCATTGGTACCTCATAAATATTTTCATCAATAGTCTTGCTTTTATTTTCTTTTTATTTTATTTTATTTGTTACATAGAACCTCAACATAGTTTTCACTATGGGAATTTTATTTTTTAATGCTTTTATTTGGTTTATTATTACATATATTTTTATTAAGGAAATATTTTGACTCCCCAAAGTAGGTTGATGTGTATAGATTGATTTGGAATTCCTTTTCATGATCTCGTGGCTGGATACGGTATCTAAGTCCCAATAATTACATAATAGTGTTTTTGTTTTGAAATATATCTAATGGTACATGATATTTTTGATCCAAATTTATGAGTTCAGGATAATGGATGTCAAGGCGGATGGCGAGGAAGACAATGTCATTGAAATGATTATTAGAATCAATATCCTCATAGAGACCATGATCTAAAATTGGTTCATCATTGGTGAAAACTTACTCAATAATTGTGGAAGTGTCCCAAGCATATTTGTACTGATCATCAAGTGGTTTTTAGCCAATGTTTTTATAACCTTTATTTTATCACATGTGGATAGGAACTTGAATTATTTGTTCATGAAGGCCAAGTACTTTTCATTTATATTTCATGATGTGAATCCATCATTGTCCAACCAAGAATCATTGGATCCTTATATTTTCCTATCTATAAGAATATGAGATTTGAAAAATAATGGTGAGCCAAACTGATAGGTTTTCATTTATCTTTTTGTACTTATCTTGGGCTTGCCACAACTTCTATGGAGTGTAGCCACAAGGTAGGTATTTTCTATTTCATTATCTATAAGTATGTTCTTCACTATAAGATTGGTGATGGAAGATTAGATACATGAGTGGATATGGGGTGATGGGTCAATGGGTGGCATGTCATGGAGGTCAAAGTGGGATGGTCAAAGATTGGATTAATATTATGTTAGCCAAAGATGGGTTGGTCAAATATAGGCTTATCAAAGATAGGTTGGTAAAATAAGGGTTAACTTTTATTTTATTGTGGAGGAACTTAATCGTGTTCCAAAAATGAACCATTGAATATCACCAGCTTCAGATTTTCAAACATGGGTGCACTTAATTCTTGCATATGTGACATTCCTTAGAGTAATTATGATAGGAAATAGCTAGATTGTTCTAGCTTAGGGGCCTGAAAGGTATTTGTAAAAGGATTTAAAGGGTGTATATTAGGTAATAGTTAATTTTGTTATGGTTGATTTTAGAATTTTTTATTATGGGCTTGTTGTTCATCAATTTTTTGCTAGAGATTGAGAAAGTGTAGTTTTCATGGTGCACTAGTACGAGATGTTTGATCGCTAGATCATGAAGTGTTAAATTTTAGGCTATTAGATTTATTTCATAAGGTTAGGATGAATTAGGGCATGTAGATCTCATGGGATGGATGTCTATTGGATATTTGATTGGATTGATTGTCATGGGGTTGAGTAGGCAATGAAGGTCTTGATGTTGAAGAATGGATATGGGATGTTAGGGTCACCAATTTTTGGCTTACATATTAGATTTGGTCAAGTATGATTTAATTTTTTAATTGAGGTTCCATAACTTATTTTCCTTTGCAGTTGGGATGGAAGATATTGTGATTTGGATTATGACTAGTGGATGGGATAGTTGCTTCGAATTCACTAATGTTGTTCAAAAATAGGTTGTTATTATTTATATCTTGATTTTTTTAGGTTTAAACCTCTTTTTGAATGCCATTGGTTTGGATTGGGTTTAGTTTTAAATTGTATTTAGATGAGTTTTTCACAAAGGGGGATGTAATTTAAACACACATGTAAGCACACCCTATGCTAGTCAAGTGGGATTAAAATCAAATAATGATCCATATAAAATACCTCAATGGGCTTGTTTTGGGTGATATTAGAGAATTATGTGTTCCTAAAATCACTATTCATTTGTGACTAAGAAGGATCCTATAGGTTAGACTGGTTGACTATAGGCATTCTCTATATACCTTGCTTGGGTATTGGTGGAAAAAACAACTTCACTTCATGGTGTTGGTAAAATAAATGACCACTTGACCAATAGTTATAACTCATCCTTAATTTGTATAGCGTGTTAGAACATAGGATTTTATCTTAAAACATGGTGATCAAATCTAAGTCGTAAGACCATAGAAAACACAAATGAATAATGTACACATTGTTTCTAATCTCAAATATCTCCTTACAGCATGAGGAAAGAGCATACATATCAAGTCCTTAGATGACATGAATAACCTATACTATTTTTTATTCATAAGGTCGTCTTGTGGTGCAAGGAAAGAGCATACATAGTTGTATGCTTAAAATGCACAAGTAAACCAAAACAAAGATGCACAAACATGATTCTTTGATCTAAATTAAATGATTAGATGTGTTTTGGTTTGATCATAAAACTTTGACCAATGAACCTACAAGAATATAATTAGCAGTTTGAAATGTTTAGGTTATTTAACAAGTAACAAACATGTAAGTTAAAAATCAATAGTTGAATAAGCCACAACATAGTGCGTAAATATTGTTAATTAGGACTCAAACTTTGCTAATGACACATATGTTGTGATGTTTGTGTAGACACTAACATAGATATAACATAATAAATAGACATAGACATCGATTTGTAATGCACAGGCACTACTCTCAAGGACATGGATGGTACTAAACAGACACAAACACCAATAATAAGATAACATAGATAAGACATAGGTGTAAATCACAAATGTTGCTATGATATGTTGGGATTCTTCTTGGAGATGAAAACTCCACTACATAGGACATAGACGTTATTATGCTTAAAATGGAAGTTTGAGTTTAAAAATTGTCAAATTTGACCAATTTTAACCCTAATTAAAATCCAAAGTATGAAAACCAAGACAAGACCTAAAAAATGGGGGGAAGGGGGGTGGGTTAGGTCCCACCAGGTGTGTCAAGAATGTACACATGCAAGATTAAAGCAAAAGTAATAGAAACTCAAAATGACATCTAATCCATACATTGAAAAATTAATACACCTCTAATTGAGCAAATGAGGAAATAAAATCCACCTTCAATTACTGTAAGGAGCTCCTCATTGTATGGATTTTATTTGAATTTAAAATGGACATGGTTGCTCAATAAAATGTATGCAATTAATTCAATAGAATGTCCCCTTTGTTGATTAATGATTTTATTGGATGATGTCTATGATGGATTGGATGGCTTGATCTCACACCAACATGCTCTTCTTAGCCTCTCTTGCCTTGTTATTGAAATTGACAAAGTCTCATTAGCTTATTGAAGCTTGTTGGAAATGGAGGAGGGACCTCTAATTTATAGATTTTTTAAAGGGAAATAGATGGTCAAATCTGATTTGGGAGGGATGGCTAGATTTGAGTCAAAATCCTCATTTCAATGAGGGGGAGTTGAGGATGTAATAACTTGCATTTATAATGGACAGCTTGATTTTCAATTTGACTCTTGGTTTGGGGATTTGATTGATTATCTTGGATTTGGGGGAATTAGATATATACTTTTGGATTTGATGATTTTGATTTTATTTTATTTTAAAATTTGTGTTTTAGATTGTGCATGGATTTTCTTATTAATTCTAATCATCTAACTAATATTGATTAATTAATTGGTTAATCCATATTTGATTTTGGTGGGATTTGATAAGGTTAACATAAAAATAAGATGTTGAAGAAATAGGGTTCAAAATAGATGATATGATTGGGAATGTAATGATCGTTGAAATAAAGTTTAGTGATATTAGGGCAGATTAGTGGATAGATAGTGATGAAAAAGGGTAAATTAGGGATGAATAAGGATAATTATTAATGAATTAGGGATGAACAAAGATGATAGGGTTAAATGATAATGATTAGTGATGAAGAAAGCAATTTGTCAAAAATATCAAAAATTGAGTATCAAAAGTGGTGAAAATTAAGTGTCTACAATAATGAACAAACATGATCAAAGAAATGAAAGATCAAAATCAGGGGAACACTATCATGAGGTCAACATTCAATAAACACATCCATAGTGCTCCAAATGTTTCCAGCATCAAATCTCAATCAGATCTAGATTTCTAGGCAAAGTCATTGAAAGTCTCGATAGTGTGTTGCAGATTCAGATAATAAATCTCAAACAATAATTTATTGAAGATATGCCTCTCAACCCAATATATTTATTCTCCTAGTCAATTTCGATCAGGAATTGCACATTATTCCTGTCTTCGTATGTGTATTTAAATGTAATTCATTTATTTGCACTACACCCAATTTTTTAAATTATATTAATTAATATCAATTAAAACGGCTATTTTCAATAGATCGACATAGCCAAATCGCCAACCAACCAGGGGCGTTATGTCATAAACAAATCTTTTTAAACAAATAATAATTAGAGGAATTGAAATTTAGCGCAACATCTTAGATCTTATTCGGCTCCAATTCTGAACAGGGGGAATCCCCTAATAACCACCCAGCCGGCTGTGAACAAAGCTATAATGAATGTTAGTATCATGAAATAAATCTAAATCTGTATCAATACCAATACAGCTAAAATCTGTACAAATTGCTAAATAAAAGCCCTCAAACCATAATCGTTCACATATTAGACTGCCTCTCTCCTTTCATGGCCCAACACCCGAACATCTATTCCAAACGACTTGTATATTTCAACAATCATCTTATTATTGAACTCTTCAGTACGCCTCACTGAAGGAGCCCGCTTAACTCTTAATTTGGCAAGATTGAACATAGTTTTACCAAATCCATCTTTTATTTTTGCAAGCCATGATTTTGCAGTTGACTCTATAAATCTCAGCTTTAACTTGGGCAAAAACTTGAGCTTCCAAACATGCCTGCCTTTATACCGACCGAGACTCACTTCTCTCAATCTCTTTCTTCCTCCATTAAAATCATCTAGGCGTTTGTATTTTGCCCTCTCCGTAAATCTGCTCACAGACCTGGGAAAGCCCACGATATTTGAAATTCCAGACATGGGGGCCGTTAAAATCCAAATGCTATTTGGCTTGCAAAATTTTCAATATTATCTCTTTCTATTTCTCTTTCTATTTGTAGACGTCTAGCGAGTCCATGCGCTCACTGCTGATGTAATATTATTTTTCTTTCTTTGACAATGTGGTCGAACAAACAAAAAATCTTCTGGAAAGGCACGTTTGTGTGGAATAGTACGCCGTCGGCAAATTATCACGACGTTCAAACGAGCACCCAAAAGCGCCGTCTGAAATTAAGCGGCCACTGCATTGAGTTGAACACATAAGTTATTGATTTTTTTATAGCAAAATAATCTAGACGCTGACACATTTTTTAAATCGACTAAGAATGTGTTGTCTGTGTAAGGTTTACCAAATTTTTTGGATCCTCTCCCAAAGAACAAAAACGTTGGTTCTTATAACTATGAAGTATAACTTCATAAATCTCATCATCAAGAGAAGTGTTGACCATTCATACTATTTTAATTATTATTATTTACTTTGTTTTTAAATTATTTATATTTATTATGTCAAAGGCGTCACAATCATAGATGCGTCTTCAAATTTAGATATGCCTATTTGGAGTTTCCCATCGGTCAAGATTTGTGTTGCATAGTCGACATAGCTCATATATGCCTTTTTTTATTAATTTTTTTCTCCTCAAATTATATATTGTTGCATGTACATTGGAAGTCATATGGTTTGGGTAAGATAGTTGTCGTAGAGTCGTGAAAAGCACATATAATCAATTAAGTATAGACATGTTAAAAAAACTAATCATGTATGAGCTTGTTTAACTTTATAATCTAGATTATGAAATTTAGGGTTGGAAGGGTAGAGATAACCTAAAGCACAACGATAATAGACTATTTATAAAACAAGTCAATTAATTATAAAAATCAGATAAACATATACTGAATTTATTATATTGAGATATGCTAAAATGAAAATTACAACTATGCTAAGATACTTAGTTCTGATACTAATACAGATTTGAATCTGAAACAAATAGAAAGTAAACTAGATCTAGATTCTGGATTAGTCATTTGATTCTAAAAATTGTATCTCTATAGCCACGGGTAGTTGCATCGACTTGGGATGCACACTACTATCTAACTCGGACACAGGTGTCCAATACAAAATACTAGCTAAAATTAGATGTGACCACCTAGATGCTTATGGGTTTTGTGTCATCTTCACTCAGGTGAATTTAGATTTGGGTCATGGACTGTCGCTCCTTGTCAAATGAGAAAACCTTAGTTTTTCATCTTCATAATAGTTGTGAGAAAAATAAATTTATAGGGACATGGTGTTGAGATGTCCTAAAGGACCCTTTATCAATCAGCATTGCCTGCATAATTAATACTCCGAAGAGGGCCTTAGACTTATGTAGTTTTTTCTTATCTGTTGACTTATGAAGTACTGAAGAAGTACTGGAGTGCTTCTTCAGTTCTTCAGACCTGTAGATATGTTATCCCTATGAATGATATGGAAATAAAAGAATATAATGAAGCTTTGCTCACTTGAGTGCTTGATTGAATATTTTTTGGTTTGTACTAGGTGAGAAATGAATGATGATTGGTCTTTTATTTATGTTAATCCCTTTGAAGAATATCTCACATTAATGCACTTTATTTGATCACAAGAGTATGTTTCATTTCCAAATTGGATGATTTTAGGGAGTTGGACACTCACATCAATGTAGGCATCTTAATGTGATGCAAGTGTTTGAGAAATTAGAAAATAAGTGTAGTTTCAAAACTTATAGAGATAGAATATAAGTTTATAATATTATATGCAAAGTAGAATGTTTGTGATATAAGAAATTAGGTATAGAGATATAGTGTATGTGATTCTTTTGGTAATACGAAAGGTATAGAAGCTAAAGGTACATCCATGATATGCATTTTCTAAGTGTACAAGAATGAAGTGATATATAATTCAAAAATAATGTCTACATTTGTCTCCCTTTTAATCTAGTAATGAAATTACTAGTTTAAAAGAAAATAAATGCATACTTAGATGTTTGTACAAAATTCAAGAAATAAGAAATTAGGTATAGAGATATAGTGTATGTGATTCTTTTGGTAATACAAAAGGTATAGAAGATAAAGGTATATCCATGATATGCATTTTCTAAGTCTACAAGAACGAAGTGATATATAATTCAGAAATAATGTCTACATTTGTCTCCCTTTTAATCTAGTAATGAAATTACTAGTTTAAAAGAAAATAAATGTGTACCTAGATGTGTATAACACACCTTATCTTTGTTTGAGTTCAACTTGAGTTCTTTGTTGATGACTTGCTTGCAACCAAGAGCATGTTACAATATATAATCAATGTATATAATATAAAATTGAAAGCATTAAAATGATTGAAATTGAAAGAGAGCAAGGTTTAGGAGTACATGTGTATTGTTGCAACCGTCTTGCATTTTGCCAAATTGATCTGAAAATACATATAATCATGAATCATTAGAGCTAATATTAGGACCAATATAAAACAAAAAAGTGTATAAATCTAAATAAATAGAGATATATTAGAGGGCAGATGCCCCAACCTTGGAGAAAATGTGAATTGACACCTAACAGTTGAGATTAGCTCAAACATGAAACCTAATCATACTTATAACCTAGTGAGCGTTAGTGAACCAGGTTAAGTCACACTATAAATATTGTGAGGTTAGATGAAATAATGAAGTTCAACCTATAATCTTGGAAATATTGAGTGATTTAATCACTTCAACCATACCAAAAGTGAACCAACCACCAGATGAGATTAGCTCAATACAATTCATAAAAGTCCAACCCGGTGGGTGATGATAGTCCATGGAAGTGTCTGAAATATGAAACTGATTTGATTTTACAATATTAAAAGCACATTGCATATCATATGCACCTTAGATATGTCTAATGTTGAAACTATGCATGAAAATTGTACCAATGTATAAAATTATGTCATAAATGTGTATCTAAATCATATAACTATGAATTTGGCCAATTTGAAACTATGTAAGTGTGGAGAGCATGTTTATAAAACATGCCCCCATTATAATTCAAAATTGGTGTAAGTGTGGAGAGCATGTTTCCAAAAATTGTTGCCACTATAATCTAAAACTAAAAATTGGTGTAAGTGTGTAAAATATGTTTCTAATATATACCGTCACTAAATCTAAAATTTTGAAAAATGTAGAGAACATATTTTATTAACATGCCCCCATTGTAATATGAATATGTGAAGCAATGTTGAAGTCATGCCTATATGGAATACCCCCACTGAAATGCCCTCTCTTTGAGGTGAGATAAAGTAACAATTGGTAGTTACCTAACCTCAAAAGGATAATATAACCATGTAAACTACTAATTTACTATGTAGCATATAAGGTAATATGTCTAGGTAGATATATCATTGAAACATGAATAATTTGATCAGCCAAGTCTCAATATGCACAATGTAGATCATGTCAATGTCTGCATGGTAATAGTACAAGTTAAACAAAAAATCAATTACACACACAAGAGCACTCAAAAGAAAATAAAAATATAATGGTCCAAGGAGACCTCAAATAAGGGCCATGTTCAAATGCTGCACAATAGAAGAAACATGACTTAGTCAAATATCCATAAAGTAAGAAATGATATATTCAAATATTAAAAACAATAAAGAAAGACATATTCAAATGTCAAAGAGGAAAATAGATACATGGAGGCCAAAACAATGGAGCATTTTCAAATTTTCAAACATGTAAGACAATAACAAGGTAAGACATTCAAGGAAGTATATGAGTAAAGGCATAAGAAACTAGTATAAACATAACATACTAATTCATGGATCATGTGTTAGAAAACATTTTAACTACATATCATATCAAGTATATTATGAAATATATAAGCATGACAAAAGGCATGTATAAGTACATAAGCTCAAACATAATAATGTAAAATGGCCATATGATGATATAACCCAGATGTACCGTTATCAAGGAAATGAATGCCCCTAATGTCTACATGACACGAGTAAAGGGAAGTCCTAACATGTGAAAACACATAGATCATATATCTATGTATGCCTATATCACACCCATAAGATGTATGAAACACATGTATATAGAAAATATATTAATATGCCATCTACCAACATGGAACCAACAATACATATGCCAAGGAGTTAATAGATAATGTAAATGTTGGACATAATTTTGTATTTTTTTAATTTTATTATTTTATTTATTTATTTATTTAATTTTATAATTTTAAAGAAATAACTATCATATGATCTCATCCAATAGATGCTCACAAGTATTTCCCTACTAAGAACCTAGTGTAATAAACTTGTGGTACTTCCAATGAACATATATAGTTGCAATATATATCACCGTAGAATTTTTATGTTTTGTGTATATTTAATATGGCATTATGGTCTTCAATAAATAGTAGGATTAGGGGTTCATGGAACCCATCATTGAATTTTGTGTGGTTTCTTCGGAATAATAACAATAAGAATATGTGTAGGAGCTATGGATATCTTAATATGGTTTGTAATAGATGAGTATTCTATGCAATTCACTATGGATCTTTGATGTAATGGTCATTAAATATTGGTTACTTGGTAAAGGCATTCCTTGTTACTTTTTAATTTAAAGAAGATTAACCTTAGTAGGTTTGATAACTAGTTGTCTAGGTATAAATATCTCTTGCTCAAGAAAATGTTCATATGGAATCCTAGAAGCTATAATTACTAAATTAGCATGAATTTATTTTCATACCCATGTACTTTACAACATATTGTTCAAAATTTATGTATCCAAGGTCATCCTAATAACATATCAAAGACACTTGTGGAAGGTATAACTGATAAGGTAGTAACCACATGTGTGGGACACAACTATAAAGATAAGTCAATCTCATCAATAATTTTTTGTGAGGTCCCATCAAATGTTCTAGTTAATTTTCTTGAATAATGTAAATCATGATTTGTATAACCCAAATACGTAATTAATATCATAGTACAAATGTTATTACTAGCACCATTGTCAATCATAACACTTTGTATAGGATGGTGTCAATGTATGATCGAATAAATAATTAATGAAGATCTGATACATCATCCATAATCTCATTGTCATTGAAATTAATATAAGGTCTCTAAATCATATGAAGCATATGCCATATTTAGGTCTTAATAATCCCATCCAATGGCTGCTTGTAATGAGATGGAGGAGGATGCTAATCCAAATTTGGGTCTTAATGTACTAGTCATGTGCATTTGATATTTTCACTATACCCAATTAGATGTAACTCACATTATTAAGACACTTTATTAAGATATTTCATACACTTATAATACCATATCATATTGGTATTAGAGTTGGTTTAGTTTCTAAATCCTTTATATTGTGTGTTGAGTACATTACAATTTTATACCCATAAATAGAGCTATTAGAGCTAATGGTCAAGGTTTCTTAGTTCCCTTTGAAGTAAGAATATACACAAGGAAGTGGAATCAATGAATCACATGTCCCATGCTGAAGATGAAGATGCTCAGTACAAAAGTGGTTTTATAATCTTGAAGAAGGAGTAGCCAGCATCTCTCTTTCTATGGTAAATATTGACTACTTGGATTCCATCATGGGGATTCTTATGGAGAAGCTTGTGTTTCCATGAAGTCATTGAAAACATATAAGGAGGATGATCTCTAAATCCATTAAAATCATGAATAACATCCCCATACTAACCCAATGCCACCTCCATTTAAGGCTAATGCAAAGACTGATATTAACTTGTATGATGGCAACATGAATGCATAGAAGCTATACCATTGGCTAGCCAAAATTGAGGTATATTTTAGTATAAATAATATTAATGAAATCTAACATATTTATTTTTTAAGGCTAAATTTATTCAATCATGTTTTTAATTGGTTTGAGAGTATGTTCATTTTCTAGTTGTTAAAAAGCTTCCTCCTATTACTACGTTGGATGATTTTAAGATGATAATAAAGAATAAATTATATCTTATTTTTTATTAGGAAGAGAGTTCCATGTATTGGTAATATCTTTGGAAAAATCAATGCCAATGTGTGTATGATTATGCCAGTGAGTTCTACAAGAAAGTTGTCAAAATAAGCAAAAATGTGGAAGACTATGGCTTCTTGATGAAGTACGTGGGTGGACTCCATAGTCCTTTAAGGGGACTAGTCCTCTTGGCCAAGCTTACGGATATATATGAGGCTTGTTCTCAATATCACCACTTAGAGATGGATAGTAATAAAGCTACATATACCTCTCAAAACAACTCCAAGCAACAAAACAACCCCAAACAAAAGGGGAAAGTAAAAGGGAAACGTAAGAAAAATGCCTCTTTTATTCCAAATAAGGATAGTAAAGTACATTGAGGTGAATGTAATGTTTATACTAATTATAATGATAAGTGTTTGAACATACACATATAATTTCATCCATTCAAGAATATAAAGAATAAAAATGTTATGTCTTCACTTCAAGGTGAGAATATTAGTTACAACTTTGATGTGGTTGATAGTTTGTGTTATACCTCTATCACTAGAATGGTATGTTTTGGTAGTATTGGTTCTCAAGAGAGTGATATCTATAAACATTTTCATATGAAAATTCAAATGAGAAAAAAATAAATGAATGATATTTTTTATACTTGTTCATAAGCATAATTAATAAGGAGTTAGTAGACAAATTGGGGTTTGAAACTTAAAATCAATCCAAGCCCATATTCTTTTATATTAGGTAAATAAAGGTGTAGACATCAAGGTGACCAACCAATGAAAGGTTAAGTTTGTTATTAATGTAAATTTCATTAATGAATTTATGGTGGATGTTGTGCATCTTGATGTATGTGGATTAGTGTTTGGCATCCCTAACTTGTACATCTTGGATACCATCTTCATGAAGAGAGCCAACCAATACCACTTTGTCAATGATGGAAAGAGCTACATCACTTATGTCTATGAAGGTGATTGAAATACATCATTTGTAAGTTCCTTTGAAGCTAAGAAGATTATTAATGATAGAAAAAAAATTGATTTGCTTCTTTAGAGAGACATTCAAGATAAGAAATTAGTGGTAAATAAAACTTATTATAGCATGTTTACTATCAAAATAGAATAAGTGTATGAGAGAGATGGTAAAACAATCTAAAGATGTAATTTAGGATCCTATGATTTTACAACTAAGTAGGTACATTCAACACAAAATTCATTTGTTTCCTGAAAGTATGCTTCCAAATCTCAAGTCATATAGGTTGTCCTTGAAGGATGTGAATGAGGTAAAATAATAGTTATAGTATTTTATTAATCAAGGTATAACATGTCATAGTACTTCTCCATGTGGTTTTCCTATTTTTTTAGCACCTAATAAATGTCACATTGATAACGTGTGTTGACTGTAGAGGACTAATAATAAGATAACCATTAAAAATAATTACCCTCTTCCATAGATTGATAGTCTCCTTGATCAAATCTAGCATGTTAACTATTCTACTAAGCTTGATTTGAAATCTAGGAATCACCAAGTGTAGATTAAGGAGGAAAATATGTGGAAAACAACATTAAAAACAAAGAAATGGTTCTATGAGTAGTTGGCTCTACCTTTTGGGCTACGAAATGCACTAGCTACATTCATGCAGTTGATGAATGAGGTAATGAGGCCATTTATTGATTTGTTTATCATTGTATATTTGGATGATATTGTTTTTTTCAATATAACTTTTAATGAGCATATTGAGCATCTTAAACATGTTTTTCAAGTTTTATAAGAGAACATGTTAGTGTTGAATGAAAATAAATGTGATTATGGCCAACAATCACTAGTCTTTTTGGAGCATGTGGTTGGATATGGGGACTTGATGATTGATCCAAATAAGGCATAGGCCATCATGAATTGGCCAAAGCCATCCAATTTTACTAGGATAAGATTTTTTATAGGTGCAATCCAATACATGAGGAAGTTCATTAAGAACTTATCATCCATATCCACACCTTTTCACACCATTACAATAGTTGGTAAGACTTTCAATCAAGGTAACAAGCAATTAGAGGTAATTTATTTTTTCAAACATAATATTAGCCATGCTATAGTTTTATATTTTTCCATCTTACAACTGGCTTTTGAAGTACAAACAAATGCTAGTCACTATGATAGGGGTTATTTTTCTTCAAGGAGGTAAGCTGGTATGCTACCATTCTAAGTTATTCCATGGCATCATTTTGAATTATTGTACACATGAAAAATAATTGTATGATCTTGTTCAAGTGGTTAAAAAATTAAAACATTATCTAATGGGTAAGGTGTTAGAGCATTTAATGTCTATGTGGTGATTATTTAACCTTTAGCTTACATTAGTAGTTAATTAAATAATAATATATTATTTATTAACATGAGGTGGAAACCTCGTGTAAATAAATAAAAATAATATATTTATTTAGTAATTAACAGTGTTTTAATAAATGTTTATTCAGGATGGTTGGACATGTTATTTACAACGGTCACCTCTCTTACCTTCTCACTATAAATAGGGTTTTACCGCTATTGTGAAAAAACATGTGTGTAGAAATATTATATTGTACATCAAAAATTATACGTGATCAAATATTTTATTGAAAACTATTGAATAATTTAGAAGGAGGAGTCTATGTATTGGGTAAATTGGGTTTCTCATATATGTGAATAATAATTACTTGTGCATTTTTTTTGCCTCTTGGAGATTTTCCCACATAATTTTTGTGTCTTTGTGTATAAATTATTTGTGTTCTTTGATTATTAATTATTTATCTACATCTGCATATTATATTATTATGAATATTATCATGGAATCAGAGTTTGGGATACATAGTTGAATTGGCAAGCCCTAGAGCGATTCATTGATCTATGGAGGATTCAGACATCTAAATTATTTTTTTTCCATCTCTATACTTATTCTCATTGTAAAGCAATGTAAAATTCTTGTGGAAGTTATGTAATTTAAGTAAACTTCATATAGAAGTTTAATTTTTTACACAACACATAAAAGCATACTTTATAATGGAGGTCTTTATGTTATAAAAGACTCCAAATATATTTAGTGATTATTAATGAGAGACTGTGAAATTTAGACTCACGATCACACTAGCCTAAACTTAGTTTTCATTGTTTTATGGATTATAATTCTTTTTTATTCAAAAGGTAATGCTTTGAATGATGAAGGTATTTTAATCTTTCAACTATGTGCATAGTTTAATTTATTTTTAAGGTGATTCTGACTTTTATCCCCACTTTGCATTAAGGGGGAGCGTTAAATCATTTAATGTATAAGTGATAATTATTTAACCCTTAGATTACATTATTAGTTAATTAAATAATAATAATAATAATTTATTATTTAGTAACACGAGGTGGAAACTTCATGTAAATAGATAACAAAATTATATTTATTTAATAATTACCAACATTTTATTAAATGTTTATTTGAGATGATTGGACTGACTATTTACAATAGTCACTTCACCTTTCACTATAAATAGGTTTTTGCCCCTATTGTGAAGTAACATGAATTTTTGGAAATATTATATTGTGTATCATGAATTATGACTGAATAAAGAGTTTTTCTAAGGCTATTGAAAAATTGAGGAGGATTTTATGTATTGGGTAAATTGGGATTATTGGATATATGAATAATCATCACTTTTGTGTTTTTAAATATTTCAAAGGTTTTACCACCTAATTTATATGTCTCTGTGTATAAATGATCCACGTGTTTTTTAAATTAATTCTATATCTAGATCTAAATATTATATTATTGCGAATCCTATTATAAGAAGACTATTATCCATATAGATCACTAACCTCTTCAGTATTTTCAATATCAAAATAAACTTAAAAATTTAGGCACTATAAATGGATGGTTTTTGTACAATAGTTTCATTTAATTAAAAGATATAAGAAAGGTCTGAATAATAAATTAGATTACACATTATCAATACATCCTTTACTTATAGCCATCAACATGATAACTCTTCTTGAGACTTTTATTTATGAATCTTATGTAGATGAATACGAGCATGATGTATATTTTAGGTACTTAATTATTTAATAAAAAAAGTCCCAAGGTTCAGGGTTTGAGTCCAAGGAGGATTAATATATTCAATATGGATTTCTCTATAAGTTGGGTAAGCTTTGTGTGCCCAAGGAGGAAAGAGTTCAGTTATTGAGGGAGGCACACACTTTAGAAGTGATAGGTCATTTTTGTGTTACAAATAATGTTTATCATTTGAATAGGTATGTTTATTGGCCTAATATACAAGTTAATGTTACCAAGTTTATAAGAGGTTGTGTTTTATGTATTAAAAGTAAGCCTAGTAATAAAAATTTGTGTTTATATATGCCATTATTGGTTCCTTCTAGGCAATGGGAAAGTATTTCTATGTATTTTGTAGGTAGGTTTCCTTTGTTAAAGAAAGGGCATAAATATATCTTTGGGGTAGTGGATCAGTTTAGTAAGATACGTATCCTTGTTCCTTGTAATAAGACCCTCAAAGATAGTGATGCAATTGAGTTATTTTTATCTAATGTGTGGGTTCTCTTTGGTTTGTCTAGTTCCATTATTTCAGATTACGACCTAAGGTTTCTTAAGAAGTGTTGGGCCACATTATAGGAAAAGATAAATACTAAGATGAAATAATCTACTGATTTTCATCCACAAACTGATGAGAAGACTAAGGTTGTGAATATAACATTGGGGAAGTTATTGAGGAGGTAAAATAGGAAGCATCCTAAGACATGGGATGAAAATTTGGTGTATATTCAACATTATTATAATAGGGTTGTGCATTCTTCTATTAGTAAATCTCCTTTTTATAATTATTTTATCTACTTACCTCCATGTAAATTTGATGATGTTTTGAGACAATCATATAAAGATAATTGGAAAGTGAATCATGAGGTCTAAAAGGCTAAAAAATTCAATGAAAAAATTTAGCAAGAGAGTTTGAAGCAGTCTAAAGCTAAGTACAAAGTGAGACATGATCAACATAAGAATAACATAGTTTCCTTATTTATGACAAGGTATGGTTGTACTTAAGTAAAGAAAGGATCCAAGGTACGTCTAATAATACTGAACCACTAAGGTATGGTCCATTTGAAAATCTATAACAAGTGGGGAAAAATGCTTTTAGAGTTGATTTGCCTTCTTATATGAAAATTTATTCATTTGTTAATGTTGAGAACTTAAAAAACTTTGATCCTTCTATGTTGACAATGAATATGAAGGGTTGTTGCTACCTTCCATTGATGAATTTTTTCTATATAGTCAACTGGCATTAGAGGAGGATGTTGTTTTGTAGAATAAGGATAGGAGAACACAAAGAAGAGTGCAATAACATTGTTTGGTTAGGTTAAGGGGTCAAATACTCAAAAAAAGATAAATTATATTGTATAGAATATGTGGTGAATAAATTTCCTCACTTATAGGATTCAAAAAGATTTTAGATACTTAAAATGCTAAACTTGAGGAGGTATGATCCAATTTTGGGTCCTAATGTACCGGTCATGTGCATTTTATATTTTCACTATTCCTAATTAGATGTAAGTCATGTTCATAAGACACTTTACCAAGACATTTCATATACTAAGGATAATAGATCATATGTTCTTCTATTAAAAATTAGTATGAGCGTGATCAATAAATATTCAAAATGATGAGCAAAAAACTTGTAATCTCTTGAAACTAGAAGAAAAATCCTTACTCTCTATTTTAGGGGGAAAAACTCTAATTTATTAAATTCAAAATTATATTCTTATTTCATATTTGAATTCGTATTACAAAAATACATGTTCAAAATAACTGTCTTGTGATTTTGAGGTTGTATGTAAAATTTATGATCATTTCAAATTGGTAGACATTAGCTCCAGCATTACTCAGGAGCTAACTATTTTACTCTAAAACCAAGACTGCTAGAATTTGTAGCCAACTAAGAACACAAGAATTAGAACATTTTTTATGTTTTTCATTTGATTTCAAGATCTAGGTGAATTCCAAGGATGAGGGATCTCAAATATACATCTGGGGAAGGTAAGAAAACATCTTAAAACACAATAAGAATGAAGGCAAGTTGGATTCACATTGTTTGTAATAAGTTTGAGAATTTGTTCTTGTGATCTTATTATTTCCTAGGTGTATATAATTGGCTCAATTATGTGAATTGAAAAGATGTGTATGATAAAGTGTAAAGCATATTTTGTAAATGAGTCTTGCACAAGATATTATTGTATATTATTTCCATATAGGCCAACTTGGAAGTACCTTGTATACTCTTACATTACATAGTGGAAGGGAAGTGTGATTTGCCTCACCCACCAAAGGTTTTCCTACATTGTGTTTCTCTAGGATATATTTATTTTGTTGTATAATTTTCTCATTCATATTCTTCATGTTTATAAAACACTATAATAATGAAGGGAATTTGGATTCAAATTGTTTGTAATAAGTTTGAGTATTTGTTCTTGTGATCTCATTATTTCCTAGGTGTATATAATTGGCTCAATTGTGTGGAAGTGAAAAGAAGTGTCTGATAAAGTGTAGAGCATAGTTTATATATAATTTTTTCACATGATGTTATTATATATTCTATCCATATATGCCAATTTTGTAGTACCTTTTATACTCTTGCATTACATAGTGGAAGGGAAGTGTGATTTACCTCACCCAGCAGAGGTCTTCATACATTGGGTTTCTCTAGGATATATTTTTTTGGGGGTATGATTTTATCATTCATATTCTTTATGTTTATAAAACACAATAAGTATGAAGGGAATTTGGATTCACATTGTTTGTAACAAGTTTGAGTATTTGTTCTTATGATCTCATTTTTTCCTAGATGTATATAATTGGCTCAATTGTGTGGAAGTGAAAACAACTATCTAATAAAGTGTAGATCATAGTTTGTATATGATTTTATCACAATATGGTATTGTATGTTTTGTCCATATAGGACAACTTGGTAGTACCTTGTATACTATTGCATTACATAGTGGAAGGGAAGTGTGATTTACCTCATCCACTAGAGGTTTTCCCACATTGGATTTCTCTAGGATAGATTTTTTTTATGGCATGATTTTCTCATTAATATTATTCATGTTTATGTTCAATAGGTTGAACATTTCACTTTAATTGATTATTATTTTTGTTTTTCATGGTTAATAACATAGAACATTCACACATCTAGTTAATAGTTAAACTAAGATAATAAGATCCATGTTGATGAGGCTTTGAGTGGAATATCTACGTATTTTACAGATCATATTAGTTATCATTTATTATATATATAGCCAATACAAGATGATAAATTACTAGTGGAAAAGGTAATTTGGCCTCTTTACAATAAGATATATCCACAAAAAATTGGAATAGACATTTTAGAAGTATGGATTCCAAACATGAGAGGATAGATAGACATGATGAAGGAAGATTCAAAAAATTAGATGAGGATGTTGTATTCATATCTCAATCCATGAATTTTATTGGGAAGATCATGAAGGTTGTCATGGCAAATATGGGAGTTTCCATGGATACTTATAAAGCAAGTGAGGATCTTAAAACCTCCATCGATGAGAAAGAGAAGCACAAATCCATCCAAACTATACCTCCATTAAAAGGAGAGGTGAAGATTGACATTCATCCATATTAAGGTGAAGTAAAT
The DNA here is from genome assembly GCA_037957365.1 of Torreya grandis. Taxonomy (NCBI): domain Eukaryota; kingdom Viridiplantae; phylum Streptophyta; class Pinopsida; order Cupressales; family Taxaceae; genus Torreya; species Torreya grandis. Next base: position 318,571 of record JARHVA010002310.1, on the reverse strand, counting down.
GCAAATAAGCTTGATCAATAGTTATCCCAACTAGAACTATACTTTAATTTATATGAAATTAGTGAAGAGAAACAAATTTATTTTTGTAATTTTGAAGCTAGATAGTCATGCTCTAAGTTTGTTTGAAATTTATCTTAATTCTTTAATTGTTTAGAAGCTAATATCAATTAGAAAATGGGATGAGTTTAAAATTTTGACTAAGAGGTAATTTTATCCTATTTATTATTAAGAGTAAAGGTCGATTGAATGTAAATATTTGAGGGAACAAGAAAGCCAAATTGTGCATGTCTATACAAGTAAATTTTAAAAAAAGCCAACTAAATGGGAAAAGATACATTTAATCATGTTGGAGGGTTGCATATTCATTTTAGGAAGCCCATTTTAATTGCCAATATAAAATACATAGATGAGGCTTGTTCTTAAGCCTATTATCTTCAGATGTATTATAATAAGGGTCCATCTTCCTTTTCAAAATATTCTAATGTTCCAAAGATTAAGGTGGGGTCAATGCTAATTATTTGGTTTCTAATAAAGATAATAAACAACATTATGAATATTATGTTGTTTATATACACCATAAGGATATGCGTTAGAAGTTACATCAATTATCACATCCATTTGAAAATAAGAAGAAAAATAAAAAGGTTGTGACATCGCTTCAAGGAGAAGAGATTCATTATAACATAGATGTGGATGATAAGTTGTGTTGTAACTCCATGTAGAAAAAGGTATGCCTGGATAGTCTTCATGTTCATGGAAAAGGTGAAATTTCTAAAATCTTCCAATCAAAGTTCAAATTAAGATGGTCAAAGTTGATTCTCTTTTCTATTCTTGTTCTCAATCAAATTTAATTAGTGAAGAGTTGGTGGAAACACCTGGGTTGGAAGTATATGATCATCTTAATACTTATGTAGCAGGATGGGTGAAAAAATGAGTAGACATAAGGGTATCCAAATAATTTGAATCCAAGTTTTCAATAAATGAACATTTCATTGATGAGGTTGTTGTATATGTTACACTTGTTGACATTTTTGGAATATCTTTTGGCAGCCCTTATATGTATGTTAGATATGATATTTTTAGGAGGATGTATAGTCATTACCATTTGGTTAAGGGTGGTAAAATATATACCATTCACTCTTATGAAGGCAAATCTAAACTCTCCTTGGTGAGTTACACTCAAGGTAACCAGTTTTTTAATACTAGTGGGAAGTTTTATTTACTTATTTTGAAAGATAATAAATAATGTAAAGATACTCATAATAGGTCTAATAACAAATAAAATCAGTTGTTGTTGTTATTATGATGTCCACTTTTAGATATGGGTCTTCATCAGCAAGAAAATTATCCACACAAGGGGCATGAAGGGGTGGAGTCAATAGTCGACAAGTTTAATAATTTATTTCAGCATATACACCTCCACCTTCAAGAGAAGGTTAAGAAGTCGATAAGAAAATTTTCTCACTATAGAAGTTCTTAATCTTTTAGGGACTTAAAACCCTCAAATTAGGGAGGTATGATCAAAATTTTGATCCTAGTATGCTAGTCATGTGTACTAAGTTTCCATTATGCCTAATTATATGTAAGTTATATTCTTATGACAGTATTTTAAGACATTTAATACACTCAATATATAAATATCAGACATTCTTTTGGGGTAAATCAATATGAGTATGATCCATACATCTTCATGGTGATGAGTCAATAAGTTGCATTCTCTTAAGAGAAGATTATTTTTTATTGTAATGGATAAAGTAATATTTTATTTGAATAAAAATTATATTATGATTATATATTTTAATTCCTCTTATAAAAGTATACAATTTTAAAAAAACAACACTTAATTTTGAGGTCGTAATCAAAATTTATGACCTACAGATGTTGAAGTAATCCAAATTTTCAACTTTGGAGCTAGGACTGATAGACTCTAGATCCAACTGTGACCACATAGATCTAAAGAATTTTTTGATGTTTTAACTTTTTTGTGGTTCATTTTATTTTATTGGGGGTTTCTAAGGATGAAAGATCCTAAATACATGCCCTAGTAATCAGATAACAACAATAAGAATGGAGATAAAGGGAAATTGGATTCACATAATTTATTTAGTGACTTTGAATACTCATTATCATTTTATTATTTCTATTAGATGTAAATGATTGGCTCATGTGTTGAGTGTATATAAGTTTCTTGAAAGTGTATATAATTTTCATATGAGCGTTGGATAAAAGAGTAGTAAATATTTGATTTCCATTATTGGTAGTAAGACTGTATACTTGTTATAGATTATAGTGAAAGGGGAGTGCAGTTTATTTCATAGGTGGTTCAGTTTTTCAGTCCTTTATGTTTTATGTTAAGTACATAAAAAATTTATTCCCATCACTAGAGATAGTAGTGTTAGTGGTAAATATGTCCTAGTTCCCTTTAAAGTAGGTATTTTCACAAGAAACTCAAAGTAAAGAATTGAAAGAATGATCCATATTGATGATGAAGATGCTCAAACAATATAAGAGCAATTTTACAATCTTAAATAAAGATTATCCAACATCTCTATTTCTATGGGAAAAATTTACTTGTTAGATTCCATCATGGGGCTTTGTATGGGTAATCTCAGTGTTTCCATAGAGACATCGAGATAAAAAAAATGTGGATGCTCTCCAAAGTCATGAGAATAATGAAGAGAAACCCCATGCCAACCCAAATCCACCTCCATTTAAGTCCAAGAAAAAGATTAAAATTTAGTTTTATTATTGGGATGTGAATACAAATAGGGTATACCATTAGCTATCCCAACTTGAGCTCTATTTTAGTTTTCATTAGATTAATGAAATCTAACAAATTTCTTTTACCAAGTGAAAATTATCCAATCATGATTTAACTTAGTTTGACATCTATTTTCATTATCTAGTTTTTAATAAGATTCATTCTATCACTAAGTGAGATCATTTTAATATAATAAGCAAAAGGAAATTATATCTTATTTGTTAAAAGGAAAAGAGCCCCATATATTAGCAATATCTTTGGCAAAAGTAAGTCCAAAGCATGTAGGAGCACACCAGTGAGTTCTACAAGAAGGTTGTCTAAATGGAAAGATATGTGGTTGATCATGACCTCTTGATTAAGTATGTGGGTCATTTCCATATTTATTTTAAGATACCAATCCTCTTGGACAATCCTAAAACTGTAGATGAGGCTTGTTCTCAATCTCACCACTTAGATATGTACAAGAAGATAGCTCAATCCAACTCTCAAAAAATATGTTGTGAAGCTAGGTCAAGTTATTAATTTGAATCCTTTGGAGGGTCATCAAATGTAATCTATTGGTAATATATGATATTTTATATCTTATGCTTCAAGGTAAAACATATGTTCATAGAATGCCTAAGGCCTTTTTTATCATCACAATAAGTAATTACATCATACCCTTTGGGTAGAGGTATTCTCATATAAATTTATATAGGATGAGGGAGATATATAATATGACACTATACAATCTATAGGAGTAATTAAGAAGGAGACCTAAGTAAGTGTTAAAACTATCTTTGTGGTGCATTAGATAACACATGCTGATTA
>JARHVA010002310.1:297500-310000 GCA_037957365.1 Torreya grandis | reverse complement strand
CTTATCTCCTTTAGGATGATTAATCTAATTTATACTATTTTTGTTGTTTTTGTTGTAATTTATTTAGCTATATAATATTTATAAAATATACTATTATTAATAATATATTAGATTATTATAATATATAATATAATAATATTATATATTATAATTATAAAAATATATTAAAGTATTAATATCCATCAAATGCAATCATTTTCCCATGGTACAATGTTTTGAGTCATATACTTCATGATTATTTGAAGAAGGGCTAAGATTATGTGAATCCTATGTAGAAAGGGACTAGAAAGGAGGCAACAAGGATGGTTCTATGGTCAGAATACCCTCTCAGAATAGGATCCCTTGGAGCCCCTTAAAGCACTTCACCTTCTAGCATCTTTAAAGGTACTTCCTTGTGATAACCCTTTTTCTCCTCTTGTTTTATATTTTGGCTCAAACTCCCTATGTGAGTCACCCCACCTGGGGTGCCTCTCCCTAGCCCCCCACCTCCTCCTACCTCCCCCGTCCCCCCCCCCACCCACCCCTTTCCCTCACCCACCCTTCCTTTTCATAGACACACATTTTCACACCATTAAAAAAGGTGGTAAGACTTTCTTTTGGGGTAATAATCAAGAAGAGTTATTTGAGTTTTTCAAGCATAATATTAGCCATGTTGGATTTTTAACTTTGCCTAAATTTAAAATGCCTTTTAAATTAGAAACATATGTTAGTCACTATGTTATGTGGGTTATTTAACTTCAAAGAAGTAAGGTGCTTTGCTATCATTATGAGTTATTCCATGGTGGCATTTTTAATTATTGTACATATGATAAATAATTGTATTCTCTTATTCAAGAAATTAAAAAATAGAAGAAATATCTAATGGGTAAGGATACTATTATCCATACGAATCACCAACCTATTTAATATGTGTAAGATCAAACTAAACTTAAACAAGTTAGTTACTATAAATGGATGGGTCTATTGCAATAATTTCATGTGATTATCATATTTAAGAAAGGTGTGAGTATAAAACTAGCTGACATGTTGTTAAGACCCCCTTTACTTATAGCCATGGGCACCATAAATCTTCTTGAGCCTTTTATGTATGAATATTATGTAGATGGATATGAGCATGATGTATATTTTGGATTCCTATTTTTTGAATCAATAAAGTCCCAAGGTGTAAGGTTTGAGCCCATGGAGGTTTTTTATCTTGAATATGGATTGCTCTACAAGTTGGGTAAGATTTGTGTGCTGAAGGAGGAACGAGTTTAATTATTTATGGAGGCATAATCTTCAAAAAAAAATTATGCCATTTTGGTGTTACAAATATTATTATTTAGTTGTAGAGATATGCTTATTAGCCTAACATGCAAGTTGATGTTACCAAGTTCATAAGAGGTTGTTTTTTATGTAGTAAACGTAAGCCTAGCACCATAAATTTGGGTTTAATATATGTCATTAATTATTCATTATAGGCAATGTAAAGCATTTCCATGAACTTTCTAGGTGGTTTTCCTATGTCAAGGAATGGGAATGACTATATCTTTATGGTTGTGGACTTGTTTAGTAAGATATGTACCCTTGTTCCTTTTAATAATACCCTCAAAGGTATAAGTGCAATTGAGTTATTTTTCACTAATGTATGGGATCACTTTGGTTTGCATAGTTCCATTGTTTCATATCAAGACTTGAGGTTTATTGGAATGTTTTAGGCCACATTATGGGAGAAGATGGATAATGAGCTGAAACAGTTGACCTTCTTTCACTCACAAACCAATGGGTAGAATAAAGTTGTGAATAGAATGTTGGTTCAACTATTGAGAGGGTACAATAGAAATCATCCTAATACATGGGATGAAAATTTTGTTTATATTAAACATTCATATAATATGGTTATACATCCTTCATCTAGTAAATCTCCTTTTGATACTTATTTTGAATACTTACCTCCATATACATTTAATGTTGTTGTGAGACAATGATACAAAGGTGAAGGAAAAGTGTATCTTGAGGTATACAAGTTTGATAAATTCATTGATAAAATTTAGTTTATTCACCTCCATGTGCAAGAAAGGTCGAAGGAGTCTCATGTTAAGTACAAAGTAAAACATGACCAGCATAACACTAACAATAGTTTCTTTATTGGTTATAGGGTATAGTTGTACTTAAGTATATAATGGATCCAAGTTATGTCTAATAAGTTTAATCCACTAAGGTATGGTCCATTTTAAATTATGTAATAATTGGGAAAGAATGTTTTTATACTTGATTTGCCTCTTTATATGAAAATCTATTTAAATTTTAATGTTGAGAACTTATGGATTTTTAATACTTCTATGTTATAAAATGAAAATGAAAGGTTGTTTCTACCTTCCACTTAGGACCATTTTATAAATCGTAATTGGAATTAGAGGAGGATGTTTTTTTATAGAAGAAGTAAAGGACAACTTGAAGAGGAGTGCAAGAACATTAACTGGTTGGGTTAAAGGGTCAGTAATGTAGAAAGGCCAAATGGTATTCTATAGAATGTGTGGGAAAGAAATTATATTTGTTAAAATATTCCTAAATATTTTATGGACTCTAAATCCTCAAATTGGTGGGGGGGGATATGATCCAAATTTGGTTCCTAATTTATGAGGCAAGTGTATTTGATATTTTCACTATGCCTAATTAGGTATAGCTCATATTATTAAGACATTTCATAAACTCATAATATCATATTATATTTTATTATATGTTGGATTGGTATGAGGGTAATCCAAACATATTCATAATGATGAGCTAAGAAGTTGAAATTGTTTGAAACTTGAGGAAAATCCATAGTGTTTATTTCAAGGGAAAAGCTATAATTTATTGAATTCAAAAGTATATTATGATTTCATATTTTAATTCCTATAAAAAAAATAGGAAATTTAAAAAAAAATTCACCTCATTTAGAGGTTGTATGAAAAATTTATCATTGTGTCAAGTTGGTAGACTCTAACTCTAGGGTTACACAGGAGACAAATGTTAGACATCAAAGAACACCAAGAACATGAAAATTGGAATGGTTTTGATGTTTGAATTTTCATTTAAAGTTCTAAGTGAATTCCAAAATGATTTAATAAAATGAGTTCTTAAATGAAATATAATAAACATATTAATAAAGTGTCTTCAAAATTAGAGTTACATCTAATTGGACATAGTGAAAATATCAAATGCACATGACTAGTACATTAGGACCCAAATTTGGATTAGATGTGCCTTATATGCTAGTTGTACTTTTAAATATTTCTTAAAATGGTCTTGAAAATTATTGTTAAATATTTTCTAACTTTGGTGGTCATCAGGTTTTGAAGCTGATTCCTTTGGAGGATCATCAAATGTAATCTATTGGTAATCTATGAAGTGTTAGATCTTATGCTTCAATGTAAAACATATGCTCATAGAATGCCCAAGGCATTTTTTATCATCACAATAAATAATTTTCATCGTACCATTTGGGTAGAGGCATACTCATATAAATCTCTATAGGATGAGGGAGAGATATAATATGACACTTTACAAGCTTTAAGAGTAATGAAGCGGGAGACTCAAGTAAGCGTTAAAAATATCTCTTTGGTATATTGGATAACACATGTTGATTATATTATTGTGGCATCACATTGACCATGGTAGTTTATTATTTTTTAGGATCAAGAGGGTTAACCTTATAAAATTGTTTGATAGTAAAATTTGTATTAGATGAAGATGTAGATGTTGTTTTTGCTACATACTAAGTTTGCTTAGTAAGATAAGTTTCATGTCATGATCATGAACAATGTGGCATAATTCATTGAAATATTTTTTTTCAATAATAGACTCATGTAAATTAGAAAGAAATTTTTTATTGAATATGTCTTGACGCTCTTTATCTATCATAGCATTGGTCATTTTAGCTAACATTAACTTATACCAACACATACTCATTAATAATTTCATTGGTTCCTTCTTTAATCTTTGAAATTTGGGCATAGGAAAACTTATCATTAAGGTTAATATAGAATTGTGCCATAGTATTATCCACAAGACGTTTGAATGTGTTCACTAATTGAGTTATTAAATCATATAACCACCTTAAATCATAGTCTTTTAATCTCCTTGGAAATAATTTGGTCAAAATTTTATCATTGGAGGCATAATCAAGGCATGATTCTTAAAAGGATCCAATATGTTGTTCAAGATCATCCTTGCCATCATAAAATGTTAACATAGGTGAAACAAAACTAATTTTTAATGCGTGTAAATATATTTATGGAGTAATAGGATTATGTAATAGCTCTTGTGAGTCAATATCATAAGGATACTTCATATAATTTGTTCAATAGTTATAGCATTAGTTTTTGAAATTTTTATGGTCTAGACAAGAGTTTTTACCTATTAGTATTTTAGGTTACATATTTGAGAAGTAACCAAAGGAGGTGTACCCATATGTTGGTTAGATATAGGAATTGAAACCTATGTTTCATTATAAGTATTTGGTAGCCTCATTATAGATGTATCAATAGTAGTATGAAGAAACAAAGGTTGTAAGAAATAATCCATGCATCCCCTAGATGTAGGTAGATTGATTGGTATGAAATAAATTATAGTAACCTCTAAGGATTCACCATCACTAGGTGAGGAAACCTTAGCCTTACCATGCTTACTAATTTCATAAACTGTAACATATAAAAATGCATCTATTAATCCATTTTTTTATTTATATGAGTGATCAATACTTCTTTATCTTCCATTTGAAAACAATTTTTTTTATTACTATTTTCCATTACTTACAAACTATAAATTGTATAATTTTGTAAAATAAACTAAAACTCTAAGAATAATTAAAATGTTGCATTCACATGAGTCAAGTTCATCAAATGTTTAATCCTAAAATCTAGATTACAAAATCTAGGGTTTAATGTGATAGAGATAACCTAGTGCATAAGGATTTTAGACTATCTCTAAACCAGACCAATTAATTATGAAATTGAGATAAATAATTACTAAATTTTGTATGCTAAGATATGCTAAAATGAATTATATATATGCTAGATATCATAATGATAATCAAAACTGAATACTTATCCAGTTGTCATGCTAATACATATATAGATCTAGATTAGTTATAAAGTATACCAGATCTAGATTCTAGACTAGTGTCCTAATTATATAAATTGTACCTCTATAGTTGTGTACACTTGTGTTGACCTCAAACATTTACATGGATGCTAATCTCTAACTCATGTTTAGATGTATAGTATATAATAAATTGTAAACCTAGATGTAACTACCATGATGTTTTTGGGTTTTGTGTCTCCTTCACTCTAATGTATTCAAATTTGGATCATGGCCTATAACTCCTATTAAAATTAAAAAACACTAGTTCTTCATCTTCACAATGGTTGTGCGAAAAATGGGTTAGTGGGCACATGGTGTCAAGTTGTACTAAATAACCCTATATAAATTAGGACTACCTACATATCCAATACTTTGAAGATGGACTCAGACTTATAGAGTTAACCTCTACATGTTGGGATGTGTGTAAATAATGTAATGTGTGATAAACAAGTACAACAGTGACCAAACTTGTAACTTATAAAATGTTTCTCATGGAGTCTTCCTTTAGTTCTTCATACATGTCGATATGTTTTCCCTATGAATGATATGGAAATAGGATAAAATAAGGAAGTTTTGATGACTTGAGTTCTTGACTGAGTTTTTTTTGGTCTATGCCATGTGAGGTTTAAATGGTGATTGATATTTTATTTATAATAATCCCTTATCTCATATTAAATAACTTACGTTGACTATTTCACTTTCAAATTAGATGACTTTACGAAACTAGACACTTGTATTGATGTAGGGATTTGATTAGGATGCAAATGTCTTGATAATTGAAAAATAGGTATAGGTTTAGAACTTATAGAGATATATGATAAGGAGGTTTATTAACATTATAGGCAAGATAGAAGGTCTGAGTCATCAACATAACATTGGTTAGATTCAGAGATAAGTAATTAGCAATATAAATATAGTGTATGTTAGATTTTTGGCAATGGGAAAGGTATAGAAGTTGAAAGTAAATCCATGATATGTATTTTCCAAGTGTACAAGACTAAATTTATATATAATTCATAAAAGTGTATAGAAATTTGTTATGTATTTAAATGCCATCATAGTGGCATTAGAAAAATATTTATCACTAGAAATTAACATCAGATTACCATTTTCAAACACAAACACCTTTCCTTGATGTTAAAGTGAATCCATGAATCATAAACATTTTTTACCATCATTTGCTCATCATAACACTTCAAATGCACATCATAAGATAATAAAATTAATAGTGTTGCATGTTTGACACCCATAAATGCATGCATGATGCATAATACCCACATGTCCCCCTCTTATTTCCATGCTCCACTTATGTAGTCATATCCCTATAAAATTAAAAAAAAAAGCATAGCACATATCATACATAAACTTTAGATAAAGATCACAGATCAAAATAATTTACAATTATCTATATTTATATCCTAGGATTTCTATTGATCTTAGGGGTATGTGGTTTGTAAACTATATAAACCCACATGAAATGGATAGAATTGATGAATTTTTAATGCCTACATTCCTCCTTACATATGGTTTTTATGTGAATTGAATCCTTGAGGTCATGCCACATTTGGATGTACATATCCATAAGAAATCAAAATCAATGACATATTAAAAATTAATATTAACATCCTGGCCATTAATTATTTCAAGTGATGTAACTAAAATTTAGTCTATTTACAAATTTATAGTGTAAAAAAACATCATAAAAATTTGTTAAAACAAATTACTTAACTATCTGCATAACAAAAAAATATATTAAAAAAAATATATCGCCATCAATTAGCTTCAATTAATGTGGGGACTATTTTTAATCCACGTTAAGGTAGAATTTATGCCATTCTCACTTAAATTTTCTTACTTGTTTAAATATACCTAAAACACACAATAAAAATGTAATGCAAACCTCATATAAAAATATGGGTGGAATGTTATTTAAACTAGCACACATATACAATAAGACGGAGTTTTTCATGAAACAAGAATTATCTGAAACATCATGTCATTGGAGATGAGTTGATGAAGTGGGATTAGAGTTATGTGGCATAACACCTGGGCTTTGACATACATTATATTTTGAGAAGTTTTGATGCTTTCAAAGAGTTTTTTATCTACATTTTATTCTTATTTTTCAATTTCTAAAACTAAGCATATCCATGTTCAAATATAACTTGTTTCCATCTCAATGATTAATCCCACATACTGAACTTAACTATATCAAATTCATAATTACCATGCGGTGTCAGTTTCAAGCATAATATACTTAAAGGATAATGTTCTTAGCTCCTTTAGGATGATTAATCCAATTTATACTATTGTTGTTTTTATTGTAATGTATTTAGTTATATAATATTTATAAAATATAATATTATTAATAATATAGTATATTATTATAATATAATTATAATATGATAATATTATATATTATATTTTTATATTATAATTATAAATATATATTAAAATTCTAATATCCATCAAATGCAATAATTTTCCCGTGGTGCAATGTACCAAGTCATATGCTTCGAGACTATCTAAATAAGGGCCAGGATTATGTGACTCTCATGCAGAAAGGGACCAAAAAGGAGGTAGAAAGGATAGTTCTAAAATTAGAAAACCCTCTTAGAATAGGCTTCCACCAAGCCCCTCTGATCACTTTACCTTTTAATAGCATTAATGGTACTCTTTGTTCTAACCATTTTGCTCCTCTTGTTTTGATTGTTGGCTTAGAGTGCCTATGAGATTCAGGCCCCTATGGGGTGCTTCTCCCTAGTCACTGAACCCCTTGCCCCCACACCCCTTCCACTCCCTCATCCTCCCTTTCCACTATTTTACTCTGGGGCCCCCCATCCCCCCTCATCTTATTCCCCCCCCCCATTTTCTCACCAAGCACTGGTCACCCATCCTAAGCATACCACCCCCCTCTATTAGACCAATCCCCACCTTTAGTTTGGTGCATCATCCCCCTTCAAAATCCATCTTAACCCCCTCTTCTCCCCTAATTTCCACCTTGGGTGCCCCTTCCCCACTTTTTCCTCTATGGAACCCCCCTTCCCCATCCCCTTCCTCCCCCTTTTTCCTTTGGTGCTCATTTTCCTTCCCTAATTTTAAAGTCTGCTCAAGCCCTAGCATGGAAAAGACCCCTCTCTGATATATTAGACAACTCTTTCCTTCTCCCCCCTTCCCTAAGGCTCCCGCTCTCCCCTTTTATGAAATCTCCAAAGCTCTACAAAGATTTGAGTAATGTTCTGAAACTCTTTCTCCCCCATAGGACCTTCCCTAAGATGAAGGGGTCACCATAAATTCTAAAATTAAAAGAGGAAGGAAAAATTCCAACATCGATGTTGCCCCAAAACCTATGGGAAGATCTCCAAAGATGGTCACAAGGAAATTATAAACAACCAAAGAGATTGTTAAGGGATCCTAGAAAACTCTTAAAATCCATTAGGATAAGAAATGAGAATCCTTTCTTTGAATGCTAGGGGTTTAAATAACCCCAAGAAATAAAGTATCCTCTAAAATATCATAAAAATGGTTATTACTTCCATTCTTATAATTTAGGAAACCAAAATGTCTGATTTTATTCTCAAATCCTATGTTATGAGAATTTAGAGGAATGCTCAAGTTTTATCCTCTGAATCTACATGTGCTTCAAGTGGACTGGTGATTTTTTGGAACCTATATGTCCTAGGAGAAGATCTATAATGGAAGATAAAATCATTAGATTTCTATTTTATTCATGGATATTGATAGCAATGACGGATGGATTTTAGCCTGTTTATGCCCCAAATGTTAAATTTTCTAGAAAACTTATTTAGAAAAACATGTTGGATTTCTAAAGGACCTGTGTAAATGGGAATTAGATTATTTCTAGGGATTTCATGGGGATAAAAAAGGGGTCATTTATAATTCACTGATAACATGATAGAGTTTAACTCTATTTTAAATGTAAGATTAGTGGATCTGGACCTAAGTGGTAATCATTTTATGTGTTCTAATAGAATATTTAGGGAAAACATGATCCAGGTCTACCTTGATAGAGTTATAATTTCCCTAAATTGGGACATCCATTTATCTATTAGGCATTATTCGCTACCCAGAATTGGGCCTGATCATAATCCCTTGGTTTATTAATGTGACAAGATTTTAAAATCTAAATTTTATCCCTTCAGGTTCAAAAGCATGTGGATCCTTCATCCTAGTCTCATAGAGCCTCTAAAATATTGGTGTAAAGAACCCTTGTTAGGATCTATTACATTTATTCTTACTAAAAAACTTAGTTTCCTCAAAATTAAGTTAAAATTTTGGAATACAGAAGTCTTTAAGGATATCTTCCTATAGAAAAAGGCTCTCGAAGTGGAACTTTTAGTTATTGAAGATCTCTATGCTTCGGGAAATTATAATTATCTCATGATTTTTAGGGAAAAAGATTTTTTTTTCCAATTTCATAACCTAGAAGTAAGAGAGGAAGCCTTTTTGAGACAAAAATCTAGATGATCATAGTTGAAGGAGGGTGACAGGAATACCAAGTTATTCCATCACTCTACAACAAGATATAGTAACATCAATATAATATCAAAATTAAAAATTTAAAGTGGTGGTATCAATAGATATGAAGATGATATTTCCCACCATACAATTAATTTATTTAAAAACCTCCTCTCAGAAGAAAGTTTACCAAATGATCATCTAGTAGATACCACACTTAACAACTTTGATAAAGTCTTCTCTGATGTTGACAATGTCTCCCTCACCAAGGTTCCTTCTAATGAGAAGATAAAATGTTTGGTCTTTCAAATGAATGGATTCAAAGCACTAGGACCTGATGGATTCCACCCACTTTTCTTCCAAACATTTTGGGACATTGTCCATCTGAAGGTCGAGGTAGTTGTTAGATAATTTTTCCAATCAACATATATTCTCAAGTAAATAAATAAAAATCTCCTTATATTGATCCCAAAAAATCAAAGTGCTAACAATGTTTAGGACTTATAACCCATTATTCTTTGCAATACCATGTACAAAATCTACTCTTCTATCTTGGTAAAGGATATGCAACATCTCCTAGATAAAGTCATTAGGGAGTAGAAGGGGGCATTTGTGGCTGGTAGATAAATTATGGATGGCATTTTCCTAGTTTATTAAGACATTCATTCCATATATATATCCTTGAGGTATGGAGTGTTTCATAAGTTATATATGTCAAAATCCTATGATCAGGTCTCCTGGTGATTCCTCATACATATTCTAGAAAGGTTAGAATTGAACCAAGACACCAACAAAATCACCTAGAACTGCATTACCACTCCTAAATTTTTATGTTATCATAAATGGTGTTATAAAAGGTTTATTTTATAATTCAAGAGGAATAAGTCATGGTGACCCTCTCTCTCCTTACCTCTTTATCATTATAGTAAAAATGTTGGGGACGATCTTGTTGAAGGCCTACTCTCATGAACTAATCAAAATAAGTTTAGTGGCTCTAAATACAAAACCTATCATGTACAAATATTTCATCGATAACATCATCATCTTAGTTTAAGGTTATGTAGAGGGAGCAAATAAAATAAAAATCATCCTAAAAATTTGTGAAAAAGTCTCAATTCAGTGTATTAGCTTTTAAAAGAGCTCTCTATTTTTCATTAACACTCCTCTCTTTCAATAGAAAATATTTCTAGAATCTGGTACTTTCAAGTGTGCAATCTATTGGCAAGTCATTTAGGCATCCATTTATTTGAAGGAAAAATGGATTATGATATTTGGAACCTTCTCATTGACCATATTCAAATAAAACTAGCAAGATGAAAGGGTCACCTTTTTACTTAAGAAGGGAAATACTAGCTACTCAAAGCCTCGTTCTAGAGCATTCCTATTTACCAGATGTCAATTTTTAGAATTCCTTCCAAAGCGGCCACTATAATTGAAAAAGTTCAAAATGGATTCTTATGGAGGGGCACTAAAGAAATATTCAAATATAATCTAATCACATGTGAAAATTATTTTCTTCCCAAAGAAAACAGAGGTCTCCACTGGAGAAGCATAAAATATATGAATAGAGCCCTATTGGCAAAAATGGGCTAGAGACTTATGAAGGAAAACAATGAATGTGAAATAATTAGCAAAGCTAAATACCTAAAAGGAGTGGAAGTCGATGATTTCCTATGGGAATAAGGTTAACTTTTTCTTTTGGGTAGTGGTACAAGACAAATTTTTTATGATGGATAATCTCACTAAAAGGGACTAATAGTCCCCAATAGATGCCCTATATGTTGAAATATAGAGGATTCAGTCCATAACCTATTCCTAGAGTGTTCATTTAACTCGACACTATTTAACTATTTGCTAAATAAATTCAACATGACATGGGTCAAACTAAATAATGTCCTTAACCTCATGATGCAATGAAAACCTCCCTATAATCTCCCATCTCTAGAATTCATGTGGCACGTAGCTCTTCCACATTAGTTCTAGTGTGTCTAGAAAGTTTGTAATGATGGCCTTTTCTTAAACAAAATGCACCATCCTAAAGGGTATTTCTTCCATCTCTATCAAGCCATTTATGAAAAATTCAAAATCTTTCCCTCTAAAGACAAAGACCGTGAATCTCCTTCAGCACTATAGATTTTTAGCAACTGGGACATAGTTCAGCACTTAAATTCCCCCTCAAAAGCTCATATACACAAACATACAAAATGGAAGGATCCACTAGAAGGTTGGGCGAAACTAAACTTTGATGCCACATCTAAAAGCAACCAGCACCCTGTAAGAGAGTGAGGACTCATAAGGAACTCAAAAGGAGAGATGTTATCCACTTATGTGGGACCTTTAGGAAACCAAACTAATCACCTTATAGAGTCTAAAGTGGCCCTCTAGGGTATCCATTTGGATTCCAGACTCAAATTGAAAATAATAATCATGGAGGGTGATTTTTTAAATATCTTAAATGCACTAAAACAGAAAATAAACCCTTCTCATACTATCGAAGACATCATGGATGATGCCAAGAAACTTTTGAGGAGAATATGACACATCTTCAAATTTTGCATACTTACTGAGAAGGGAATGGGGTAGCAGATCAACTCACAAATATTGGAGTAGAAATCCACCTTTTAACTAGTTGGCATGAAGGAGGAAATGTTCCTAATAATGTCCTTAAAGCTTTACAGGATAAAAGTACTACTATTTTAATGGGACATGATATCACCACATGCAGTTAATATTTCATTCAATGGGTGGATTTTAAATATGATGATCCATAATTATGATCATATGAGGAGGTACAAATGCTAAGGGCAATAACAGTGGACATCCCAAGCACCATTTACATTATTCAAACTTGTTTTCTTCATAACCATATGCCTGCTTGCCTTGGATCTATTACCACTACATCAATGGGAGGAGAT
>JARHVA010002310.1:275000-292500 GCA_037957365.1 Torreya grandis | reverse complement strand
GTTACAAGGAATCAACATATTTACTTGGTATATTTATATTTCCAAGGGTGGATGAGGACATCATGAGTGTTGATTTGATTATGATAGTGCTCAATGTTTGATATGCAACTTGAATCATCACTATAATCTCATCAATGTTTGCCAAGACATTGAAGTTATGAAATAGTATATTATATTATTATCATTATATAATACATCCTTTTATCATAGTTATAAATATATATTAAAATATTAATATCTATATTTAATTATTGTAATTATATATGATTATTTAAAGCTATTATTTATTTAAAAATTAAATGTTAAGAAAAAATAAAATATAAAAAAATGATCCATATGTATAGAAATATACATGTTTAAATGCAAAATATAGAATTTATAGAACTAAAAGTGAGCTAAGACTAGCAAATAACAAACAGATATACAAATCTCAATTAAACTAATGTTATGATGACTATGTAAGCTGACTATGATTGGAAACTTTTTAAAAATACATTTTAATTATGTCATAATTGAAAGAAATATCTCAAACTATATTGGGATAAGGGTGCACTATGAGGATAGGACCACACTAAGTCCTTGTTTATTGATTGTGACATTGTCCTATTTAATTGTAACACTAATTTATAGATCAGGTTGTTTGCTACTATCTATGAGGGTTTACTATTCAATTATGTGTCTCAATTTTCCATGTAAAAAACATGAAAAATACAAACCCTAAATCATATACTATAGACACAATATAGATAAAATTCAATGTAAAATCAAGCGATAGGATTAACTGAGCTATGCTCATTAAACACCACATAAATTGAATTCTACTTACATATCTCAAAAGTGCCTCATGGTGATGTCATTCCCCCTCCTAGAATGAGTGTGTGAATCCCAACATTTTATATATGAATCAAACTAGACTGATTGCTTTGAATATTTAACAATAATTTCCCTTGACCTATAATAAAACAACTTTAAACTTGGCATATGATTGTTATAATAAAGAATAATTCAAATTGGAATAAATTTTTCTCATTTTTTCAACATGTAGTAGAAATTCCAAGCATATTTTAGATGATGGTTTGTGAGGCCTTTATGTGTCTATATAGAGGAATATTTTTAAAATAGACCATGTTAATAACACGGGAGGGGTAAAATGCAATGTTTATTTACCCTTTATTTAATTACAATTAATCATTTAAATATGAATAAACTATAAGATAAATTAAAGTATAAAGCTAAAATCTAGATACAATAGAGTGAATCATAAAAGGATAAATATGTACTTATCTTGCTATTAATTGATTCCTAGAAATATAGACTATGAGATGACTAGGAATTGATCATATCAAGCTTTGAGTTATGTCACCATAGAAATCAACACTTTAGAGGGTAAAGGGACATGAATGCACTATAAGGACAAGGTTGTAGTGTGGATCTTACTTCTAATGCTAATTTTTCCACGTTGATCATATAAAATAATTCTAATTTTGAGAGAATGTAGATACCTATAAGGCTTTCCTTATTTTGTGTGGGGGGGAAATAAATGCACTGAAGACTTGTAAAAGTGATGCCTTAGTTGCATAAAAATGGACACAAAATATATTAATTGCAAAACATGGAGAAAAATGGGGAAGTGAGATATAGCCGAGATATCCCTATAAGCTTATTTGTTGACAAAGTGTCTCCTACTAGTCTAAGTGGACCTTAGGCTTATGTAGTTATCCCTTTTGGAGAAAGGAAGAAATTTGTGATGATTGAAAATAGAATATTAATTATATTTCTTGAAAATAATTATGGATGACTGTAAATAAAACACTAGTAATCCTTGCCAATAATTGTAATAAAGTATTAGAATTGAAATTAAAAATAAGAATACTCTTTTTCAATATAGAATGATTTTGAAATCATATTGTTAGATGCTTTCTAGGTAATTAATTGATTGGATTTGATGTTATTTTATACATGAATATTTTAATTATTTTCATGAGTCAACCTGATGAAAATTAAATTATAGTTTTTATTGAATGTATTTATTTTTTTAAAAATTGTTGGAGATAAGAGGACGTGAGTGCACTAGGGGACATGGTCGCACTACAATCTTGTTCACATAGTGAAATGTTTTCCTAGAATGTCAAAAACTTGCTATGAATGGTTTATGAGTATAATAGGGATGAAGAAGAATTAAATATGTATGTATTCATGTTATTTTATTATTATTTGTAAGATAATGAAGGTTCTTATAATGATTTCAGCTAATAAAGTGGTTAAAGGACCGAGTAATGTAAGGATGTCAAGAATAAGTATTTTAAAGATTTTATTTATTAAATTTATGTGTATACATTTTATACCCCTCATCCACCCCCCAAATGGTGGAATTTATAAAGTAAAGTAGAAATAGATAAAACTTGAGTGTGGAAACATACTTTATCTTTAGAAGAGTAGTTTGGGCTACCAGCCAACCCAAGTGGAGATAAGGTTATTTCAAAATTATTTGTTTCTTGGATAAGTAGACCAAATAATTTTTAAAGTGGTAATATGATGAGTGGTATTCCATTGGTTTATACTAAACCATAGCCATACCAAATCATCAGATATGAACCTAAGGAAAAATTGCAAGTGATCAAGTCTCACTGAGTGAAAATTTTAATTTAAACAAGGATATGATTTCAATTATGAAGAGTGATCTAAGAAGTAAGGGTGAGACCCATTGAGTGTTAATAAAATATAAGTTTAAGATTAAAAAAAAATAGAGGGGGAAAAAATACTTGGTTAGCTAAATTTAATCTAATAAGTGGAGAGTCACTAAGCTCAAACATGGATCACTTGCTTAAAATAATAAGTGGTAGGTAGTACATGCCTCACTAAAGTGCAAAAATGACATAGAGAATCACTAAGATCAAATGTGGCCCACTTTCAAAAGATGAATTACACTAGTTTAAAATGATCTAGATTAAAATTATAACTTATTAAAAAACAAAAAAGAGGGGAGTACATGAACTAGCATCATGCCCCCTCTATTTCATAAAGTGCTAATATGAATTTTGTAAATGTTTGATATTTATGTACATGTGAACTTATGTAGAAGTATTTTTAAGAGTGATGTGAATATCAAATCCATATGTCCCCATAAAATGTTAATTTTCATAGTGTGTTTTTATGAATTTGAAATAAGTTCCTTATGATGGATTAAATTCATGATAAGCCCAATATGATGTCCCCCTTTTGAGATTATTTATGTAGCTTTCAAATCACTTATTTTAAAATAAAAAGTGAGATATATTTTTTAAATATATAATCTTTTAATAATATTTTCCATATTGGAACCTTAGAAATATAAATTTTAAAGTATGAAGAGTTTGTATATTGCATTACATCAAGTATTTGAATATAGCATTGAAATAGTTGATGAAGCATGTAAATAACATGATAGTATTTAATATTTATTGTAAACATAGAGTTATAGATAAAGTATGTAAATAATTTGTAAGTATTTAAAGTACATTGCATCATGAAGTTAAGTATAGCATTGCATTGTATAAGAAGAATTGAAATTAAGTAGCATTTGCATGATAATTTATTATGAACCATATTATGTGTTTGATTTATATATTAAGTAAGAAAGCTTAAGAATGTTGTATAATATTAAATTAAATGAGACTAGCATATGTCACATTTAAAATATGAATGGATAACAAGATGTATGTATAATACACAATATAATATGATAAATATGTTATGGATAATTGTGACTTGTAAAAGTATTCATACATAAAAATGAGATGCCTCAAACATATAAAGGCTTTTGGGTAGAAGGTTGGCCTAACATAGAAAATATGTCATGTATCACAGTCACATACCTTATGAAAATTCATTGTGTATTGAAGAGATAAATATATTTTATCTACCTTACATAAAATATATGACATATGTAAAGATATTAAACAACATGAATGAATGCTTAGATATCTTGAGTTGTGAGTGTTGAAAAAAAAAAACTGTGTTTACATATTTTTGAAATAGTTACTTGCATTTTGATAGTTTTGACATAATTATAATGTTTCTATGTAAATGAATTTTTTTGAAATTAAGAAGATAGGATTTGATGACAGACATTGTGATAAAATATTTGAAATTATAATTTAGGATGATGAAAGACACATGAGATGCCCCCAATATATGTGTAATGGATGCATAATAATATAACATTGATGATAAGCATTGTCATGTGTAATTATGTATGGATGTGTATTATGCATTTTAATGAAAAATTATGTAAATTTCGCATTGTGAATTATGTTATCTACCTTAGTGTAGTTTTTTATTTTTTTTGCATTGTTTTAACATTAAATTAATTATCCAACTAGGTGGATGTAGAAATGCATCATATAGATCAAACACTAGAATATATGAGTTATCATGTGTATTTATATTAGTGTGTTCAATTTTTATTTTTGTTTATTTAGGGACAAAAAATCTAGTGGGTAATTTATAACCTATGTCATTAGATGTGTTTTGTGTGACTATGTTTGATACTAGGATTGAGATGATCATTATTATTTTGAATATGATTTGGAGATTGTAGTGAACATGGTTAAATATTTATAGATAGAGGAGGTTGGTTGGCATGGTTATGGAATTTATTTTAAATTAGACAATTCCTTGATTCACAAATTCATTTATCTTTTATCCTAGAGCATAACAATTATTATCATGGTGCCCATTAATTCCATAGTAAGAATAAAAAATTGGTCTTTGATTTTTACTAAGCAATGTGGAGGGTGATAGTAATTAGGGTGTAATTCAATTATCCTTTTGCCCAATATTTTAGGTATAAAATCATGTGGAAGTTCATTATAATAAAATATTAGTATAGGTTATTTTATTGAAGGGAGAGAATGAGTGTGATTATTAATTGTAGTATTATAATTATTTCCTTTATGCAAAACTTGGACTTGATTAGATTTAGATTCAACATTATGTAATAAAGTATTAAGGTGTGATGTGTGATTAGTGCATGTTTTGTTATAAGATAAATGATGTGTTTTATTAAAAATAGTTGAATTAACTGTATATAATTTATCTTCTTGAAATAATTTAATGTCATCTATCATATTATTTAAAATAATAAGAAGACCTAATTCTTATTCTAATGTTAAGGCATAATAACAAAGATATATAAATTATTCACAAGTATTATAAACTAGATTCCATTTTAATGTATGGATAAGTCATCGATAAAGTATATATTCCATTTATAAAAATGTCAATTGGTAAATTAGCTGACTCATAGCCTTTTAAAATCAAAAAATGTAATCACATACTTGTTCATTTTTACAATGGTGAAAAGAGGGTAGATTTTCATAAGTAACCCTAGGTTCCTTATTTTGAATATATTAAATTAAAAATTATTCTCTAGCTTAAGACAAGTAGATAGTAATCTGATAAGAAGGGACTCAAACCAAGAAAGTGCACATCCTTTTAAGGTTTTAAGGAATAATTGTAATAATAGTTTGATATTTGTGTACCTACTCATGGTATTATGAAAGGTCTAAGGTGTATTTTAGGGTCATCGTTTCCATAAAATTTGAAAAATATAAGGATTTGTAAATTAGGATGTAAATACAAATATGAGATATTAAACATAATAGAATTACCAACAATGGCATTAGATTCAACCCAAGCATGATACTTTCTAAATATAAATAATGTGAAAGTGCTTATAAATCACTTACAACATGAGTTAAAGAAATTACCTCTTGGGAAGGCAAATTTAGATTTATAATAGGTTCATTTAAGGTCTATATTATTTTGTTAATCATAGCCATTATTACACTATCATGTATGGAAGAATAGGCTTTAGAAAAGTTTCTTTTTTATAGGTGATTGGTTGGGAAGAAGCATTGAGATTTAATATAGTGTTAGTGTGTTGAGGAGATTTGACATTAGGATTAATATAATCCTTGTGTTCATATATTTTACTTAGTATAAAATATGAGAGATACCATTACAAGATGTATGTATATTCTCATTAGTTAGAAAGGATAATGGAGGACCACTTTGATAAGGAACATTATCATCATCACTATATGTGTGTGTGTGTGTGTGTGTGTGTGTGTGTGTGTGTGTGTGTGTGTGTGTGTGTGTGTGTGTGTGTGTGTGTGTGTGTGTGTGTGTGTGTGTGTGTGTGTGTGTGTGTGTATGCATATAATCATCATAATACCAATCCTCATCAAAACCACTATAGTTGTGATGGTCATGAGCAATAGGAAGAGGAATGTTGTTATTTTCCATTATATGTGGCAAGATCAGAAGAGGATAACTATGAATGTAGGTACAATAGTATATAGTCAAAGAGAGATGGTTTCATCACAAATGGGGTGTGATTGAATGTCAAAGGAAGAAGGATAAGGATGTTCCTCATAAAAAACCTTATCCTTGGGAGTAGGTGATAAATAAAAAGAAGGAAAAATAATAATGGGGTTTACTAGTAAGGTAGTTTCCAATAGATCCAAGTTATCATCAAAATGGGAATCTATATAAGTAACTATAGGTGAGATGAAAGAATAATTGGATAGGAGGTCCAAAAGTATGTCTAAAGGGTGAACTAAAAAGGAATATAGAGGTGTATCTAAGGAGGATTCAAAAATAGGATCAAAAGAATAATATGTAGGCTTGAACAAAGGTGAATTAGAAGAGGGACCTAAATTAGTGCCTAAGTGATGGCTTAAAGGATAATCTATAGACATATCTAAGGACTCAAAATAAGAAATAAAAGAGGAATACTTAGGAACATAATCATTTTTGGGTATAGCTAATGGTAATCAAATTTGTAAGAATGAATATAATGAAGGGCCTTAGCCAAAGTAAAAGATAATTTGTGTGTGCAAGGGTAAGGATCTTCAGGTTTGATAGTGGGTGGTAACTTGAGAGATGGTAAGTAATCAAATTTGGAATGAATCTTGCACTCAAATATATTTTTAGGGAGAAGATAGGGAAAATCATGGGTGGATCCCAAGTGTATATCCAAGGTGGATATGAAAGGAGTGATTTTAGAAGAGACTATAGGTTTGGCCAATGAATTATCTAATGATAAATCAAAAATATAATCTAATAGATGAACTAGAGAGGAGTCTAGATATGTGTCTAAGTGAGGATCAATAGGTGTTCTCATGGGAGATTCCAATGGAGGACTTGAAAAATGGCCTAGAGGATATTATAAAGATGAATTTATGGAAAAATCAAAAGGTGATTCCTTCTCTAGGATGAATTTTAAAATATTTAATTTTCATTCAAATGGTTTACATATATCAATGATATCAAATTTCAAATCATCCATATAATCCTCTTCCATGAGTTTTTGATTAGTTCTATTTTCCACTCAACCTAATCATAAGAAAAGGGGATAAAATGTGTGGAAAAAATATAGTTTAAATACCTATAATGAAATGAAATATAATACATGCAACAATAATAATGCTACAAAGTAACTAGTAATCTATCATTTATAGAGAAACTAATGATTAAGTAAAAACACAAAAAAAATTAGAGGTATAATGGGTAAGCTAAAAATGATCTTGAATGATTTGCAGGCTCTCAAATATACTCATTACTTAGTTTATTAGTGTTATTTTAGGCTCTCCAATATTTTAGACCACTAATGATGGAGGTAGAACCATACCTGTAGCCCACTAAACCTAGTTTTAAATGTAAGTTAAGAGTAACTTCTTATGGATAACCACTTACCAGTGCACTACAAAATTAGAAATATGGAAAAGGCTTCCTATTGGTGTAAATAATGGATATTAGGAATTTAAAATATATCATGAGGCACATGAAAACTAAATTTTGTGTTTAGGTTTGTACTATGCCTATGAGTACATGAGTAAAACCCCTCATGCCATGATGTTTATAGATAGAACACTACATAGTCTGTCATGACAATAGCTAAGTAGTTTAAACAAGAACATGGTTTCTAAAACAAGGAAAATCAATAAAAAATAAAAATAAAATAAAGTGAGATATATTTTTTTAAGAACCATAAATTAAAGATATAAAAGAATAAAATTTTAATTAAAACCCCAAATCACACATAAATCAACAAATAGTAAGTAATAAACTGTTGCACATGAAATAATTATAAATTTAAAGATATTTGTGTAGCATTTAAAAAAATAGAGAGGTTATTACAAAAAAATAGTCAGTTTACAAAACCCAAAAAATGTTTTCAAAAAAAAGTATCGTTCTTTACTTAATCTAGCACTGACTAGAAATATTATTTTGAAATTTATGAGTAATCTATTTAAGATTGTGTCAAACAAAAGGAGGTGTATATATATATATATATATATATATATATATATATATATATATATATATATATATATATATATATATATATATATATATATATATATATATATATATATCTAATAATTTTTTAAATTGATGTGTTTTGAACTAGATTTTATCAAAACTAATTAGAGTGATTCTAAGCTAATTACGATGAAACACCTGAACACGTAAAATGGAAAATGAATAATTATAAACTAAACTAACTAATTATTATATATGAGATAGGTTTTTATATTAAAATATTAAATTTTCATAACCCAAAAATCATTTTTAAAATAGATTTGTCTATTTGCAATTACATTATTATTTACTAAAAATAGTAAATTATAGTTTATAGAAACTTTATGCTAATTTTGTAATGAAAAATCATTTTATTATTAGTGTGTCAACAAAAAAACTTAAATTATTTTTAAATAATAGTTAAAATGACTCAAATAATACATAAAATCCCATTGTGAGGAGGAAGGGTTTTATAATGTTCAACAATATAGGGGTCCATAAAAATGTTTACCCTCTAATTAATTGGAATTAATCGATTAACTAGGAATAAACTATAGAAACTAATATAAAATAATATAAAATGTAATTTTAGACACTATTTATGGATTATATATCATCTCAATCTTATACACTTGGAAAAGTTAGACCTTGGTTGTTCTTCTTAGTTCTGGACCTTTCCCACTTTTTGAAGTCTCACATCAGTGCTTTCCTATGCCACTTGGTCTATCTCTTAGTCTGACCAGTATTATGTTGATGACCCATGCCTTATATCTCACCCATAATTCTTAAAACATTATTATATTCAACCTTTAAATTTTTTGAATTGTTACCTGCTTTCTTGTTCCCTAGACATTAACATCTAGGATAGACACCTATATTGACACTAGTGTCCTGAACTGATGTAAGTGTTTAGTGCCCTAAAGTGATCCAAATTGTAAATGAAACATATCCTAATGGTCAAAATAAGTGATTTAATTTGAGTTACTTCTCCGAATGAATTGATATAAACACAAGATCTACCCTCATTCATTCCTCACCTACAAAAACCAAGAAAAGACCAAAAGAGACAAAGGAAACTTATCAAAAGAATTCAATTGAGAAAATTTTCCCTATTTACATATTAGTCATAGGGAAAACATATCTATAGGTATAAAGTAATAAAAGAGCATCCAAAGAGATATATTTTACATGTTATAAGATTAGTCACTTTTGTATTAATTTATCATGTATTGCATGATTCACACACAAGTCAACATGTAGGGGATAAATAAATTAGTTTGAGGCCCTCTTAAAAGTATTGGCTATGTAGGTAGTGATAACTAATATAGGGGTCTTTTGGTTCATCTTAACACTGTGTGCCCACTAACCCATTTTTTCCCCAACTAATATGAAGGTGGAATAATAGGGTTTTAAAAATTCATGAGCAGTGATAGTACATGACCCAAATATAAATGCACTAGAGCAAAGATGAAGATAAACCCATAAACATCCATTTAGTTACATCTTTTTCTAGAAGGTATTCCATATAGGACACTTGTAATGATTTTAGATAGTAGTATCAAAATAACTATCCCTAGATAATGTTAGTGTCTACGATTCTAGAAGTATCCAAATTATAATTTGATAATTGTTCTAGAACTATCTTCTAGTATGATTTCTACTTGTTTCAGATCTATAACTTCATTACCATAAAAAAAAGATAATTACATTACTTCCTTGTCATTTATATATCTAGTATAGTTATACTTACTATTCTTAGCATAAATCAACTTAATAAATTAAGTGTATATTTATATATGAGTTTAGTACCCAATTGGTTTGTTGTAAATATAATCATCACCCTTGTTATCAATCATTTATATATACACCTTTAATAAGTATCTAGGTAACCTCAACCTGGAAAACACATTCTTAAGGTTAAATATTTGGTGAAATTGATTCATATGAATGCAAACATTTCTAATTCCTAGCATCTTGAGTTAGCTATGGTTTCAAATTGCTATAATTTTTCATTTCCTAGTTACTTTATTTTGAATGTAACCTAGGAATATCCTTATATTTGGAGATGTGCCTACTAATCATATTGATCTTCTCCTCCCACCATCTAAGATGTCTCAAATGAATGAGGAATATCATACTATGGATCATGATGATACCCATGTTGAGAATGAAAAACATACAAATGTGGTTATCATCGTAGAAGATTCTAACATTGAAAACCATGAAACAAATAAAAATGAGAAAATAGACCATGATCAAGAGAAAGCAATTACATTATTTTGTGAGCATATTTGTTAAAACCCTGAAAATATTGATGAGATCTCAAAACTATACTAGAAATAAAAAGGTCAAAGGGTATGTTTGAAACATCCCTCCCCTTGAACACATTACAACATAATATACTTAGTGGGGGAATGAGTTCCATGTTTAAACATTCATTTCCTAAAACTATTATTATTATATCTATAATGTAATTAAAAAATATTTCAACTCAAATACTAGTTTCAATGTCTATTACCACTCAAATGATGTTTACATCACCTTTGGTGACTATTCAACTTGTTAATCTAAATACCACAAGGACTATAGTTCAAACACTCTTTAAAGTTATGAATATATTGGAGGACAAGGTTACAAAAATTAAACAAAATGATTTAAAGTCTCCTTGTGTTATTGATTCCCAAGATGTGTTACATAACCCTCTTGCACTTGAGCTATATTTTCACCCTTTGCCAACTGATTTTTTCCCACTTATTTTCACATTTGATGATGGCAAGGGTGATTTTGACATTATCTTTGATCATTTTATGTGGCATGCCTTGACTATTCCTCCAATGATAAATGCTTAACTAGATTATTTAAAAGAAGCCTCAAGTACTATGCTTTGAGTTGATTCTATGACTCACCTATGTAATCTGTGAAAGCATTCAAACCTCTTCTAGATCAATTGTAGCATGATTTTCCATTAGTATTTTTGAAAATATTTCGTATGCTCAAATTTTCAAAATTAAAAAAGAAAAAATGAGCATATTAATTAATACGTCTTGATATATAAGACAATTCTATATAAAATGACAAATCCTATGGTAGATAAGGAGTTGTAATATATATTCAATCAAAGTTTGATTGTTCCTTTACATGAGTCCATTGTTTTCAAAAAGTTTAAATATTTTGATAACTTATGCCATGTTATATGAGACCATGAAATTGATATTTTTTCATCAAATAATATTAACTATGTAGCATTCACACCAATTGCATCTACATCTAGTTCAAAGTTTATAATTAGAATCAAGTTATTAGGTAAAATGTCCTAAGCCTAAAAAAGGGAAAAAAACACCATGGTTAACACAATTTCATTGTAGCCTAATCAACTTATCTTATCCAATGTAGCAATGACACAATTTACACATTTAAATGTGTCCATAGTTTCATTACCCCCATGGTTAATTGAATTTTGACTTATATCTCTCCCTCATTCTATAGAGGTTGGTATGAATATACCTCTACCCAAAGGATATGATGTGAACGCTTATTGCGATTATCACCAAGGACTAGGAATTTTATGAATAAATGTTTTAACTTAGCTTATAAGATCCAAGATCTTATTAATGATCAGAATATTTCATTTGATGATCCACTAAATGAATCAGGTTCACAACCTAGTGATCTCCACAAACAAACACTATTTACAATCATTTGCAAGAAAATTCTAAGAAGGAATAAAAAGTGTAAATGTCATATAATTCACATAATCATCCATAAACATATGATCACCCATTAGGTAGGATTATTAGTACTTATATGTGACATATACCTCATATGGTTTAGATATCCTTTATTTCTTTCGCTGACTATGAGATTAAGGATGATTACTCTGATCTTAATTCTTTATTCATTTGAGCATACCTTGATAAAAACCATATACATAGTGTTATGATTGATAATGGTGCAAGAGATAAAATTTTTACCATGAAATTACTTATGTACTTGGGTTATACTCACAATGACTTACATATTTTTATTATGTCAGTTAGATCATTCGATGTAACCTCCTAAAAGGTTCCTGGCTAAATTAACCTACCTTTACAAGCTAGTCTCACACATGTGCTTAATAACGTTTCATTTATACCTTCTATGATCGTATTTGATATGTTATTAAGAAGACCTTACATACATATACTTTGATCAGTACCTTGTATAGTGCATGTGTGTGTGAAATAAATTCATGCTAGTTGGGTAATTATAGTTTCTATAATTTAATATGAACATTATCTTGAAAAAGAGAAACTTATACATATAAATCTAAATATCAAAATTAATAAGGTCAATCCACCTCAAAATTATAAGTAAAAGGCAATTATATTTAATAGGTGGATAATAATTGAGAGATTATTACATTAGAGACATACAATGGATTCTATAAAATCCCCATCTACTATGCACCATGTGTAGATATCTAGAGCATTGACACATGTTCCTATTACTACTATTACAAATAAACAACATATCAATCAATTATGGGTTTCATAAACCCCTACTCCTATTACTCCTACTATTTATCCAAGACCATAGAGTCATATTATACATACACAGATCAACATAGATACTAAAGTGATAAATATTACACCTATGAATTTTTTAATTACTCTTATTCCAAATAAACCACATAGAAATCAATGATCGGTTCCATGAACCCCTACTCTTATTACTCCTACTATTTATCCAAGACCATAGAGTCATATTATACATACACATAACATCATAGATACTATAGTGATAAATATCACACCTATACATGATCCTTGACATCATTAGTAGATTATTACAGTAGGTTCACAGTGGGGATATTTCTATGATCACGCTTTGGATGGGATTATAGGATAATCTTTCCCTTTTAAACTTTCCAAAAAATACCAAAAAACAAAAAATACTCAAAATACAAAAAAAACTTTTGACACATACATATTCTATTAGATCCATGGAGTTTATGTGTTAATTCCATGTTAATGGGTGGCATACCAATTAATTCAACATACACATGTGTCACACTTATATTTGACTTTGATACAAACATATATAGATATATGATATATTCCTATTTCATATGTTGATCCTTCCCTCTACTCATGTCATATGGACATTGGGGGCATCCACCTCTTTTGTCACAATACTTCTAGGTTATATTATTCTATATCACTCTACAATACAACATTTTTAGCTCATATATATACTTACACATGCCTTTATATATGATTATATATTTAAGAAGGTACTTGATATGCTATGCACTTGATGTTTATTTCTAAAATATTTGATCAATGAGATACTATGATATGTTTCTGATGGTTTTTTATGTTTTCCTTTATGCACTTCTTTGAGGCTCTTGTCTTGTTATTATATTTCTTGTTCTAGTATTTTAATATGCTCGTTTGTTTATAACACTCATGCATATGTGTGATCTCCTCGAAATTTAAATATCTCATTGATTGTTGTATGGACATTTAAATATGTCATTCTTTATTTTGTGGGCATTTTACTAAGCCATGTCCCTTTGATTATGCCATATTTGAACATGCCCCTTATTTTCAATCTCCTCAAACCATTGTATTTTGACTTGATTTTGAGTGCTCTTGTGTCTGTGCCTAATTTTCATGTTTATTTTGTATTGTTACTCTCTAGACATTGTCATGATCCTAATCATGCATCTTAGGCCTTCATATAATCACATTTTTTTATGTACTTCAATGCTACATTTAGCTAGAAATATTCTCATATATGTCACATGGTTCCATTCTTATATTATAAATTTCTATTATGCTTTTAAGGTGAGGTAGCTATTGGCTTATATTATTCCCTCAACTCAGAGGGGGGCATATTAGTGGGGGAATGTCATAAAGACATGCTATTCACATTTGGTATAGTTTCAAACTCAATGGGAACATATTTTGGAATAATGTTCTCCATACTTATTTACTATTGGGTACTTATATCAGTTTTTAGATTTAGTGGGGACATGATTTGGAAGCATGTTCTCCACATTTATCTAGTACTCAACATCCCTATATTATGATGGGAAAATTTTTGAAATCTTGACATTGTTACTTATTTAAATTTTTAAATTTCTCCATATATAGTGGGAGGATTATTTGGACGCATGGTCTCCATACTTACACAACTTTTGAATTGGTTGAAGAACATAGTTATATAAATTTAGATTCATAGTTATGGTAGAATTCTATACACTGGTACCATTTTATACATAATTTTAGCATGAGACATATGTAAGGTCAGTATTATATGTGGTGTGTACCTAATATTACAAGATCAAAATTAGTTTTATATTTTGAAACTCTTCTATGTAATGTTACCATATCATGAAATTTTATGTATTGATACCAAGGGTGAAATTTTACAAACTATATTGAGATAATATACTATAGTATTTGTTTATCTTTTGTATGGTTGAGGTGATTAAATCACTCAAAATTAACAAGTTTTTAGGTTGGATTTTATTGTATCATTCAACTTTACCAAGTTAATTGGATTGCATGGTTGAGCTAATCTCAACTACTAGGTGGTAACTCACCTTTTCACCAAGGTTTGTGTGTGTGCCTTCCAATCTATCTCTGTATACCTCCTTAAATATATGGATTTTATATATATATATATATATATATATATATATATATATATATATATATATATATATATATATATATATATATGTATGTATGTATGTATGTATGTATGTATGTATGTATGTACATATACATACATATATATATACATATATATGTATATATATACATATATATATATATATGCATATATATGTATATGTATATATATACATATATATATACATATATATATATATATATTCATATATATATACATACATATATATATATATGTATATATATATATATATACATATATACATATATACATATACATATATATATATATACACATATATACATATATACATACATATATATATATATATATACATACATATATATATATATATATATATATATATATATATATATATATATATATAAAGTCTCAATTTTAGATATTTAAATTGATAAAAAAATTCATAACAAACTTTCCAATAGGTAAGGTAGCTACATCAAAACATAGGTGTACTTCTAAACCTTTCTCTTTCAATTTCAAACTTTCAATACTTTCAATTTTAAAATTGTAATCATTGATTATACATTGTAGCATCCCCTTGGTTGTAGGTCACTCACCAACAAAACACTCATGTTGGGTTTTTACAAAGATAAGGTGTGTTATACACACATGGTTATGTATTCCTTTCTTTTAAACTAGTAATTTCATTATTAGATTAAAGATATAGAATGTAGACATTATTAATGGATTATATAGTACTTCAGTCTTTTACACTGACAAACTCATACATTGCTTGTTCCTCTTAGTTATAAACATTTTCAACTTTTAAAAGTATTGCATCTACTATATAATTTATCCTTGGACTATCTCTTAGTCTGAATAATATTATTTTGATGACACATACCTTCTATTTTGCCAAAAATTCTTAAAACCTACTTATCCTTAACCTCTACAAGTTTTGATTCTTTACTTACTTTCTTTTTCCCTAGATATTAACATCTGAGATAGACACCTATGTTGATGCTAGTGTCCTAACCTAACATGAGTGTCTAATTCCCTAAATTCATCCAATTTAAAAATGACATGTATCCTAATTATTATCCTAAGTTATTTAATGTGAGTTACTTCTCCAAAGGTATTGATATAAATACAAGATCAACCCTCCTTCATTCCTCACCTGTAAAAACCTATAAAAGACCAAAAATAACAAAGTATATTATCCAAAACATTAAATAAATCATTTAATTGAGAAATTATTCCCTATTTCCATATCAATCATAAGGATAATACATATATAGGTCTATAGTAATAAAGTAGTCTAAGAGCTATATTTTTCAAGTTACAAGCTAGGTTATTATTGTACTTGCTTATCACATATTGTATGATTCACATACAATCCAACATGTATGGGATATGTACATCAGTCTGAGGCCATATTATAAGTAATAGCTATGTATTCAATGCTCACTAATAGATGGGTCTTTAAGGTCCTCTCAACATCATTTTCCCACTAACCCATTTTTCCCACATATACTATAAATATGGAGAAATAGGGTTTTGAAAATTTATGAGGAGTGACAATCCATGACCTATATATAAATACACCAGAGCAAAGTGAATACAAACCTAGAAGCATATAGATGATTATGTATTTTTTTAATAGGTATTATTTATAAGACACTTATATTGATTTCAGATAGTAGTGTTGATGCAACTATCCCAGGCTAATGTTACTATTTTAAGCTCCAGAAGTATCCAAATGATAATCTGATGACTGTTCTAGAACCATATTCTAATCTATTTCCTTCTTATTCTAGATATAAAACTACATTATCATCATAACAAGATAAGTGCATTACTTCTTTGTCATTTATATATCTAGTATAGTTGTACTTACTATTATTAGTATAACTCAGTATAAGAAAACTAGTGTATGTTTGTAATTGAGTTTAACACCCAATCAGCCTATTTTAGATATGATCATCACTCTTGTGCTTATTCATTTATGTATGCCCATTTAATAAGTATATAAGTAACCTACACCTTTAAAACACATTTTTATAGTTTAAAAATAATAAAATAAAGTAAAAATATGAAATTAAGCTACATTAAAGTGGATTCTAAGAGGAAAAATATGTACTTATCTTGTTATCAATTGATTCCTAGATATACATATTGTGAGATGACTAAGAACTAATCAAATCAAGCTCTGAGTCATGTCACAATAGAAATAATAAATCTAAAGGATAAATGGACATGAACACATGAAGAGGAGAAGGCCACATTACATCTCTATTTGATAACACTGCTTTGTCCTTATTGATCATACATAATAATTACAAGTTGGATATTGTATGACTACTTGTAATTATTTCTTAATTTTGCATAGTGTCAAAATAGACACACCAAAGACATAAAAAATTGAATCCCTAATCCTACACAATAATGCATAAAATATATAAATTGAAAAATATTTTGAAAATGTGGAATTAGGATATGGTCAAGC
>JARHVA010002310.1:47500-267500 GCA_037957365.1 Torreya grandis | reverse complement strand
TAGAATATAAGGGGTTTGAATAACCCTGTGATACAAAGGCTAGCTAGAAATATGGTTCTTAATCATAAAACTGACATCTTAATCCTCTAAGAAACTAAAATGTTTGAATAAAGCTAATATCTAGGATAAAGGTCTTTGTAGTAGTAGCAGCAGTTCTTGAGGTGCTTCTAGTGGGATGGTGGTTTTTTGGGATCCTATTATCTTGAAAATAAATTTCTTACTAGAAGTTGAATCTTATATTACAATGATTTTCAAAGATATTCTTAGTAAATTGGATTAGGTTATTACAAATTTCTATGCACCTAACTCTAGGAATGATCGAAGAAAACTCTGGGAAATTTTAATTGAGATTAGGAAACATTTCAAGGATAAGAACTGAATAGTTGAAGGTGACTTTAATTCTCCACTATCCCTAGGGGAAAAAATGGGGGAACCTATTTTGTCAATAATATTATGATGAATTTTAGTGATTTTATAACAAAGGTGGAGCTTAGTGATGTTGACATAAAAGGCAATCCCTTCACCTAGTTAAACAGTAGATTAGGAGAAAATCTCATTCAAGTTAGGATTGATAGGTTTTTAGTTTCTATGTTGTGGGATTTACATTTTAGTAGCTCCCTATCTTCCCTCCCTAACATCAAATCCAATCACAATCCCTTGATCTTATCCAATGAAAAGATGTTCAAAATCAAAAGTATACCTTTCAGATTGGATAAAATATGGCTTGCCAATTTGACTCTATTAAATTCTCTGAAGGAATGGTGGAAGTTTTTGATGTAAGAATTTACTATGTATATCCTATCCATGATACTCAAACATATTAAGTTTAAACTTAAGACATGTAATAAGGAAGTTCTGGGGAATATATTCTCCTAAAAATGTATAATTAATGAGGATTTATGTATAAATAAGGAATAAACCAATGATTTTTGATCCACTCCCTCTTTGCATGCCAAAGAAAATAAACTTATAAGTTTATTTAATAATCTAGAATCTTAGGAAGAAATATTCTAGTGCCAAAAATTGAGGAAAACTTGGCATAGGAAGGTGATAGGAACACCAAGTATTTTCATCTCTTAGCTTCTAGAAATTGTCAACATAAATTCATTTCAAAAACTAGGAGGGAAGATGGGACTTTTTAGAAGGATGAAAAAGAAATTAAACTACAAATTTTAAACTTTTTAAAAAATCTTCTAGTTCATCTTCCCTCTCAAGATGCATATCTAGAAGATTAGGTGGTTAGTCTCATTTAGGGAATTATTTACCAATAAAATCATGCCTCCATCCTTTTTCCACCTTTTTATAAATAAATTAGATCCATTGTCTTCTCTCTACAAGGTGGTAAGGGCCCTAGACTAGATGGCTTCCCCCCATTTTATTTTAGGTCTTTTGGGGCATCATTTAAAATGAGGTTTGTTTGGATATTTCTAAGTTATTCAAAGTTGGAACTATGCTTTAATAATTTAATAATACTTTTATGGTTATAATCCCAATAATAATGGGGAAAACTAGTTGAAGGTCATTAGACCAATCAGCTTGTCTATCACTTTCTACAAAATCTGCACTAAAATTTTGGCTTTAAGAATTTGAATGCTTCTTGATAAGTTGATTATAGAACAACAAGGAGATTTTGTATTTGGCAGACAAATCTCAGATGGTATTAATATTTCCCATGAAACTATACGTTTGATGGTCAATTCTTCCTAACAAGGTATGTTCCTTAAATTGGATATGAATAAATTATATGACAGGTTTTCATGGCACTTTTTGGATAGAGTTATTTTTAAAATTAGGTTTAATAAAGTTATCAAAAATATGATTGATTCCTTCATATCCACCCTCATATTCTTAATTATTATCAATGGGGTTCCCAAAGGATTTTTTCCAGTGGGCAGAGGTTTCATACAAGGTGAACCACTTTCACCATATTTGTATATCTTAATGAAAGAAACCTAAAGCAGAATAATTGATACTACAAGTTATTCTAGGGTTATTAACGAAATTCTAATAGCACCAAAAATCATATCTATCACCCACCAAATTTTTTTGGATGACACTCTGATGATGTGAGTGTTATAGGTAAATTACTGAGATGGGGGTTTGAATCAGTGATACAAGATATTTTAAATATTAATTGTAATCTTGTTAAACTCTTAGTTAATGACCACAAGCATTCATAAAGTATGAAAGATGTTTATAACAATGAATAAGAAAAATGATGCAAGATGACATGCATAATAGAATATCTACATGTGAAACCCTCTGGGGGAATAAAACATTTCTCAAGCCTACAAACATAAGGACTATTTGTCGTATAATATGATTGCAAACATGAGACCTTTTAATGAAGCACCCACTTCACAAGGAGCACCCACCCCTAAGAATAAACAAACACCCACTTGTTCTAGATTTTGAAAACCCACACAACACCTTATGAAATCAACAACTCCATAATTCTGATTGTAGATCAATTCGATTGGAGAAATAATGTAAACCACCTTTATTTCAACTCATCACATACATTCAAACTTGATCATACAAGCAATGAATCCAAACACCTATTTTATATCACTATAGGATTATTAGATCATCCTTAATCTACTTTTTACTTCACTCCATCCATTGAGAACACTCTCTCAGATCTCTTTCCTTCGTCTCTAACTTCTGATCTCTCAACACATCCACATCCAAGTATAGAAACCATTACCTTAGTCTTCACCTTTTATAGATTCTTCATGAATATAAACATCTAGGTTGGCCATAATACTTTCCTTAACCCTTAATACATCTAACATTCTAAAAAATAGATTAAATTCATCCTCACAAGTTGATCATAGTATCTATGGGTTACACTTAAGTAGTTACACCTTTCAATTAGGCCTTAATAGCCCTTATAGGTCTCACTGAGACCTATTATCCTTTTAACACTTCATCAAGACAAAATAACACAAGATCACTTTAAAATATATGGGTCCACTCCATGTGACCCTTAAGACATCTTAAAATGATTACTCCCACCAAAACACTCTTTGGCTAAAACATAATTTACTCAAACAGTAGTCTTGTACATAGTAGCACCATGAATTAACAAATAGTAAACTTTGAAGTTCCATATTTACACTTTTATAAACATTCAGACCTTATAATGAACTTATTTGGATTCATCTTTAAGTCCTCTACAAATTTGCCTTATACACCACCATGAAATTCATCTTGGATCAAAACATATAGCTTAAAAACAATATTCTTATTTTCCCTCATTAATTTGAATAATCAAATTCCAATGGTCATTGTGTAAATGATAAAAATTGGACACTTTTTCATCATCCCATGCTCCTTGAAAACATTAAATAAATATGCACCATCAATCTCCTCATAAGTCTCCTGACTTTAACATGCAATTGCTCATTGTTTATCTTAGATCCTCACTTCTATGATCATGCCACTTGGCAACTTTACATACTTTCTATGCACATTGACTATTTCACTAAATGCATTATATCTATCTCCATCTTTACGAGCACCTATGTGTCATTTTTCCTCTATTTTTTAAAAAATATTGAGACACATGTCACTAGGATGTGCCTCCTAATAATCCTTTGACATATTGACTCTACGCACACTATTGGATCACTAATAACAAGATAATGCACTCTATTGTATCATTATCTAGTTATATTAATTTATCACCATTATATTATTCATCCAATTGAATGCTCATAGTATATCTTTGATATCACAAATTTGGCTAAGTATGGGAACTTACTAAATTCTACCTAAGAAGCCAACTTTACACCTTAATAACTTTTTCTATGCTCAACCTCATGACCTAAAACTTAAACCATATGGTCTCCTCACATAGGGTAATATATACATATATCAAGATGATATTTAAACCTTCACACATGCGAAATATGATGTCATAAATCTACTCATTTAGCCTTATCTATCAAGATGACTACTTGAGCTTAGACATTCATAAGATTGTTTTGATGAATTCCTTTCACTTTCATAAGCACTCCAAGTACTAATAACACCCCATAGGGTCTCTACAACATGCACATACTATCAATATCATCCATCAATTACCTGATCATGTGGTCCGCTGATGAAGATATTATAAAACTTTGTAATATGACCAAATCTTTGACACTTGTAGCAAAAGATGTCATTCTTTCCTTGTGAAACTATTGATTATCTTGAGTGATGATGTTATTCATGTTTAACATTTTATTACTCATAATTTCATGAAAATTAATTCCCTAAGAAAATTTTATAATCTTTTTACCTATGACCAAATTGATTTCAAGAGTAAAAATAACCATTAAAATTTGCATACCTCATAGCATTTGGTTGTATGATCTAAATTATCTTCATTCTATCAATACCTTCATTTTTGGACTAATGATTTATCTTCAAAGCCTTTATATTGTCTTGAGTTACATGATATTATTCTTATTTGTATCGAAGACTAGATCTATCACTAGCATGCTTTTGACTACCCATAATATTGTTAAGATCATTTGAGCTCTATTCATACTTCACAAATGACTTTACCTTACAAGATGTCCTACCTAAATCAGCTTTTAATGACTCAATTTCAATCACATACCTTAACCAATAATTTTATTTGGATTTTTGGATTTTATAAATAGTTTTTAATTAACTATTAAAATTCTTGATAGTATCTTCATGTTCCCTGGTGTCATCATTCAATATCGATTCAAACACATTGAAAGGCTCTTCATAGTCATTGATTTGTGACATCATCTCTATTCTTTTTCTTTTTAGTCTTCAAATCTTCAAGAGCATTCATCATTCATCTTTATTATCTAAATCATTAGTTGTATCTTTTCTCATAGATTGTTTTATTTTTATCTACAAAGACTCTATCTCTGATTGATATATGATACACTCTTCATCCTTGCTTTTTATTTCTTTACTAAGAATACAAACCTAAGCTTCAAGTTTTTTTGTGATCTCATCATGCTCCTTGACTTCATTACTCATCCTTCCATCAAAAATTCAAATTTAATCTTTATAGGATTTTATCAAGGAATATTTTTTTCTATTCTTTCTTTTTAGTAACTTCATTTCTTCCATAGTATATGTTCACCAATTTTGGCCTACATACAAAAATCTGCCTAAATGGACTAGTTTCTAAAGGTCTTGGTATGGAGTGATCAACTAAATAAAGTTCTAGATGGAATGAGTGGACCCAAATAATGAATAAAAATATCACATATTACTCACAAATATTTTAAATCACTTTACGGAACATTAAAATGTGCTTTGTTGATATTTGAGAAGCAGTTCTTGAAAAAGGTCAAGGATTAAAAAATGAAAAAGACCAACATATTTTCATGATATGTCAATCATTCAAGACGATGATTCAAGTTGCACAAAAGCTTAATAAATAATTGGAGTTTTCAAATATCAAGAAAAATCTCATAGCACAAGTCTAGATAAACCAAATTGATGTCAGGACGTCATGTAGAAATAGACAGGTTGGCTTATTTGTGTATTTTATAAGTATGATAAGAAAACCCTTACAAGGCTGAAGGATCACATTGAATCAATTTCCTTAGTGCCAAGATCATCCATTTTAAATTTCATGTCTTGATGAGTTCTCTATCTTGAGATATAAATCTTCAAATTTTAACTTGCAAAATGAAATGTTTTCAAAGACATCAAAATTAGGCCACTATAAACAACCATTTAGATTTAAAAATCCATGGACATTCCCATGGATGTTAATGATGGTCATGTGGATGTCAAATTATAGGTACATAAATGTCAAAATAAAGCTCATAAAATAATTGTTTGAGGTTTAAATTATGATGGGTTTACAGATGTCAATGATAATCACATGGACATCAAATCATGGGAGAACGGACATCAAGTTTAGGCCATGAACAATAACCACTCGGTTTAAAAAATACTAATAAGTTCACATAAACATCAAAAAAAATTCTCATGGATGTCAAAAATGGGAACATAGACCTCAAATTTAAGCCTTGTGAGTTAACCATTTGAATTAAAATGATGGGTCTTTGCAAGATCAATGGCTCACATTCAATAGTAAATCTAATATATACAACATGTAAGTAGGTCGAAGAGTTAGAGGATCTAGATCAAATGTTCACATTCATTCATACATCTAGATCTAATGATGTGAGTTAAAGTTAAGGAGTTAGTGTATCCTAGGGACCAATAAGGAGAACACATTTTGGCACAAATGGATAGTTCTGAGTTGGTAATAGACAACCAATGAATAAATGTGAGCCCATGAAATTTTCTACTGGAGGTCAAAGAAGCAGGTTTTCAACATGGGCAAAGCAAATACAAAGGAATTAATCTTGAATAGGATCCAATTTGAATCAAAATGGGTACACTGAGGCTGAACATCATTATTAGATATCTTTAGAGATAAAATAGGTCTTTAGAACTAATACATATCAAATTTGGATAACTTGTTGTCAACATAAGACTAGTACACATGACAAGCTTCATTTGTCGATATTAATAGCTATAAGAAAACCAATAAAGGAGATCAGTTTTTAAACTAAAAAAAAGGACCGATGTTTAGATATTTAAATGGGGTAAATAGGTGACTATGAAGGAGTGTCTCATCTTTCAATATATCCCTATCTTTGACAAATAATTGAAAAACTCATACTTAGGTACTGCTCTATCAAGTATATGCATAGAAGGATTGTGCCCTCATAATGAAGTAGAGATGGCATATAATATCATAATGAAGAGATTTGGTATTAGAGTAGCATATTGGAAAATTTAATTTTGTTTAAAATCTTTGAGGATATTCCCTCTTAGAAACGATCATGACTCATCAACTACAAAATAGACACTTGTCTTCTAGTGGATTTCTCAGCTAGTAAGAGTAACTCGAAGACTAATTGAGCTAAGACAGGTTAACTCATGATGATGGACTAATCCTAATTAGATAAAATAGGTGGAATCTCATTGATTACTCTTATATTAAATTCTCCCTCTTCTCTCTTCTCCCTTATTCTATATTATCCCATTCTCTTCTCCATTATAAGGGTTTTTAGTTTTTAGATTTTTCAACTTTTTGGGAGACAAGGATACTCAGTGATACTCTTGAAAAAGAGTGCTCATTTGATAATGATAAACCCTATCAAAATATTATAATAAATACCTCTTAAATTAATTATATTAACTCTTTGTCTATCTCTTTCCTTTGATTAGTGTTTAGTATGCTTATGCATGGTGAATTGGTGAAGGAGAATCTTCCTAGTTCATTGTCCTTCTACCTACCTCTTCTATGGTGTTTTCAAGCTATTATAGGTCTAGATTAGTGTTCTATCTGAACCTATTCTATGAAATACTTATGTAATTAGTAATATTGTGAGGTTTTGTGAGCTATAGTTATCTTATATTAATCTAGTGTGGGTTCAAGCTCATGTGAATGCCCATCATTTTTGTTGCATCACCTTTTAGCCTTTTTAGGATCCCCTTTTCCCCCCTTATAAACCTTTTCCCTATGATAAGAATTAATTTAGGTGATCATCAAGACGAATCCAACCTTATCCAAAGTTTCAACCCCACCATAGGTTACCCACAGCTTGGGGTTGTCCAAATTTTATAACTCAATTGGAAAGGGCCTAATGAACCCTCTCCAAGGGTGCATATTGATGCTATAATAGTTTCTATAATTTGTATTAGGACATAATTTGATGAAAATATTGATCAAGTTTGATGTTGGTTTAATCAATTTGTAGCAGTTATAACTTCACACAACATCTGGTGACTCCAAAATAGTAATCAACACTCTAGTG
The DNA here is from genome assembly GCA_037957365.1 of Torreya grandis. Classification (NCBI taxonomy): domain Eukaryota; kingdom Viridiplantae; phylum Streptophyta; class Pinopsida; order Cupressales; family Taxaceae; genus Torreya; species Torreya grandis. The sequence goes on along the minus strand of JARHVA010002310.1, from coordinate 259,680 downwards.
TAGAGAAGTAGTTGTCTCTCATGCCAAAGGTGACAACAAGGTCAACTTCAAGAGGTATTCCCTTTAATTTTTTTGAATTTCCTTTAAATTTAGTCAAAAGGTTTAGGTTAGATAACACACACCCATATAAAGGTAACTTTTCTCTTAAATCACTTTCAAGGCCTACCCCTAAAAGAAGACCTTTATTAAAACCTTCCATAGCCATGGCAATCCCTAGAGATTTTGTGGCACTTAATGGCTAAAATATTATATCCCTCCCTCAATATGATCCTATTCTATTATAAACCCTTAAAAGTGTCCCTTATTTCATAGGAGACAAAACTATAACCCCCTCTGAGCACCTCATGGATATAGCCAACTTTTGTAACATTCATGATATCAATGAGGAAAATTTAGCAATTAGGTTAGTAGCCATCTCTTTCAAAAGGTAAGGAATTATAATAGTATATAAGACTTGCTAATAATTCCATTACCACATGAGACTAATAAGGAGAGGCTTTGTGTAAAAAAATTGAAGATAAAAGTGACCATTTATCAATGGTAGAGTAATTAACTGCAATAAAAAAGCCCCTCATGAGGTCATGCCAGCCTTCAATACAAAGTTCCAAAAAACTTGGGATAGAATCCCAGTCTCTATTAGGCCTACCCCTAACTTTGTCTTCTTATACTATTTTAAATCCCTTAATAGTGAAATTGTGGTAATGATCCATTTTATGAGATGGAACACATTGCTAAAGGCATATGAGGTAATAATTAAGGTAGAAAATTATCTAGTGCAAGTTGGCAAGTTTACACCTAGACTACTAATGCCTTTTTTACCTAACATCAAACCATCTCCTCTTTCCATTCCTCCCCTATAAGTCATTCCTCCTATGCCTAAAATTATTATTATACCCTCACCTAAGAAAGAAAAGGTTTCCACTAGTGGATCTAGTGATTCCCAAGAATTAAAAAACTTTTAATAGCATAAGAGCATGTTCCAATCTTTGGGAAATTAACTAATAGTTGTTGAGAGGCAACAAGTTTTCAACAAGACTTACTAAGCCTCATATTAACCTTAATAGAAAGCTTATCAAGAAAATAGGCTACCCTATAAAGGAAACTTCCAAGGCCAAGGCAAATGTTAAAACCAATAGAGTAACTATAATCCAAATTTTAAAAGCACTTCCAAAATTTTAGTCCTTATTTAAAATAATATTTCTCAAGAAGCTTTGGGTACTATGCCTTGGAAGCAATCTTTTGGGAAATCCATTATCCCAAACACTAACCTTAACAAAGATTTCAATGATCAATGGTAGCAAGCAGTAAATTATGGGTATAATCAAGCTCTTATGGCTCAGAACATAGAGGTGACCATGATGACAAGACCAAAAGATCCTCAATAAGGTCAAAACCCTAATGAAAGACTAATCTAATTTGGTGCTACAATGGTGAATTATGAGCAAGAGCAGTGTTATGCACTCAACTAAGAGGCTATTTCTAGCTAGGCATACATCCTAATGGTAGATAATACAAGATTAAAAAGAAGGTACATGGATGGTAACCAAGGAGTAGTCAAAGATCCTCTTAAAATTACTCCTTCAATATCAAATCCAATTAGATCTTCTAATTTTCCAAAGGTTCTAATAGCTCTAAGGAATCAAGATTAGGGGAATGCCTTTGTTCCCAAAAACTCATAAATTCAAGGTACAACTATGAATCTCAAATCACAACCAAAGTTTGGTGATTCACCCATCAACGTTGTGGAAAAAATGAAGAAGTCAAATTTGAGTGTGCCAATATGGGATATGCTTTCCATCCCTACGTAGGTGGATATTCTCCAAGAGTGTCTATGTAAAATTAACATTGCACCAGTTACAGACAACCCATTGAGAAGGTAAATGAGGTTCTTACCAATGCAACCAAAGGATAAAGTGAAGGGTAATCAGGTAAGGTGGTCAAACCTCCTCTCTTCTACATTTTAGTAATAATTGGTAAATCTTTAGTACATAATTTCTTGGTAGATAGTGGGGCTAGCACCTCAGTAATGTCACAGTCTATAGTAGACCAACTTGGTCTAAAGTGTGAGCCCTAATCTAAGGGATTGTTATAGCTTGATGGTTCTTCCACTAATTCATATGGTATCATCAAGGACCTTAACTTGACCTTACATGCTTATCCTAGTGTCACAGTGGTCTAAGATGTGTTGATCCTAGATGTGCCTCCTCATTTTTCCATATGTCTATCCATAGATTCACTATAAATATTGGAGGTTATCTTATATTAGATTGGTCATACATGGCAATCAGAACAAGATATGGGACCAAGGTATCCATCAAGGTTGAGCCCATTATCCAAACAACATAAACCTCAATTGAACCATTCTTGATGAGGATAAACATATAGTTGGTTAGGAGTTAAACACTCAACCTGAGGATATACTAGACATGTTCTTGAATGAGTTATGGAATGAACATCAGTAAATTAACCCCCTAAAAAGAGATGAAAAGAGACATGGGTGTATAAATTTTACATGAAGAGGATAAGTCTATGATATCCCTTATTGTACCTTAAGAAGATCTTAATGGCTTATGGAAATTGTACTTTAATGGTTCTAGTAGAAAGCACGAAGTGGGTACAGATGAAATGCTAGTGTCCCCCTCCAATAACAAATATTTTTCTTATTATAGGTTTCAATTCAGTTCCTCTTACAATGCAACAGAATATGAGGGCCTTATCAATGGCCTTCATGGGAAAATAAGAGAGTGATCAAATAACTACAAGATTATCAGGATAGTGAGATAATAATACTCTAGGTTAGAATATATAATGTCACCAATAATCCCTTGATGAAGTATTATATGTTACATAGAGTGTGGGACCTAATTAATAATTTTGAGGCTTTGTACATCCAATCAATGCCAAGGAACCAAAATGGACATGTTGATAAGCTAGAAGCTATGGGAGCTCCATTTGATGTCATAAAGGAGTTGAAAAGGACCAAGATGCAACAACATGTTAAAGTGGTATAATACCATCAATGCTAGACAATGAACCTCATTGGTAGGTATTTGAAAATGATAAGCAAATTATTTATTTCTTTTATCAAGAAGCCGAATTATCTTCAATTTACTAAGAATAGTTTTAACATCAATATGAAGATCAAATAGTTTAGTTGAGATACAATAAGATTCATAAAGGGCTTGTCACCCTTGAAGGTATTTTTCATGAGGGAAATCATCTGAGGAAAGATAGGTAGTGATGTCAACCAATGAAGATAATTATGAAAGAGTCCTTATCTTTAAAGACAAGCTCTATAAGCTTGGAAAGGTAAGAACTAAAGCTAATAGGCATAATTTCATAAAACTTTGTAAAGAATATATAGGCATCTTTGCTTGAGAATATAGTCGCTTGAGAGGCTTTGATCCAAAGATGACCCAAAACACTATAGAACTAGAGGCTAATGTCAAACCTATCAGGCAAAAGTAGAGGCCTATAAACCCCAAAATAGAAGAGCTTATGAGGAAAGAATAGACTAAGTTGATTAAATCCAAGATCATATTTCCCATTAATCACTCCTCATGTGTAGCCATTTGGTACCTATGAGGAATAAGAGTGGCAATATCAGATTATGTGTTGACTTCAGGGATCTGAATATGGTCTCTTTGAAGAATCACTACCCTTTGTCATCCATGGAGTAACTGCTTTAGGTAGTTTTTGATTCAAAATGCTTCTCTCTCTTAGATGGATATTCAGGTTACAATCAAGTTCTAACGAGAAAATATCAATATAAGATTTCCTTCACCACAAAGAGGGGAACATATGATTACCATAAGATGAATTTTGGATTTTCAAATGCTAGGGAAACTTTCTAAAGAGACATAGACATGGATTTATAAGGGTTTTTGAATAAAAAGGTACTCATCTAGTTGGATGACATCATAGTTTTCTCCAAGAAGGCTAGTGAGCATTTGGACTATCTAAGGATGATCTTTGAAAGATGTAGAGAGTACGGGATTTCTTTAAATCCCAAAAAATGTGTGTTTGTTATCTATTAAGGCAAATTTTTGGGTCATATTATCTCAAAGTAAGGATTATCCATTGACTATAATAGAATAAGTGTTATATTAGCACTATCTCCCCAAGAATGAGAAATAAATCTAGAGCTTCCTTGGGAAAATAAAAATTTTATGAGAATGTTTATACCTAGTTTTAAAAACTTGGTCAAGCCCATCACCACCATGTTGAAAAATAGCCAAGTTTTTTCTTGGTCAAATGAAGGTAAGGTAGCATTTGAGTCTATTAAGTAGGCCATTGCCCAAGCACCCTCAATCATAAATCTTGACTTCTCAAAGGATCTTACATTGTGCACCTTTGCTAATATTTAAAACATATCAAGGATTTTGATGTAGAACAATGGTAAAAGACTTGAGTAGCTAAATGCCTTTTTTAGTCAAGGTATAGAGGTATATGAGGTAAGGTATATCTTAATATAAAAGTAGGTTATTATGGATTTGAGGTTCTTAAAATAGTTCATATTATGGTGTCTCATCTTAGAGTGAGGGACTTTCTCCTCCATAAAAATTTGAATGAAAAAAGATCAAGTTGGATTACCAAGGTCATAGACTATGATGTGGAGATTAAAGTCACCAAGATGGTAAGAGGTAAAAGCTTGTGTGATCATATGGTGTATGACCTTCATGAGGACAAAGAGGTTGTTTTGGTCACACAAGACAACTCACATTCAGATGTACCTGCACATCATAATAGCCAAGTCTAATATATTACCCATTTAATGATGATAGGAGAATGTCCTCAAAGTTTGGAAAAAGTGAAAGTAAGGTATCTCAGGTTTCAGTCCATACCTTATACATTGGTTGATGGTGTTCCTAATAGAAGGAACCTCAATGGAGTAATCCTTATGTTCATAGATGATGACCAAGTGGCAAAGATTTTATATCAGTTTCAAGATAGACTTGAAAGAGGCCATTTTTTTCCAAGGAAAACAACAACAAAGTTAATGAGATTTGGTTATTAATGACTAGCCTACTTAAAGATGCTTATGCATGGGTCAATAAATATTATAAGTGTGCTCTCTTTTTAAGAAAATAGAGACTGGTTGGCCTTTAACTCAACCTAATCTAGGTAAATCAACCCTTTATGTAATTGGGTTTAGAATTAATAGGGATGATTAATCCACCTTCAAGTATAGGGAATAAATGGGTGATCACTGCAACTAACTACTTCACCAAGTGGGTGGAGGCAATTGCCTTGAAAGAAGCTAATGAGATAGTAGTGTTGGATGTATATTATAGCATAATGACCAAGTTTGGGGTCCAAGCTACTATAATATTAGATAATGGCTTAGCATTTGTTAGCATAAAGATAAGTGAATGGGCATTTAAGCTAGGCATCTACCTTAGCATATCCACTAACTACTACCCCTAAGGCAATGGACTATCAGAGTCCACCAATAAGAACTTGATAAGGATTATCAAGAGGACCATGGAAGAGAATAAAAGAGTGTGGAATACAAATCTAAGGAGAGCCTTATGGGATGATAGATTGACTCCAGAAACTACCATTAGTAATTATCCATATGCCTTTATATATATAAGGGAAGCCAAATTTCCTATTTCTCTTGAACTGCTTGCATTGGAGTTATCCTATCATCTTGATTTGATGGAGAGTGAGCCTATGAGTTTAAAGATGGTATATCTCATAGATTTTTGAGAAACTAGGGACCTTACAATGAAGACATTACAGTCACATCAAACTCAAGTCAATAAAGCCTTTAACAAGAGAACCATAGCAACAGACTTTAAGGAAGGGGACGTAGTCCTTAGGTGGGAATCAACTAAGGCCAGTCTAAGTAACCACAAAAAGTTTTATAGCTTATGGATTGGTCCTTATTTGATCCATGGATGCAAATAGCATAATGCCTTTTATCTTGCCCAACTAGAAGGAGAGGTATTACCCATCCCAGTCAATAACATTAATTTAAAGCCTTATTATTAGAAAAATTGTCATCTATTATATGATATTGTAACATATTAGAGTAGTTTTCTATGCTTTCCTCTAAGTGTTGTGTGGACATGTCCCTTTCAGTTTTGTGTTTCCCTTTCAATAAGTGCTTTGGGAAATTTATTGTTATTTATTTCTTTTGTTCCTTCTACTTCAAAGGAAGGTTTCAAGAAGGGTCAGTCTTCTATCAGTCTCACATCAATTAAGAGGAAATACTATTACTCCATGTCCATAATAGATCAGTTCAAAGCTACTAGTCTCTTACATAATAGGCATGAAACCTAAGTATGTCACCATAAATGTTAACCAATTTTGGCTTGCATATAGAAATCTACCTAAATGGACTAGTTTCTAAATGTCTTGGTATGGAGTGATAAACTAAGTAGAGTTTTGGATGGAATTAGTGGACCCAAATAATGAAGAAAAAGATCACATATTTCTCATAAAGATTTTGAAACACTTTAAGCAAGCTTAAAGTGTGCTTTGTTGATCTTTGAGAAGCAAATCTTGAAACAGGTCTAGGATTACAAAATGAAGAAAACCATCAAGTTTTTATGATGTTTTGATCATTTAAGAGCATGAATCAGGTTATGCAAAATCTCAATAAATTATTTAAGATTTCAAGGATCAAGAAAAATCTCAAAGTACAATACTAAATAAACTTGACAATCACTAGGATGTCATATAGAAATGGATGGGTTAGACTAATTGTGCATTTTATAATTATGATACAAAAACTCATAGGGTCAAAGGATCACATGAAATAAACATCATTAGTGCCAAGATCATCCTCTATAAATTTTATGTCTCAATGAGTTCTGTATCTTGAGATATAAGTCTTCAAAGTTTAGCTTGTAGAATAAAACATTCGTATGGACATTAAAATTAAGCCACAACAAATAACAATTTGGATTTAAAAATACTTATACATTCACATGGATGTCAATGATGGTCATGTATATGTCAAATGATAGGTGCATGGATGTCAAAATAAAGATCTTAAAATAATCATTTGGGGTTTTAATTATGATGGGCTTGTAGATCAATCATAGTCATGTGGATGTCAAATGGCAAGTGAGCAAACATAAAATTGAGGCAAAGAAAAATAAATGTTGGGGTTTAAAAATCTTAAGACATTCATTAAAACATCAGAAAAAAATCTCACAAATTTCAAATATATGCACATAGACATCAAATTTGGGCCTCATGAGTTGGCCATTTGAGTTCAAACTATGGGTCCCAAAAATATCAAGGGCTTGTTTTCAATCATACATCAATGATCTATGACATACGAGCTAGTCAAAGAGAGAGAGGATATAGATCAAAATCTCACATTCATTCATACATCTAGATCTAATGGTATAAGCTAAATTCAAGGAGTCAGCATATCCTAGGGACCAAAAAGGATAAGATAGTTTGGCATAAATGGATAGGTCCAAGTTGGTAATCAATATCCAATGTATAAAAACAATCTCAAAAACTTTTCCATTGGTGGTTAAAGAAGTAGTTTTTCAACCCAAGTAAAATAAATACAAAGGAACCAAGCTTGAATAAGATCTAGGTTGAACCATAATGAGTACATTGAGGATAAACATCACCATTAGATCTCCATGGAGATAAAATAGGTATTTATACCTAATACAAATCAAGGTTTGACAACTTGTTATCGACATGAGACCAGACCACATGGGAAGATTCATTTGTTGATATTAATAGCTATAGGAAAACCAATAAAGGAGATTGGTTTTCAAACTATACAAAATGACTATGTTAAAATATTGAAATGGGTAGATAGGTGACTATGAAGGAGTGTCTAATCTTTCAAAATATCCCTAGCTCCAACAAATAGTCATAGAAAGTAGTCTTGGGTATGGCTCTATCAAGTATATGGATAGAAGGAGATTAACCTCATAATGAATCAAGTGATGGCATGGAAGATCATAATGAAGAGATATGGGGATTAGAGTATCATATTGGATCATTTAATGATGTTTATAGTCTTTGAGGATATTCCTTCATAGCAAGGATCATGACTCATCAACTAAAAAATAGACCCTTGTCTTCTAGTGGATTTCTTAGTCAAGGAGAGTAACTTGATGACTACTGAAGCTAAGGTAGGTTAACTCATGATGATGGACACATCCTGATTGGATCAAAGAGGTGGAAGCTCATTGATTTGTCTCAAATGGTGTGCTACCTCTTGTCTCTTCTCCCTTTTTCTATATTATCCCATTCTCTTCTTCATTGTAAGGGTTCTTAGTTTTTAGATTTTTTAATCTTTTTAGGAGATAAAGACACTCATTGAGACTCTTGAAAAAGGGTTCTCATTTAATAAAAATAAATTCTATCAAAATATTGTAAGAATTACCTCTTAAATTAATTATATTAACTCTTTGTGTATCTCTTTCCTTTGGTTAGTGTTTAGTATGCTTGTGCATGGCAAATTGGTGAAGGAGAATCTTCCTAGTTCATTGTCCTTCTTCCTACCTATTTTAAGGTGTTTTCAAGATATTGTAGGTCTATATTAGTGTTAAGTATGAACCTATTCTATTAAATACTTATGAAATTAGAAATATTATGAGGTTGTGTGAGCTATAGTTATCTTATGTTGATCTAATGTGGGTTCAAGCTCATGTGAGTGTCCATATTTTTTTCTGCATCACTTTTAGCCTTCTTAAGATCCCTTTCTCCCCCTTTATAACCATTTTACCTATGACAATAATTATTTGAAGTGATCATCAAGAGGAATCTAGCCTTCTCCAAAGGTTCAACCACACCATAGGTTACCCACAGCCTGGGGTTGTCCTAATATTATAACTCAATTGGAAAGGGCTTGAAGAACCATCTCCAAGGATTCATATTGATTTTATAATATTATTTATATATTTATCTTCAAGAGTGAATTTATCATCTTCTTCCTTTGAGATATCTCTACCAAAGAAATCTTTGTTTAAATAATATCACCTTCATCAATGATAATTGCCATGAATAATGTCTCCATGTCCTCTTTAAAAAAAGAATCATCACTATCAAATGTGTTTACTTCTTATTTTTCAAATGAGTTACTATCTTGTTCATGGCAAAGAATCTTACTTTATTTATATGATTCATTCTTTCCATTATTCTTACTGAAGAACTTTATTTACTTCCTAGGGCTCTCAGATTGCTTGTACTCATCCTCATGAGATTCTTTATAAGATTTTTTGAGTTCAAACTTGTCTAGATATTTGGATGAAAAATGACCAACTTTAACACATGAATAAAATTTAAAAGGAAGTCTTACTTCATACTTACTTGATCTCACATTCAATATTCTTGCAATCATGGCTTCAATTTTATCTTTATTGAGATAAAAATCTTCAAGACTTAACTTGATGTTCTTAGCTTTCTTGATCACCTTGAAGGCTACTTCCTTCTTAGGAGGTCTATCCTCATCAACTCTCATCTCATATGTATTAAGGGTGCCATGTATTTCATCCATCTTCAACTGAGTGAGATCTTGAATTTCTTCAACAATAGAAACTTTTGAATCAATTTTGAGAGTAAGAGTCCTCAATACCTTTTATACTATAGTAGCTTCATCAATCATCTCTGCAAGACCTCTAATCATTTTTACTACCTCATAAACCCTTAGAATATATGATGTCATATTATATTCTTCCTTTATTTTGAGAACTTTAAATTGCCTTCAGTAGGTATGCAATTTAGCCAATTTTACCTTTGAGTCTCCTTCATAGATAGTTTGTAATTTTTCCCAAATTTCCTTGGCAAACTTGCAATGGATCACTTTGGTAAACTTAGCCTCAAGTAGACCACAAACTATAGTATTCATAGTGTTAGAATTATTCTCACTCAACTTATTGTTAGTAACACTAGTTGGAGGAGTAGATAGTGTAGTATATATATCTATGATAGATTTTCAAATATCAAACCCTAGAAACATGATGTATGTCCTCATCCTTGCACTCCAAAAATCATAATTTGATCAATTGAACAATAGTGCTTGCTTTTTATAGAAACCCTACTTTTGCTGATTTTCCATATTATACCTTAGATCACCTTTAAGTGGTTAAAATTGCAATGAATGTCCTACTTTGATACTAATTGTTGGAGGTACAATCACTAGGGGTAAATCAACGATGAAAGATATTTCAAACTTAAATTATAATCCTTTAAAACTCATAATAAATGACCACAATAATTCATAAATCATACAAGATGTTCATAATAATGAATAAGAAAGATGATGCAATATCGCACACATAACACAAGATTGACATAGGAAACCCTCTTAGGGAATAAAACCCACTCTCAAGCCTACAAACACATGGACTACTTGTCTTATAAGATGATCATAAACATGAGACCTTTTAGTGAATCACCACTTCACAAGGAACACCCACCCCTAAGAATTAACAAGCACCCAATTGTTTTATATGTTGAGCACCCACTCAACACCTTATAAAATCAAAAACTCTATAACTCTAATTGTAGATCAATTTGATAGGAGAAAAAAATGTAAAACACCTTTATTTCAATTCATCGCATATACTCAAAGTTTCTCATGAAATTAATGCATCAAAACATCCCTTTCGGATCACTCTAGACTTATTCTCTCATCATAAATATTTTCTATACTTTAGTCCATCCATTGATCACACTCTCTTTAATCTCTTTCCTTTGTCTCTATCTTTTGCTCTCTTAACACATCCACATCCAAGTCTAGAAACCATTACCTTGGTCTTCATATTTTATAGTGTCTTCATGCATATCAACATCTAGGTCAGCCATAATAATTGACATAACTCTTAATACATCTAACATGATAATTCGTAGCTCAAATTCATGCTCACAAGTTGGCCATAGCATCCATGGGTCACACTTAAGTAGTTATGCCTTTCAATTAGGCCTTAGTAGCCATTATAGGTATTATGGAGACCTATTATCCTTTTATCCATTCATATAACAAAACAATAACACAATATCAGTTTAAAATATATGCTTCCACTCCATATAATCCTTAAGACATCTTCAAATGAATACTCCTACCAAAACATTCTTCTAATAAAGCACAATATACTCAAATAGTAGTCTTGTACACAGTATCACCATGAATGAATAATGAGTCAACTTTGAAGCTCCATATATACCATTTTATAGAAATTTATACCTTTTAATTAATTTTTTTTTATTCACCTTGAAGGCCTCTACAACTTATCCTTTTACACCACCATAAAATTCATCTTGGATCAAATGATATAGCTCAAAAACTATAGGCTAGTTTTCCATTATTAATTTGATTATTCAAATTCTAACAATCACTATGTAAATGCTAAACATCAGACATTTTGTCATCATCTCATACTCCTTGGCAACTTAAAAAAAATATGCATCATTAATCCCTCAGAAGTCTCTTGACTTTAACCTGCAATTGATCATCATTGATCTTAGATCCTCACTTTTATGATCATGCATCTTGGAAACTCTGTATACCTTCTATGTACATTGAATATTTGAATCAATTCACTCTATCAATCTCCATCTATATGAACACCCATGTAATGTTGATCTTCTATCTACTTAACAATATTGAGACACATGTCATTAATGCATGCCTTCTGAGCATCTTTTCACATATTGACTTCATGCATGCCATTGTATCACCAATGACAAGATCACACACTCTATTAGATCATTATTTGGTTAGATTAATTACTTGCCATTATATCCTTGATCCCATTGAATTCTCACCATGGATATTTGATATCACAAATTTGGATAAGTATGGGAACTTAGTAAATTCTACCTAGGAAGCTAACTTTGCACCTTAATAACTTTTTCTACACTCAACCTCATGACCTAAAACTTGAACTATATGACCTCCTCAAATATGGGAATTTATTAATATATCAATATTATTTTAAATTTTTCACACATGTGAAATATTACATCATCAATCTACTCATTCAACTTTATCTATCAACATGACTACTTGAGCTTAGATGTTCATATGACTATTCTGATGAATTCCTTTCACTTCCATAATCACTTATAGCACTCATAACACCCCATATATTCTCTAAAACATGTCCATACAATTTATATCATCCATAAACTACCTCAATAATTCAAACACTCTCCAAACCATCATTTTGATGACTTTGTCATTAATGCATTAGCACCACATCCTCTCTTTGACATCAATGACTATGCTCAACAATCACCCCCTTTGTCATAGATGGTAAAATTATCTTAGAATTACTTATTACTCATTTGAAATTCTTAATTATAATCTTTCTCACCCTTTAACATTAATGATAATGGGTCTCTTCCTCAACATGCCAACAGTCATCCTTAACATCATGTATGCATTCAAATACTATATAGGATGATCATGATAGTTACATATTTTCAAGCATATGAATCAATTATTCCCATTTTGATGTGATCCATTATAAAATTAGACATTTTTATCCTTTTACCTGATAAAATACTCATAGAGCTTAGAAATATTCCCCTATCATCATGTTCCATCTCATGTTATCTATTCTTTGTACTGATTGGCATTTTGATCATTACCTAGGGCATACATACTTGTTTATACACATGAAATATGTCCCTAAATAAGCATAGGTATAGACACCCACTTGTAATATAGGGACTAAAGTTCTCAAAAATTAGGATACTCCCATATATCCATGCTCTTACTTGACTTGCAGTCTTTCCTCATCTTCAAATTGACTTTGAATGAGTTCTCAACCTTATTCTTTTCTTTTATCTTAGGATCTTGCTTGATTTCCTTATACATTTTGATAGATAAGGATTGTTCCTTGATACTTGAACTTGTTCCATATTATGTTATTGTAAATAATCCACTTTTATCCTATTTCTCATTTACCTACTTAGGCCTCCATTCACTATGACTCCTCTTCACAACAAGATTGATAATTTTTTAAGTAGAATACTGATCATTCTTATAGAACCTTGATATGTGACCTCTCTCATGAAATTTAAAAATATAATTTTCTCAAATTATATGTACCTTGTGATCTTAAAGTTTCATGATTATGTACTTGATAATTTCATCTCCTAATGAAGATATTACAAAACTTTTCAATATGACTAAAAAATTGACACTTGTATCAAAAGATGTCATTATTTCCTTGTGAACCTGTTGACTATCTTGAGTCATGATGTTCTTCATTATTACCATTATATTGCTCATAATTCCATGAAAATTCATTCCTTTAGGATCTTTTACAATTTTTTGAGCTATGACCAAATTGATTATAAGATTAATAATAACCATTGAAATTTACATACCTCATAGCATTTAGTTGCCTGATCTGATTTATCTTCATTTTGTGAATACCTTTATTCTTTGAATAATGATTGATATTAAAATCCTTTATCTTATCTTGAGTTACATGCTTTTTTTATTCTTTGTATACAACACTAAATTTATCACTAATATGCTTTTCACTACTCAAAATATTGTCAAGATCATTTGAGCTCTATTCATACTTTAAAAATGACTTTACCTTACAAGATGTCTTATCTAAATCAGATTTTAATGACTCAACTTCAATCACATACCTTACTCACTCACCTTATTTAGCTTTTAGGCCTATAAACATAGCTTTTAACTGACTATTGAGATGCTTGATAGTATCTTCATGTTCCCTGGTGTCATATTTAAATCTTTCCTCAAACACACTAAATTTCTCTTGATAGTCCTTGATTTGTGACATCATCTCTTTATTCTTTTCCTTCTCAGTCCTCAAATCTTCAAAAGCATTAATCATTCATCCTTATTATCTAGATCATTTGTTATATCTTTACTCATAGCTTGATTTATTTTTATATACAAAGACTCTATCTCTGATTGATACATGATACACTCTTCATCTTTATTTTTTATTTATGCATTAAGAATACAAACCTGAGTATCAAGCTGTTTTGTGATCTCATCATGCTCCTTGACTTCATTACTCAACCTTCCATCAAAATTTTCAAATTTTTCCTCATAATATTTGATCAAGGAATCTTTTTTTCTATTCTTTCTTTATAGTAACTTCATTTCTTCCATAGTATTTGTTGCCCAATTTTGGCCTACATAGAGAAATCTACCTAAAGAGACCAGTTTCTAATGGTCTTGGTATGGAGTTATCAACTGAGAAAAGTTCTATATGGAATGAGTTGACCCAAAGAATGAAGATAAATATCACATATTTCTCAAAAATATTTTGAAACACTTTAAGCAAGCTTAAAGTGTGCTTTGTTGATATTTGAGAAGAAGATCTTGAAATATGTCTAGGATTACAAAATGAATAACACCAAAATGTTTTCATGATGTTTCACGCATTTAGGACCATGAACCAAGTTTCAAAAAGGCTTAAAAAATCATTAGAGTTTTTAAGGATTAAGCAAAAGATCATAGCATAAGTCTAAAAAAATTAGACCATCACTAAGACATCATGTAGAAATGGACGGGTCAACTTTTGTATTTTATAAGTATGCTAAAAAAACCTAGAGATGGTGTGGAATATCATAACACTATTTTATCAGGATATCATAACATGTATCATAATACTCATTGACACTCTTGTAAAATGGTTCTCATTTGATAAGGCTAAAGCCTATCAAAATATTATAATAACTATTTCTTGAAGTAATAAGATTAACTCTCCACCTATCTCTTGCATTAGATTAGTGCTTAGTATGTTTGTGCATGGTGAATTGGAGAATGAGAATATTTCAAGTTCATTGTCCCTCTACCTAACTCCCTTAAGGTGTTTTCAAGCTATTGTATGTCTAGATTATTGTTCTATCCCAACCTATTCTATGAAATACTTATGCAATTAGCGAGATTGTTAGGTTGTGTGAGCTATAGTTGTCTTATTTTGATATAGTGTGGGTTAAAGCTCATGTGAGTGCCATTTATTTTTGTATCACCCTTTATCCTTCTTAAGATCCCTTTTTCCCACCTGCTAAACCTTTTCCCTTTGACAATCATTACTCTAGGTGATCATCAAGAGGAATCTGACCTTATCTAGAGGTTCAACCCCACCATAGGTTAGCCACATCTTGGGGTTGTCCCATTATTATAGCTCAATTATAAAGTTCCTAAAAAACCCTCTCTAAGGGTAAAAATTGATGCTATAAATTTTTTTGGCATGCCTGATGGGACATAATTTGAAGATTTAATCAAGTTTTATGCTAGTTTGATCATTTTGTAGCATTTATAACATCACACAGTATCATCTAGTGACTAAAAAAATAACAATCAACACTCTGGTGAAGATCAATAGTTATCTATCATGCTAAAGATGACAACAAGGTTAGCTTGAAGAGATATTCCCTATGAATTTATTGAATTGCCTTTAAATTAATTCAAAAGGTTAAGTTTTGCTAACAGACACCTATATAAAGGTAACTTTGTTCCTAAATCACTTTCAAGGCCTACCCATACAAAAAAACCTTTATTAAACCATTTCATAGCTATGGTAGTCCCTAGAGCTTTTATGGACTTTAATGACCAAAATCCTTTGGCCCTCCCTTAATATGATCCTATTAAAATATCAACCTTAAAAATATCCTTATTTCATAGGATATAAAGTTATAATCCCTTCTAATCACGTCATAGATATTTCCAACTTTTATAACATTCATGATATTAATGAGGAAAATGTAGTAATTAGGTTACTAGTCATCTCTTTCAAGGGTAAGTCGTTAGACTATTATAGAAACCTTGATGTTAATTCCATTGACACATGGGACCAATTAGGAGAGGTTTTTTGTAAAATATTTTAATATAAAAATGACCATTTATCATTTACAAAGAAATTAACTGTAATAAAAAGATCCCTTCATGAGGTCATGTAAGACTTCAATACAAGGTTCCAAAAAACTTGGGATAGAATCCCAGTCTCTATTAGGCCTAACCCTAACTTTTCCTTCCTAAACTATTTAAAATCCCTTAATATTGAAATTTTATTAATGATCCATAATATGTATGGGAACATATTTCCAAATGAATATGAGGTGGTAATTAGGGTAGAAAATTGTCTGGTGTAGACTAACAAGGTTATACCTAGACAACCAATGCCTTTGTTTCCTGAGATAAACCATCTCCTATTTCAATTCCTCCCCTGGATGTCATTCCTCCTATGCCTACAATTTCTGATATATCCTCGCCTAATCAAGAAAAGGATTCCACTAGTGGATCTAGTGATTCCCAAGAATAAAAAAACTTTCAAGAGCTTAAGAGCATGTTTCAATATTTGGGAAATAAAATACTAAATGTTATGAGGCAACAAGATTTAAATAGGCCTCACCATTCCTCATATCAACCTCAACACCAAGCTTACTAAGCAAATAGGTCACACTATAAAGGAAACATCCAAGGCCAAGGCCAAGGTCAAAACCATGGAAAAGGGAAACCTAGTTACAATACGTAGAGTAAATATAATAAAAATGTTACAAACAATTCCAACATTTTGGTCCCTATTCAAAATAATTTTTCTCAAGAATATATGTGTATTATGCCTTGGAATCAATATTTTGGGTAATACATTATCCCCAACACTAACCTCAACTAATCTTTTAATGATCAATGGTAGTAGGCTAAAAACTATTGGTACAATCAAGATCTTATGTCTCAAAACATAGATGTGCCCATGATGACAAGACCAGAATAACCTTAATAAGGTCAAAAACCTCATCAAATACTAAGCCATTTATGTTATTAAATGGTGAATTATGAATAAGAGGAGTGTTATGCACTTAACCAATAGGCTAGTTCTATCCAGGCATACATCTCAATGGTAGATAATACAAGATTTAAAATAAGGAACATGGATGGTAACCAAGGAGTAATAAAAGAGACTCTTACCATTACTCATTCAATACCAAATATAATTAGATATGTTATTGTTCTAAAGGTTGTAATAGCTCCAAGGAATCCATATCAAGGGGATGTCTTTGTTCCCTAAAACTCACAAATTCAAACTAAAATTGTGGCTCTCTAAGCAAAACCAAAGGTTGGTAGCTCACCCATCAATATTGTATAATAATTAAGAAGTTAAATGTGAGTGTGATAATGTGGGATATGATTTGCATTCCTATCTAGGTGGATATTCTCCAAGAGGGTATGTCAAAAATTAATATTTCACAAGTTGGATATGAGCCATCAAGAAAGGTGAATGAGGTTCTCACCAATGAAACCAAAGAACAAAGTTAAGGGAAATCAGGTAAGGTGGTAAAACCTCCTCCCTTATATATTTTATTAATCATTTCTGACTCCTTGGTACAAAATTTCTTGGTAGATAGGGGGTGAGTACCTTAGTAATGCCAAAGTCTATAGCAGACTAGTTTGGTCTAAAGCATGAGCCCTAATCTAAGGAAGTGTTGTAGCTTGATGGTTATTCCACCAAGCCATCTAGTATCATCAAGGACCATAAATTGAACCTTCATGTTTGTCCTACTATCATAGTGGTCCAATATATGTTTATCTTAGATGTGCCTCCTCATTTTTCCCTATGTCTATCTAGATAATTTACTGAAAATATTGGAAATTATCTTATAGTAGATTGGTAATACATGGAATTAAATATAAGCTATGGGACAAAGGTATCCATCAAGTCTGAGCCCATTTCATAATTCCACATAGAGCCTTATAGGCCAGACAACATAAACCTCAATTTCACCATTCTTGATGAGGATGAACATATAGTTGGTCAAGAGTTAAACACTCACCCTAAGGAGATACTAGATATGTTCTTAGAAGAGATATGGAATTAACATCATCCAATTGACCCCTTGGAAGGAGTTAAAAAGAGGGAGATGGGTATTTATTATTTACATGAAGAGAATTAGTCCATGCCATCCCTCATTGGACCTCAAGAAGATCCTAATGGCTTATGGAAATCTTTCTTTGATGGTTCCATGAGCAAACATAGAATGGGTGTAAGTGCAATGCAATTGTCCAATTCTAATAAAAAATATTTCTCTTCTTATATGTTCCAATTCAATTTCTCTTACATGAAATAGAATATGAGGGCCTTATCCATAGCCTTCAATGCACCAATAAGAGAGGGATCAAGCAATTATAATTTTATGGGGATAGTGAGATAATAGTGCACTAGGTTATAAGATATAATGTCACCAAGAATTCATTGATAAAGTATTACAAACATAGAGCATGGGACCTAATAGATTATCGTAAGGATTTTAACATCCAAGTAGTGCCAACGAACCAAAATGGACATGATGATAGGCTGGCAGCTATGGGAACTCATTTTGATATGCTAAAAGAGTTGAAAATGACCAAGATGTAGCCACATCTCAAATTGGAAGTAATACCATCAGTGCTAGACAATGAAGCTCATTGATAGGTCTTTGAAAATGACAAGTAAATTACCTATTTCTTGTAAGAGGAAACATACTTCTCTTCAATGAACCAGGAAAAATTTCAACATCAAGATGAAGAGCAAATAATTTAGTTGATATTTAATAAGGTTCCTAAAGTGATTGTATTTTCCATGAGGTAGATCATATGAGAAAATACAAGGAAGTGATGTCAACCAATGAAGATAACTATGAAAGAGTCATCATCTTCAAAGACAAGCTCCATAAGCTTGGAAAGGTAAACACTAAAGATGAGAGGCATACTTTCATATAACTTTGTAAATAATATGTAGACATATTTTCTTAGGAATATAGTGACTTGAGAGGATTTGATCCGAAGCTAGTCCAACACACTATAGAGCTAGAGGCTAATGTCAAGCCTATCAGGCAGACGTAGAGGACTATAAACATCAAAATAAAAGAGCTTATGAGGAAAGAATTGACCAAGGTGATTGACTATAAGATCATCTTTCTAATTAATCACTCCTCATGGGTAGCCAATTTGGTACCTATGAGGAACAAGAGTGGTGAGATCAAATTGTGTGTTGACTTTAGGGATTTAAATAGGGTCTCTTTGAAGGATAACTATCCTTTACCATCTAGGGAAAAACTCTATCAGGTAGTTGTTGGTTTAAAATGTTTCTCTCTCTTAGATGGATATTCATGTTACAATCAAGTACTGGTGAGATAATAAGATCAATATAAGACTTCCTTCACCACAAAATAGGCCACATATGCTTACCAAAAGATGTCTTTTAGATTATCAAATGCTATGGAAACTTTACCAAGAACCATGGACAAGGATTTACAAGGGTTGTTGATTCTAATGGTGTTGGTCTACTTGGATAACATTGTGGTTTTCTCCAAGAAGGCTAGTGAGCACATAGATCATCTAAGGATGATCTTTGAAAGATGCAAAGAGTATGGGATCTCTTTAAATCCCAAGAAATATGTGTTTATTTTCTATGAAGGTAAACTTTTAGGTCACATTGTCTCAAAGGAATGATTATACATTGACCCTAATAGAATAAGTTCTATCTTAGCACTATCTCTAACCAATCACAAGAAATGAATCTATAGCTTCCTTGGGAAAATAAAAATTGTGAGAAGGTTTATACCTAGTTTTTAAAACCTACTCAAATACATCACCACCATGTTGAAAAATATCCAAGTGTTTGCCTGGTCAAATGAAGGTAAGGAAACATTTAAGGCCATTAATTAGGACATTACCAAAGCACCCTCCCTCATAAATCTTGACTTCTCAAAGGATTTGATATTGTACACCTTTGGTAATATTAACAATATTTCAGCTATGCTAATGTAGAAGAATGGTGGAGGACTTGAGCAGCCAATTACCTTTTCTATTCAAGGGCTAGAGGGATATGAGGTAAGATATACCTTCATATAAAATTAGTTTCTTGCAACTATTAGAATCCTAAAAAAATTTAGACCAATGTTGTCTAATAGTAAGGTTCATATTATGGTGTCTCATTCTAGAGTGAGGGGCTTTCTCCTCAACAAGGATTTGAATGATAAAAGAGTAGGATAGATTACCAAGGTCATGGAGTATGATGTGGATATCGAAGTCACCATTTTGGTAAGAGGCAAAGGCTTGTGTGATAAAATGGTGTATAACCTTCAAGATGACAAATAGGTTATTTTGGTGACACAAAATAACTCATAATCAGATGTACCTCCACTTCAAAATGGTTGGCTCTAAGATATGACCCATTTATTTATGATAGGATAATTACCTCAAGGTTTGGAAAAAGTAAAAACAAGTTATTTTAGGCTTCATTATATACCTTATGCATTAGTCTATGGTGTCATTTATAGAAGGGACCTAAACAGATTAGTCCATAGGTGTATAGATGATGACCAAGTGGAAAAGCTTTTAAAGTAGTTTCATGATGGACCTATAGGAGGACATTTTGATCCAAGAACAATAGTATAAAAGGTAATGAGAGCTGATCATTACTGGCCTAGCCTATTCAAAAATACCTATACATGGGTCAAGAAATGTCATAAGTGTGTTCTCTTTGTAGTAAATCAAAGACTAGTTTCCCTTCCACTCAACCCAATCTAGGAAGAGTAACCCTTAATGTAGTGGGGTATAGACTTCATAGGGATGATAAATCCACATTTAATTGTAGGGCATAAATGGGTACTCACTATAACTGACTACTTCACCAGGTGGGTGGAGGCAATTATCTTGAAAGAAGTCAATGAGATAGCAGTGTTGGACTTTTATGACAACATAGTGAATTGGTTTTGGGTCCTGACTACTATAATTTTATATTATGGCTTATAATTTACTAACATGAAGATAAATGAATGGTAACTTAAGCTAGGCATCTACCTCAACACATCCTCTAACTACTACCCCCAAAGCAATGGGGTGGTAGAGTTAACTAACAAGAAATTGATAAGGATTATCAAGAGGAACATTGAAGATAATCAAAGAGTGTGGTATACAAATTTAAGTACAACATTATGGGTTGATAGAGTGACTCCCAAAATTTCCATTCGAATTTCTCCATATGCCCTTCTATATGGAAGGGAAGCCAAATTTCCCATTTCTCTTGAATCGATTGTATTAGAGTTAGCCCATCATCTTGAGTTGATGAAGAGTGAGACTATGAACGTAAGGATGGAAAAGCTCATGGAGATTGAATAAACTAAGGACCTTGTAGTGAAGACATTCAAGTCATATCAAGCTCAAGTCAAGAAAGCCTTTGACAAGAGAGCCATAGGAAGGGACTGTATGGAATGGGACTTACTCCTTAGGTGGGACTCAAATAAGGTCAATCCAAGTAACCACACCAAGTTTTATAGCTTGTGGAATGGTTATTATTTGATCCATGGATTCAAATAGTATAATGCTTTTCAACTTTCCCAATTGGATGGAGAGGTATTACCCATCCAAATCAATGACATTTATTTACATCCTTGTTATTAGAAGAGTTTTCATCTATTGTATGATATTGTAAAATATTAGAGTAGTTTTTTATTTTTTCCTCTAGGTGTGGTGTGCACATGTCCCATTCAATTGTGTGCTTCTATTTCAATAAGTGATTTGGTCACTTTGTTTTTATTTGTTTATTTTCTTCATTTTGCTTCAAAGTAATGTTTTAGGAAGGGCCATCCTTCTATGAGTATCACATCAGTTAAAAGGAAGTACTATGACTCTATGTGATCAATGGATCAGTTCAAGGCTACTTGTCTCTTTCATAACAGGCATGCAAGCCTATGATGTCTCAAGAAATAGTGGCAAATTTTAGCCTACATATAGAAATTTGCTTAAATGGACAATTTTTTAAAGGTTTTGGTATGGAGTGATAAACTAAGTAGAGTTTTGGGTTGGAATGAGTGGACCCAAAGAATGAATAAAAAGATCACATATTTTCCATAAAGCTTTTGAAACACTTTAATCAAGCTTAAAGTGTGTTTCTTTTATCTTCGAGAAGGAGATCTTGAAATAGGTCTAGGATTGCAAAATGAAGAAGACCAGTAGGTTTTCATGATGTTTTGGCATTTAGGAGCATGAATCAGGTTACACAAAGGCTCTATAAATCATTATATATTTCAATAATCAAGAAAAATTTCATAGCATTAGTCTAAATAAACCAAACCGTAACCATGATGTCATGCATAAATGGATAGGTTATCTTACTTTTGCATTTTATAAGTATTCTCAGAAAGCCTTACAAGGATGAAGGATCACATGGAATCAATTTCCATAGTGCCAAGATAATCCTCTATAAATTTCATATCTCGATGAGTTCTCTATCTCAAGATATAAGTCTTCAAAGTTTAGCTTTCAAAATGAAATGTTCATATGGATGCCAAAATTAAGCCACCAAAAATAACCATTTGGATTTAAAAATATTTGTACATTTAGACATCAAATGATAGGCACACAGATGTCAAAATAAATCTTGTAAAATAACCATTTGGGGTTTTAATTGTGAAGGGCTTATAGACATCAATGATGGTCTCATGGACGTCAAATGATGGGTGTGTGCATGTCAAATTTAGGCCATGATAAATAATCATTAGGGTTCAAATATCCTAAGACATTCAAGAAGACATCAAAAAACATTCTCTTAGATGTCAAATATGGGCATGTAGATGTTAAATTTGGGCTTCATGAGTTATCCATTTAAGTTCAAATGATGGGTCCCAAAAAATCAAGGGCTCATGTTTAATTTTACATCACGTATCTACAGCATGTGAGCAAGTCAAGGAATCAAATTATCTAGATCAAAGTCTCACATTCATTCATACATATAGATCTGATGGTACAAGTAAAAGTTAAGGGTCAAAATATCCTATGGACCAATAAAGAGATGATAGTTTGACGGAAATTGATAGGTCCAAGTTAGGAATCGATAGCCAATGAATAAAGGCTATCCCAAGAATTTTTCCATTGTAGGTTGAAGAAGATGTTTTTTGACTAAGGAAAAGCAAATACAAAGGAACCAAGCTTGAATAGGATCCAAGCTCAACTAAAATGGGTACACCAAGGCCAAACATCACCATTAGAGCTATATGCAGATAAAATAGGTATTTATACCCAATACAAATCAAGGGTTGATAACTAATTGTTGACATGAGACTAGACCACATGGTGAGATTCATTTGTCTATATTAATAAATATATGAAAACCAATAAAGGAGATTATTTTTTAAACTATATAAAAGGACCCATGTTTAAATATCAAAATGGGGTAGATAGGTTGACTATGAAGGAGTGTCTTATCTTTCAATATATCCCCAACTCTAACAAATATCTACAAAAAGAAGATTTAGGCATGGCTTTGTTAGGTATATGGATATAAGGGTCTTGAACTCATAATGAATCAATTGGAGATGGTATGGAAGATCATAAAAAAGAGATATGGGGATTAGGGTAGCACATAGTAGTATTTAATACCATTCATAAAATTTGAGTATCTTCCTAGCAAGGATCAGGCCTCATCCACTACAAAATAGATCCTTTCTTCTTGTGGATCTCTCAGCCAATGAGAGTAAATTGAAGACTATTGTAGCTAAGTCAAGTTAATTTGTGATGATGGATTAATCCTGATTGGATCAAAAAGGTTGCATCTCATTGGTTTCTCTTAGATGGCATGCTTCCTCTTCTCTCTTCTCACTTTTTCTATATTATCCCATTATCTTCTCCATTGTAAGGGTTTTTAGTTTTTATATTTTTTCATCTTTCTAGGAGATAATGATACTCATTGATAATATTGAAAAAGGGTGCTCATTTGATAAGACTAAACCATATCAACATATTTTAAGAAATAACTCTTCAAGGAATGAGATTAACTCTTTGCCTATCTCTTGTCTTTGATTAGTGCTTAATATGTTGTGCATAGTGAATTAGTGAAAGATAATCTTCCTAGTTCATTTTCCTTTTGCCTACCTATTTTAATGTGTTTTCAAGCTAATTTAGGTCTAGATTAGTGTTTTATCTGAACCTCTTATATGAAATATTTATGAACTTAGAAACATTGTGAGGTTGTGTGAGCTATAATTGTCTTACGCTAATCTAGTGTGGGTTCAAGTTCATATAAGAGTCCATATTTTTTGGTTCATCACCTTTTAGCATTCTTATGAGCCCTTTTCCCCTGCTTCTAACCCTTTTCCTTATGACAAGCATTAGTTTATGTGATCATCAAGAGGAAGATTACCTTCTCCTAATGTTCAACCCCACCATAAGTTGCCCATAGTCTAGGGTTGTCCCAATATTATATCTCAATTGGAAAGGGCCTGAAGAACCCTCTCCAAGGGTGTAGATTGATGCTATAATAGTATCTAGATATTTATCTTCAAGAGTGACTTTCTAATCTTCTTCCTCTAAGATATCTTTGCCAAAGAAATATCCATTAAAGAACATTGACCTTCATAATCTCTAATTGCCATGAAAAATGTCTCCATGTCCTCATTATGAAAAGAATCATCATTTTTAGATATGTTTACTTATTCTAAAAATGAGTTACTATATTATTCATGGTAAAGGCTTTGATAGCTTTATATGATTCATTATTTCCATTTTTCTTACTAAAGAAAAACTTTTTGTACTTGTTAGGACATTAAAATTTCTTGTTCTCATCCTCATGAGATTCCTTATAAGAATCTTTTAGTTCAAACTTGTTTAGATATTTGGTTACAAAATGACCAACTTTACCACATGAAAAACATTTAAATGAAAGTTTTCATTCATAGTTAATTGATCCTACATTCAATTTTCTTGTAATCATGGCTTCAAGTTGATCTTTATTAAGATCAAAATATTATAAGAATTAACTTGTTGTTCTTAGCTTTCTTGATCACCTTGAAGGTAACTTCCTTATTAGGAGGTCTATCCTCATCAACTCTCATCTCATAGGTAGTAAGGATGCCATGTATTTTATCCATATTAAACTTAGTGAGATCATGACTTTCTTTAACAGTAGAAAATTTTGAATCAAACTTAAGTGTAAGAGTCCTCAATACCTTTTGTACTATAGTATCTTCATTAATCACCTCTCTAATACCTCTGATCATGTTTACTACCTCATCAACCCTTATAATATAGGATGACATAATATCTTTTTCCTTCATTTTTAGACCTTCAAATTGCCTTCAGTAGGTATGCAATTTATCCATTTTTACATTTAATTATCCTTCATAAATAGTCTGTAATTTATCTCAAACTTGTTTGGTATACATGCAAATGATCACTTCAATAAAATCAACCTCAAATAGATCACAAATGATAGCATTCATAGCTTTATAATTATTCACTTAACTTCTTATTAGCATCACTAGTTGGAGGATTAGTTAGTGTAGTATAACCATCTATGATATTTTTCCAAGTATCAAACAATAGAGACATGATGTATGTCCTCATCCTTTCACTCCATAAAGCATAATTTGATCCATTGAATAATGGTGCTTGATTTATAGAGAAACCCTATTTTTTTTGACTTTATATATTGTACCTTTGATCACCTTCAAGTTGTTAAACTTGCTATGATACTAATTATTATAGGTATAATCACTAAGAGGGGGGTGAATCAATGATGTAAGATGTTTCAAACTTTAACTGTAATCCTTTCAAAATCTTAATCAATGACCACAATCATTAATAAAGAATATAATATGTTCATAATAATGAATAATAAAGGTGATGCAAGATCACACACATAACACAAGATCTATGTGGGAAACCCTCTTGGGGAATAAATCCCACTCTCAAGCCTACAAACACATGGACTACTTGTCCTATAAGATTATCACAAACATGATACCTTTTAGTAAAGCATCCACTTGACAATGAGTACCCACCTATAAGTATGAACAAGCACCCACATGTTCTATATGTTGATCACCCACACAACACCTTATGAAATCAAAAACTCTAGAACTTAGATTATAGATCAACCTGATTAGATAAATAATGTAAAACACCTTGATTTCAAATCATCATATACACTCAAACTTTCTCATACAAGTAATGCATCCAAACACCCCTTTTGTATCACTCTAGTATTTTTCACTCATCCTTAATCTACTATGTACTTCAATCTATCTATAGATCACACTCTCTTTTATCTCTTTTCTTTGTCTCTATCTTCAACTCTCTCAACACATCCACATCCTAGTCTAGAAACCATTACCTTGGTCTTCACTTTAATATAGTCTTAATAAACATCAACATCTAGGTCAAACATAATAATTATCTCAACCCTTAAGACATCTAACATTCTAACATGATGCAAAGCTATACCCTCAGCCTGCAATTCTCTTTCACTTTGCTTACTAACTTGCAAAGCTTCCTTAGCAAAAATTAGGCTTCCTTTTTCTAAAAGGACCAAAATAGAAACACCTACTCAAAAACATTTCCAAAACACAAACACATACGCAAAAAAAGTTCCAAAATGTATAAAAAATTCTATCACATTATTACAAACCATATCAAACCACTTTCATCATCCATCTCCCTATTTTTCACTCAAAAGTCAATCTCTTGCTTTCACATGCTACTAGCCCTATTTAAGGAAAAATCCATAGTTTTATTTTGTAAAAAAACTCATATATGAAAAAAAAATGTAGTACTCTTTATCATTATTATGCTACACACAAAACTTTAGGTTAGGTTCCTTTACAAATTTTAGTACCTATAGGTTTACCTCGCTCCTTAATTATCCCTCCTAATAGACAAACCTCCTTGGTTTGAGAAAAATATGATCTACCAAGGAAAAATAATGAAATTTATGGGTACCTAATATCCTCATCCATTATAATTAACTCTTTTTTAAATCTCACTCTCAACACAAATACCTTTTCCTTCTTTGGCCTATCCCACTAGCCCTTCTTCTAGGCCTATTCCTTCTCAATCCTTGAAAATCCATACATATTTGTCCTTACACATATTAAACCACAAATATTATTTATATCACATTGATATTATCGATACTAAATTTTTTTTTGAGAATTTTAAGGTTAGAACTCCTTTTATACTCCAAACCCTAAATCTAGGGTTTTTAGGCCACTATGAGGGCTGAAAGCCTATAAAAAGGCTTAACTTTCACTTTATGAGGTTTCAAAACAAAAATTTAATTAAATTATGCCTATAGTGAAACCCATAAACTCTTCCAAACACTGGTTGGTTTCTTCTAAACCTCTCTCAACTATTTCTAACCCAAAACCAAGTTGACTGTGCAGGAAAATAAGACATTGCAGGTTTGTATACTTATGAGGGATGAACAAATATTATATAATGGAAAGATAAATTTTAATAAAAAAAATTAAACACCTTAAAAACACTTACATAAATGTATACATGTCTTTTTTCATCAATTTGAATACAACTTTCTTCCAAGGAACATCTAATGTACACAGTTTTGACGAACATTATCATTTACAGGGACATGGTTCATTCCAGATTATGAATAAATGATTTTATTAATTTATTGAGAATATTTTAATTCCAAAAAAATTATTATAAAATTTAAAATACTTATGATTAAACCACCTCAATGTATCTTAACCCACAATAACAATACACAATTTGCATGTTAAGCTAAATTATCAAACCAGGTCTTTTTTATCCACTTCAAGAATAAGGTTCTTTTCTTTCTTTCCTCCTAGTATATATTTATAACATACATGCATTAAAATTCATCCACACTTATCTAAAATTAGGTTTATTCTCAAACATTCTTAATCCAATGCATATCATT
Organism: Torreya grandis; assembly: GCA_037957365.1. Lineage (NCBI taxonomy): Eukaryota > Viridiplantae > Streptophyta > Pinopsida > Cupressales > Taxaceae > Torreya > Torreya grandis. The sequence continues at coordinate 232,036 of JARHVA010002310.1, read as the reverse complement.
AGCTTATGTCTTTTCATAATTCATAAACACAAAGCACACAAAATGTAGGGTCAATAGATCCATAAATGAATATTCTTAATCTCAAGTTTGAAAGAAAATAATTATCATGTAAAGATTATAAATATCCACTAGACTCAACATGTCCATTACCATCATATTAATTTTAATTTATAGTTTGATATAAAATAAACTCTCACATAGTTCATTACACTATCTTCAGAGACCCTCTATTTTTGTCCCAGTCTTGTTTGTCCCTATTTTCTTCTCATAATGTCCTTATTATGGACCAAAATAAATATATAACCCTAATAAAAATTCAAAAAATATCAAAAAAATCACTATAATGGTTTCTTTATCAAGAAACCTTTCATCACTCCAAGACCCATGTAGGGTGGTGGATCAGGATGACTACCACCTCATACTTACAACATGACATATGACTTAGTCTACTCTTAAGACCTCTCAAGAGACCATAAAGGTATATAAATAAATTATTCACTAATAATTATCATTAATCATTTATTTTCACAACATAAAATACTCTCAATCCTTCATTAAAAGTTTTAAAATTCAAATTAGGAAAAAGATGAGAAAACTAAAAATTCAAATTTGATTCATTGTCATGACTCCAAATCACATCCAAGTTCACTTTTGGGAATTCTTAAAATACCCCTATATCATACTCTTAAAGGGATAAATAACTTGACTCCAATGTTCTTCTTCATCTAGGTTCTCATACAAATGTGTGTAATCCTTGTTGTCACACCTATGCCTTTGCTTATTCATCTATGTGGTCCTTTGTTTTCTCTCCTGCTTAAACTGGTGCTTATACCTGTAATCCATTTTATTTTTTTACTTTCTCTCATGATCTTATTCAATATTCATGGCATTTATCATGAATTTCCATTCCCTTTCTATGACCTCCTCTATCATTTCTATTTATACCTTTTCATTAGCACATTTGATCCACATCATGCTCCCTTCCTCTTTTAACCATTCCAAGGCATCTTGCTTGTTCATAATCTTTTTATCATCATCTTCTATATTGTTGTCCTTCATTATATCTACTCTATCTTTGAGTCCCCAATCAACCAAGTCTTCACCTTTCATATTTTCTTTATGGACTATTTCTTCAATCTCATTTTCCCTTACTTTTTCACTACTTTCCTCAAGCACTTCATGTGATTATTACTTCTTAGTTGATCCTATGAACTCTTCAAACAACCCTATTGTGTCTTTATATAACACATCATCTTCCTCTTCAAAATACCCATCAAAAATCACATGCACTTCATTACCTATTGTGCATTTGTCTTCTTGATCACCTGCTATTTGATTTTCTTTATCTCTCCATTCTTATCTATCAAGTATTTCATCATCTTGAGGGTAACAAAACACCTCATCTTTAGCTAAATTTTCACTCTTCCATGCATCATCTTCTTATTTATGGACAACTATCCATTCATCTTCTTCATTCTAATCATGCTCTTCACCTGTATTCAACCATGAAAAATCAATGTTAGATTAAAAACATTGAGGCTCTATTGCCCCTCTCCCCTCTTCCATGGAACATTGTGTTTCCATCTCCTGTAACTACTTCTCCAAATGCTCCACCACCTATTGGTTCTCTCTTTCTCTTACATCTTTCTCTAAAGCTACACTTGACTCTTTTCCTAATCTTGAGTCCACATTTAAAACTATACACATTCCACATCCTCATTAACTCATTCTCCATCCTTGCCAATGCATTATTAATTTATTTTATCTCTTTTTCCATCTCTTTCTAACTCTGGATTTCATATTTCACCCTATCTTTCACTTTCATTTCTACCTCTCCTTTCATCTTCATCTTGAGTAACTCACTTAGATACATACTGTCTCTCATTTTTTATTTATTTTTTGGTCTCAATTAGACCACATTCTCTTGGTTAACACTTAGAAAATTCACTCTTTATCTCTATTTTAGACCCCACTTGGGCCTTTCCATTACTTATCCTTCATAATTGGATTATCTCTTCTCTTCTCTAAGCTCTATTTATGAGCTTATTTCCTTGAACTTGTTAGATATCTCTTTTATTTAGGGCTACCACTTCACTATGTGTTATTATCTTTATTCACCTATCACATACTATTAGAAATGTATTCAAACCAATAATCAGCCATAAGGCTTCTCATACCTTTCTCAATCTGTTGTCTCTGAATAAGAATCCTCACAAATACCTCTTTATTTTCTTACCTACAAATTCTTATCAATCATGCAACATGAATTAATTACCAAAATCATACCTATACCAACCTATTACTAGATAATTAATATGGATATGATACTAAATGATGTAGAGTTATACCCTCATCTTGTAATTCTCTTTCACTTTGCTTATTAACTTGTAGAGCTTCCTTAGCCAATAATAGGCTTCCTTTGTCCAAAAGGACCAAAATACAAACACCTACTCATAAAAATTTATAAAACACAAAAAATTCTATCACATTATTATAAACCATATCAAACCACTTTCATCATCCATCTCCGTGATTATCAGTCAAAAGTCAATCTCTTGATTTCAAATGCTACTAGCCCTATTTCAAGACAAATTCATAGTTGTGTTCCATTAAAAAACTCCTATATGAAAACCAAATATATTTTTTATTACCCTTTATTATGATTATGCTACACAAAAAATTTTAGGTTAGGTTCATTTGCAAAGTTTAGTACCTATAGGCTTACCTAGCTCCTAAATTAGCCCTCTTAATAGACAAACCTCCTTGGTTTGAGAAAATTAAGGTTATCCAAGGAAAATTAATGTCCTGTATGGATACCCATTATCCTCTACTATATTAATTAACTCTTTTTTCAAACTCACTCTCAATACACATACTGTTGCCTTCTTTGGCCTATCCCACTATCACTTCTTTTAGGCCTATTCCTTCTCAATCCTTGAAAATACATACATATTGGTCTTTAAAAATATGAAACCACCAAAAAAAATTATATCACATTGATATTATCAGTATTACAAGTTTTTGTGAGATTTTTATGGTTAGAACTCCTTTTATACTCCAAACCCTAAATCTAGGTTTTTAGGCCATTATGAGGGCTGAGAGCCTATAAAAAGGCATAAATTTCACTTTATGATGTTTAAAAACACCAATACACATGAATTAGGTCTATATTTAAACCAATAAATCCTTCCAAACACTATTTGGTTTCTTCTAAACCTCTCTCAACTATTTCTAACCCAAAACTAAGTTGAATGTGCATGAAAATAGGACATTACATGTCTATATACTTATGAGGGATGAAAAAAAATATATAACGGAAATATAAATTTTAATAAAAACATTAAAAAACCTCCAAAAACTTACCTTAATGTCTTCAACTCTTAGATCATCAATGTAAAGACCACTTTCTTGCAAGGAACATCCAATGCACATAGTTTTGACAAACACTATCATCTATAGGAACATGGTTCATTCTAGATTATGAATAAATTATTTGACTGATTAATTAAGAATATTTTAACTCCAAAAAATTTCCTATACACTTTCAAATACTTGTGATCAAACCAATTTAATGTATCCTGACCCACAATAACAATACATAGTCTGCATGTTAAGCAAAATGCACAAAATAGGTCCCACTTCAAGAATAGGGTTTTTTTCTTGATTTCATCCTATTATATATTTATAAAATAAATGAATTAAAATTCATCCACACTTATATAAACACAAGGTTCTTACCAAACATTCTTAAACCAATGCATATCATTAGCGTATGCCTTTTCATAATTCATAAATATAAAGCATACAAAATGTAGGGTCAGTAGATTCATAAATGAATATTATTAATATTAGGTTTGAAATAAAATACTTATCATGTAAAGATTATCAATCTACACTAGACTCAACATGTCCATTACCATCATATTCATTTGAAGCTTTAGTTCACTATAAAATAAAGACTCACATAGTCCATTGCACTATCTTGGTAGACCTTCCTTATTTTTTTTAGTCTTGTCTACCATTGTTTTATTATCATAATGACATTCATATAGACCAAAATCACACTATAACCCTACTACAAGTTCAAAATCTCTAAACAAATCACTATAATGGTTTTTTGATTAATAAACCTTTCATCACTCTAAGACCCAAGTAGGGTGGTGGCTCAACATGACTGCCACTTCATACGTACAACATGACATATGACTTAGTCTACTCTTAAGACCTCTCAAGAGACCATAAAGTTATATCAATACATTATTCACCATGAATTATCATTAATAATTCATTTTTACCACCTAAACACTCTTAATCTATCTTAACAAGTATGAAAATTCAAATTAGAAAAAAGGTGGGAAACTGGAAAGTCAAATTTGACTCATTTTCATGACTTAAAATCACATCTAAGTTCACTTTTAAGAATTCCTAAGATGATTTTTAATCATTAAATATATCTCAAATTCATCCTCATAGGTCAGCCATAGAATCCATGGCTCACACTTAAGAAACGACACCTTTTAATTAGGCCTTAGTAGCCCTTATAGGTCTCATGGAGATATTTTATCCTTTTAGAAATTCATTGAGTAAAATAAGAACACAAGATCACTTTAAAAGATATGGTTCCACTGCATATGATCCTTAAGACATATTTAAATGAATACTCCTGCCAAAACATTCCTCTACTAAAGCACAATTTACTCAAACATTAGTCTTGTACATAGTAGCACCATGAAGGAATAAATAGTTAACTTTGAATTTCCATATCTACATTTTTATAGACATTCAGACCTTCTAATTAACTTTGATGGATGCATCTTAAATTTCTATACAAATTTACCTTTACACCACCATGAAATTCATCTTAGATCAAAAGGTATTGCTCAAAAATTACAGACTAATTTTCCTTCATTAATTTGAATATTCAAATTCCAATGGTCACTACGTAAATGCTAAACATCATACATTTTGTCATCATCACATGTTCCCTAGAAACTTTAAACAAATATGCATCATTGATCTCCTCAAAATTCTCCTGACTTTAACTTGTAATTGCTCACCATTGATCTTAGATCATCGCTTCCGTAATCATGCCACTTGGTACCTCTACATTCCATCTATAAACATTGAATATTTGACTTAATGAATTCCATTGATCTCCATTTTTATGAACAACTATGTGTCATTGACCTTTTGTCAATATAACAATATTGAGACACATGTCACTAGTGTGTGCCTTTTGAGCATCCTTTGACATATTAACTTCATGCACATCATTAGATCACTACTAACAAGATCACATACTTTGTTATATCATTATTTGTCTATAATAATTATTCACCATTAGATCCTTGATCTGATTAAACACTCATTGTAGATCTTCAATATCATAAATTTGGCTAAGTATTGGAATTTAGTAAATTTTACGTAGGAAGCCAACTTTGCACCTTAATAAGTTTTGCTATGCTCAACCTAATGACTTGAAACATAAACCATATGATATTCTCATATAGAGGAATGTATTTATATATAAATTTCCTCTTGAAACCTTCACATATTTGAAATATGACATCATCAATATACTCATTTATCTTTATCTATCAAGATGACTACTTGAGCTTAGACATTCATATGACTATTCTGATGAATTCATTTCAATTCCATAAGCACTCCAAGCACTCATAATACCCCATAAGGTCTTTGTAGCATGTCCATACCATCAATATAATCCATCAATTTCCTCACTAAGTTAAACACTCTCCAAACCATTCTTTTGATCACTTTGTCATTAATACACTATTACCACTTGCTCTCTTTGACATAAATGGAAATCAAACATCAATGACTATGCTTAATAGGGAGAAGCTTCAGTTTTATAAGCTAAATGTTTTAGGAAAATCTGTGAAATATATAAGATAGTGTTAGGTCAAAGTGTTAACTTCCTCAAAAGCTCCTTATTCTTTATCAATACTCTGCCTTCTCTACAAGGAAAGACTTCCAAGATCATTCGCTGTGTAATAAATAATATTCCTTCCTCCTACCTAGGCATTCCTCTTTCTGAAGGAAAAATGAAATCATATTTATAGAATCCTTTTATTAATAGGATTCAAAGGAAATTGTCTAGATGGAAAGGGAATTTATTTTCTCAATTTGGAAAACTACAATTACTCAGGAGCTCATTGCAAAACATCCTAGTTTAATTCATGTATTTATCTTTTATCTTGATAAAAGTGGTGAAACAAATTAAACAAATAAAAAATAATTCTATTTTGAGGGGAATAGAAGACAAATTCAAATTCCCTCTTTTATCCAATAATAAATCATGTTTACCATTAGGTAAAGGAGGATTGGGACTCAGAAGGATTATATCTATGAATCAATATATATTCGATAAGAAAGGGTAGAGGGTGATTAAGGAAGATAATCAATGGACTCGGATCATCAAGAAGAAAGATCTAAATTCTATGGAGAGTTCATGATTTATTTTAGATTAAGGTGTTGGGGTTCTCGATCTGTACCCTAGCTGAGGAGGGGATTGTTCAAATCTTCATACTCAAATCTAGTCCAACATGGGACTGATCTTAGGTTATGGTATCCTAATAATGGATCAAACCTCTAGAGATGGCCAGCTTCCTTCTGGATCTATCACCTAAACTAAAAGTAATTGGGAAAAGGGAGAGAGAAATGGGTAACAAAGAATGAGAACATGTAAAGGAGGTGATGCACTAGTAATGTGATTGTTCATCCACTTTATATGAACTTATAACAAACACTAATGAGATCAGATTTGTAACTCCAAATGGTTGTTTATGCACAAGTAATTTATGCAAAGTTAACCAAATGATCAAAACCTAAGGGAATTGATGGGGAGGCCTAATTTAAATAACTAATCAGTTAATGTATCCACTTGATAGCTTTAATCAAATGACATTTGACACTAAACATGACCTAAAAAATAATATAATCTAGTAGCTAGGTGAGATCAAGATTTGTTAAGGTAAATATTTTTAACACATATATAAATCAATTTAACATTTACACACTATGCCATAATAATAAAATCTAAAAAGAGTGCTTTATTCACCTCAAGAGGTTACAAATATCAAATTTGGGCAGAGTCTAGTCATGCCCAAGAGAGGAATTATCAAGCTATTTTCAAGGCTTAAAAGCCTATATTTATAGAAAAGAATGAGAGAGAGGGAACTATGCATTGGAAAAAGACCAACTACTTTTGATGGATTAGTACCAATTCAAGGATTCTAATTAATTAGGATCTTATCAAGAAGGCATAATTTCAAAGGGATTTTCAAAAGAATTTAATGCTACATTGATCCTTATCTAGCCACCAGGTCATCATATCAAGACTCCATGCCATTTTCACCTAATCTATTGATGAGTACTAATACTTCATACCTTTGAACTAAAATAGATTCTTGGTCTATTTATATGGCTAGATGTACCTATTCATTGAGGGTATAATTGAGCAGAGATCTTTTTATAGATTAAAAACCAATCATATTATTAGTTTTACTATCGCTCAATGCCTAGTCTCATTTTGAAAATCAAATGTTAACCTTCAATTAAGATAGGTCTAAAATACTAATCTTGTCTTCAAGGAGCTCTAATGATGATGCTTGGTCCTAAAATATTCAACTTGACTCAACCCAGATCATGTTCAATCTCTATTTCCTTTGTATTAGCTTACCTAGATCGAAAAAACTGTCTCTTCGACCTCCATCAAAATATCTTAGGGCTTGATCCTACTAATTGGTTATCAAATGTTGACTTGGACCCTTAACTTATTTGACCCTATATATGGATGCCATTGATCTTATACCAACTAAATGTTCATGTACTACTTGTCCTTGACTCATTAGCTCCTTGAATTCTCTAACCATTTTGACTCATGCACAATGTTTGATTAAGATGTATGAGTTCATGCACACTATTTATATCCTTGGCACCACTTTCTTATCAGTTCTTACACTCTATTGGATCATTGGTACAATTTAATGTGAGCCCTTGATTTAGCTTGGACCCATTCTTTTGTCAGTGATTTTGGTCCATTAGATCTTGGTTTAATTATCCTACACCATTAGATTATGTCTAACTTGTAATATTTAAAGGATTTAAAATAGGGGCCTTTTGACTTGGTTGACTCTACTTCGCTCAGTCTGATCAAGATGTGTCAGTATGAGGGCTCCCATGGATCATTAGATCTTGACCAACTTTAAACCTTTTAAGGACCTTTTAAACCCAAATGGTTACTTACCTTCATTAAAAGTGATGTTTATGCTAACATCATTTGACATCCATGCAGATGTATTTGACATCTTATAAGCCATAAAATGTAAACATATATATATATATATATATATATATATATATATATATATATATATATATATATATATATATATATATATCTTACCTGAGCTTCATTTTGACATTAGCATAAACATCTTATGTTGCAGGTCTAATTTTGAAGGCCTATAACTTGAAGCACAAAAGTCATGATGAGACCAAATTTTCAAGAGATGTTCTTGAGACTAGAAAGGATGAACCATTTATATCTACTAGTCTTGGGACTCTTCTAAGTGAAGATATAAAATGCTCAAACTGATTGATATATTCATTCCCACATGATGTCCTGATGATGGTCTAGTTCATTTGGATAAGTATTGAAAACTTAGTGAAATTTGACTGAGGAGCCAACTTTAAAGATACACAACTTCTACCATGATTTGGTAGATGATCTAAAACTTAGCACGTAGAAACTAGGGACCAATTTTGATAAACCCATGTGATCACATTTTCTAGAGACTACCACAAATGTGATATATGGCCTCTACAAATTGCCTATTTAGACTTTTTTCTATTTCCACTGAATTCTTGGACTAGGCAAAATTTGGTATGTAGACCAAAATTGGTCAACATCTTTGGTGATTTGGTTGGGTAGCATGCTGGATATGTGCAAATTTAGACCATGTATAGAACTTTGACTTATAACAGATAACATATTTGTTCCATGACTATAAAAAAACCTCCTAATTGGTAAAGACAATAGACTCTACCAAAATAGGGAAAAATAAAAGAAATCAGGGAAACTATCGTAACAAAGCAAATGTGCAAACAAGCACTTATCTGGGAGAAAATATTTAAAAGAGAAATTAATTAACCATGATGAAACATGATCCACCTAGATCAAAAGGGAAATTCATGAATTTTCTCATTATAAAAGATGGTACAAGTTGTAAAGTAGGGGGTTTGTTAAACATGACCTTTGAAGAGGCATTCTTTTTTCCAATTATTTCTCTTAAAATCTCCTAAAATGATCCATCAACAATAAACTAGTCATTAGAAAATACAAGTTCATCTTGCACTTTTGGATCCTCTTTATGTTATTTGTCAACTAAAAAGTTATTAATTGACATCTCATATGTTCATGATCCTTGAGTGACCTTGTCCTTCTTATCAACTGCTAGAAGTTCATCTAGCTCTTCAAGGAGTTTTGAATAGTCAAACTAAGTTGTATCCTTACAAAGCTTTTCAATCTCTTGTAGAGATTCAAAATATAGATACCAATCATCTTTTTTTTCTTCAATTTATTCAACCTAAATAAGATCATTTTTAAATGTATCTTGATCTTCCTCTAGTGGAGAGATCTCAACATCATTTGTGACATCAACCTATAACAATTCCTCATGTATTTCCTTCATATCAAGACCAGCATTTTCCTACATACTTGAAGCATCTTCTTCACATTATTCAAGAACTTGATTTGTAGTCGAAACCTCTTTCTCTATTTCCCATAGAACAAGCTCCTCTTGATGAATGGAGATGGTGGGAGGGTGATGAAATTCATTTTCTTGAGAGTAAGTATGAAGAATGGGAGGTTGACCAAGATCAGATTTTGGGATATTTGGGGTAGTGGAATCATATAAGAGATCTTGAAGAGGAGGTAAAGAGAAATTTTTGATAACTTGTATATTCTGCTCTTTCCACTTGGCCATTACTTCATCAAGGTCTGAAACCTTTTTGTCCTCATGGAGAACTTGAGATTGAGGGGTAAGTGGTGAATAAAGGGTACAATAATAAGGTTTATCCTCTTTAATTGGATCCTAAATAGGCATATGAAGATCTTCTTGAATAGGTTCTTGACTCCATCTAGAAATCTCCATTGGCTCACATTGAACATGGTCAAGAATTTTATGAGAATAAGAAACATAAGAAGGTTGGGAAGGAATACAAGAGGGTTTTTGAGACATCTAATCAAACTAAATTTATTTCCTCTCAAAATCTTCTACTTTATCTAATACAAATATACAAAACTTATGCCTCTCTTCTAGATCATTAGACACATTCTGAAAAAAATATTCATTCACTTCCTCATACTAGGAATTTGAACATACTTTTATTTAATATTCTATAAATTTAATCCATTATCTTTTAGAGACAAGGTTTCTCATGAACACATCATATCCATATGGGAAAGCTGAAAACTAGTCTTGAAATTGATATGGTTCATAAGGAAGGTAAGAGTCATGCTCTTGATAATAAGGATCATGGGAAACTTGATAAGGCTCATCATGTCTTTGATATAATTCTTGGTAAGGATGATTAGGCTCATAACAAGGTTCATATGTATCATGATAGGGTTGGTATGAATCATCATATGGATGATAAGGAGGTATATCTTAGGTATTTCTTTCATACATAGCCATGAAAACAACATCAAGATAGTGTAATGAAAATGAACTTACTTAGAAACTACCTGAACATTAGAAGCAATTTCTTGAGCTTGGAATCAACAAAATCTTCATGAAGAACACTACTACAAATACAATTTCACCAAGACAATCTCCAATGAGTCCTATCAGGAATGCCAAAAATGTTGGGGTTCTATATTTTCACCTTAACTGAGGAGGGGATTGTTCAGATCTTCTTACTCAAATCTAGTCCAACATATGACTCATCTTAAGATGTAGGTATCCTAATAATGGATCAGACCTCTAAAGATGGTTGGATCCCTTCTGTATCTATCACCTAAACTAAAAATAACTAGGAAATGGGAGAGAGAAATGGGTAATAAAGTATAAAAACATTTAAAAGAAATGATGCACCAGTAATGTGATTATTCATCCACTCTATCTGAACTTCTAATAAATAGTAATGAGATTATATTTGTAACTCCAAATGGATTTTTATCAATTAGTATTTCATTAAAGGTTAACCAAATGATCAAAACCTAAGGTAATTGATGGGGAGGCCTAATTAAAGGTACTAACTAATCAATGTATCAATTTTTGGCTTTAATCAAATGATATTTGACACTAAACATGACTTGTAAAATAATATAATCTAGTAGCTAGTGAGATCAAGATTTTACAAGAGAGAGATTTATACCACATATAAAAATCAATCTAACATTTACACACTATAAAAAAATAATAAAATCTAAAAAGAGTCCTTTATTCATCTCAAGAGGTTAAAAAGATGAAATCTGGGTAGAGTCTAGTCATGCCCAAGAGAGGAATTGTCAAGCTATTTTCAAGGCTTAGAAGTTGGCATTTATAGAAAAGAATGAGAGAGAGGAAACTTATGCTTTAGAAAAGGACCAAATACTTTGGATGGATTATCACCAATTTGAGGATGTTGCTGAGTTAGGATCTTATCAAGAAGGCATAATTTCGAAGGGCTTTGCAAAAGAATTTAGTGCTCCATTGATCCTTATCTAGCCACCAGGTCATCATCTCGAGACTCCATGTCATTTTCACTTGAGATATTAACAAGGACCAATACTTCATGCCTTATAACTGAAATAGACTATTTTTTTGTTTAGTGTGGCTAGATGTACCTATTTATCAAGGCTGTAATTGATCATAAATCACTTTATATTTTGAAAACCAATCATATTATTGGTTTTCCTATATCTCAATGCCTAGTCTCATTTTGAAAATCAAATGTTGACATTTGACTAAAATAGGTCTAAAAGACCAATCCTATCTTCAAGGATCTTTGTATATGATGATTGGTCCTAAAATACCTCGACTCAATCTAGATCGTGATTAAGCTCTATTTCCTTTATATTAGTTTAAAAAACTATCTCCTTGACCTCCGTTAAAATGTCCCAAGGCTTGATATTGCTCATTAGTTATTGAATGCTAACTCAAACCCTATCCTTCTTTGACCTTATTCACTCCATTGATTTTCATTTTCATAGATTCTCATGATCCATCGATCCTCTGCCAACTGAATGTGCTTGTGCCACTTGCCCTTGACTCATTAGCTCCTTAGATTCGCTAATTAGTTTGACTCACACACACCATCCAATCAAGATATACGAGTTCACATGCACCATTGATCTCACTGGTTCCACTTTCTTGTTAGTTATTCCACTCCATTAGATAATTAGTATAATTAAATATGAACCCTTGATTTATCTTGGACCCATCCTTTTGTCAGTGATTCACTTCATTGGATCTTAGTTTGATTATCCTGCATTATTGGATTATGTCCAACTTGTGTATATTAAAGGCTTTAACCTGGGGACATTTTGACATGGTTTACTCTATTTCACTCTGTCTGATCAAGATGTGTTAGTATGAGGGATCATATGGACCATTAGATCTCAACCAACTTCAAACCTTTACAGACCTTTTGAACCCAAATGGTTACTTGTCTTGATTAAAATTGACATTTACACTAACATCATTTGACATCCAAATATACGTATTTGGCATCCCACAAATCATCAAATTTAAAAAAAATAGATCTTTCCTAATATTCATTTTGATGTTAGCATAAATGTCTTATATTGCAGGTCCAACTTTGAAGGCCTATAAATTGAAGAGTAAAAGTCATGGAGGAACCAAATTTTGAAGAGATGTTCTTCAGACTGAAAAGGATGAATAGATTTGATCCATTAGTTTTGGGAATATTTTGAGTGAAGATATAAAATTCTCAAGTTGATCGATCTATTCAATCATTTATGACATCCTGAGGATGGTCTAATTCATTTGGCTAAGTATGGAACACTTAGCAAAATCTGAATGAGGAACCAAATTTGAAGATGTAAAACTTCTACCATACTTTGGTGGATGATCTAAAACTTATCACGTAGCAACTAAGGACCAAGAAGGATAAACCCAAGTGATCACTTTTTCTTGAGACTACCACACATGTGATATACGGCCTCTATAAATTGCCTATTTAGACTTTCTACTACTTCCATTGAATTATTGGACTAGGAAAAAAAATTATGTAGACCAAAATTGGTCAACAAAAGTTCTTATTAATAGTTCTAAATTTTTGAAATCCTTGAGAGTTGGAAATGATATTATTTTGATAGGGTTAAAATGGAAAATAGGTAGAGGAAATAGTGTTAACTTTTGGGGGAATCTTTGGTTAAATCAAACCCTATTTGGTTACTTACCTCTTGTAGTAGTGCTAAATGAGTATTTTAAAGAGGTCATAGGCTATAGAGTGTGTGATTATTGGTGGGAGGAAGGAAATTTTTTAGGAATATTCCAAAAAAAATAACTTGAGTCATCAACATACTATTTTCTTATAAGAGTCAAATTAGAAACTTATAAACACTCATATCTGCATCTTCCCAAAATATGATGATCTAATATGGATGATTAATTCTAGCGGGTTTTTTTCTTTCAAATATATTAATATTTATTTAGGGGCCCAAGAAAAAATAGAGGAAAATTGGAATTATTTGTGGATTAAAAATCTTATCCCCAAGATCAATGTTTTCTTCTAGTTGGTAGCTCAAAAAAAATCCTAACAGTGGACAATCTGATGAAGATGGGAATCCCAATTCCTAATCCGTATGTTTTATAAAAATAGGAGGCTGAATATATAGAACATATTTTCTTTTCTTGTTCTTTTATTTCTTCTATTTTTCATTCTTTCTTTAATTTGTCCAATTACTCTTGGGTTCCACCTAGGTCCATAAAGGATCTGATCTACTAGTGGGAGGCTCCATGGTATTATCTGCCTCTAAAATTATGGTGGAATTATTTTCTTCCTCACATTTTTTGGGGAATTTAAATTTTTAGGAATTTGATCATCTTCGATAATCTAAATCCTATTCATTCTTCAAATTTCAATAAACTTATGGCATTCATCAAAGAGAATTGGATCACTTATGCCTCTTCCTATGGTGATCCTCTTTCCCCCCATTTTTCTCAGATTTTCCACTTATTGAACCTTGAAATCCCTACACATTCTCATAAGAAGTGTGTATATATAATGAAGATAAAGTGGATTTTCCCTCCACCTCAATGGTATAAACTGAATTTTGATGGGGCGACTAAAGGGAACCCTAGACCTGTGGAAGTTGGAGGTGTTATCTAGGATTCTAATGGGAACCTCATGGTAGCTTATACATGACCTCTGGGGATCTAAACCAATTGTATGGTAGAATCCAAGCTTCTTGTTGGGTAATATAACTTTTAGTTAAGTTTGGATTGGATAATTTGTAGGTGGAGGGAGATTCAATGAACATCATCAAATATCTTAAAGGTTCTTCCTAATCTTCTTAGAATATAATTGGTAAAATAGAAGATGCTAAAAATATGATTACTTTCTTTAAGGGGGTGTTTATAGAACATGTTTATAGATAAGGTAATACACTCACAGATACAATGGCAAATTTAAGTTTCATTAGTGGATTTCTCACCCATTAGCAAGGTGACATGGTATTTCTTATTGAAGTCATTTCCTACATTGAGCTAGACAAAGGATAATCCAACATGTGATACTATGTGTTTCATTATTATTAAATACAATTAGGAAGGGTTGAGGAGATCTCACAAGTGTGAAGCTATCATGTCTCACCCAGACCTTAAAATATTGCATGTATGGATTTATTTCACATTAAGCTCTAATAATTTTAATAACATTACTATCAACATCATTCTAAATTTTACTTCAAGGGACCCCATACATGAAGAGTGTAACATAAGCAAACAACCAAGGATAGGAGGTGACTACGATAGGGTAGATCTAATATCCTGCACAAAAGTGAAATAAGATGCCTACGTTTGGAAAAATATGGTCAAGGTTGGGCTCTCTAACTACATGGAGAGACTGGTTGGCCATGATGTGGTGATTTTTAGAGATTTCTCTTATGGTTGGAATGATAGGGAGGTGTGAATGTATGGTATGAATCTCATGGTCACCAAATAATTCATCTATGACATCACAAGTATGGATTATTTTGACATAAATGCATTCAAAGATAAAAATAGAAAGGATGAATTGTTTGGAATTTTCTATAGCACTGAGAAACAAATCACAAGTTGTCAAACCAAAAAGGGTTTTTGAGGGTGAACC
This sequence comes from Torreya grandis, assembly GCA_037957365.1. NCBI lineage: Eukaryota > Viridiplantae > Streptophyta > Pinopsida > Cupressales > Taxaceae > Torreya > Torreya grandis. Next base: position 216,691 of record JARHVA010002310.1, on the reverse strand, counting down.
TTCCCAAGAAGTGGTTAGATGTTTGCCTAAAAAATTAGAGGTATATCACCATTGATGGGAAGCATATAATGATATTTTCTCACCATTTTTCTTCTTCAACCACTTCAGGGGCCACCTAATCAGTATACCTTTCTTTCTTCTCAAATCATTATAAGTGTATATTAACAATTTTAAATATAATACCTCAGCTAATATAATCCACCAGGGGATAATTTAGCTCTTGGTCAAAAGTGGGGAACCCCTTTGGACCAAGTCTATTACGGAGGTCATTCACATTACAAGCAAATATGATGAATCTAATAGGGAGGATGTTTTTTATCAGATCGTAAAGCAAAACCTATAAGGGGATAAAATTAATATTTTATAGCATAAAATATCTAGGGATAATTCAAAACTAGTGGTATCTAAAAGGCAGTCCCAAAATTTGTGATACCCGTCACTAGTATGGGTCGATCCTCCTTCAATTTTAAATTAAAAGAGATTAAATAATCTATTGAAAAATTACAAACTAAGGTGATAATTCAGAAGTTACTGAGCATGGAAATTTCCAACGAGTTTCAGAAGATAAAATTTTTATTGGTCCATAGCGATTTATCCTTAGGTAAGGGTGAGTTTTAGTAAGAAAAGGAGGAAGAAGCCGATGCTAGGAAAACCCCCCAAGGAGTAAGAATTAGTTATAGTGGATGATGAGATGAAGCTAGGAAGGATACTAAATAGGGGAAGGAAGAATTTAAGTCTATAAGGTTGAAGAGGAAGAGGCCCATCATATAATGTATGCAAGGAATAGGCAACTAAACTAGAGGTATGGAAAATAAAACTGAGAACATGGGCACCAAAAAATTGGTCCTCTATTCAGAGTTTGAAGATTCAAACTAACTTCCATCTAGTGTCTTGGTTTAATCTCATATTTTGTTGGTGTTTTTATCTTTTTGGCTGAAGTCAGTGGTTCTAGTTGGTTTTTAAGGTTTGTTTCTTTTAGTCTTTCTATTTTTTCCTTAATATCATTCAGAATCTTTTTGTAAAGGGCATGGGACATTCAACCCATCTTTTAACCCTATCTAATAAAAAAATAATTTATATTTTTTAGGTTGGGAATTATCAATGGTATCTTTAGATTGATATTTTCATTAATATAATCATTTGAAACCATTGTATCTTATATTATATATTTCTGAGAGACATTGCATTTAAAATTTAGATATTTTGAATAAAAAGATGAAAATTGATTTGGCTTATTATCTTTTTTTTAAATGAGATATTTCATTTACTTGTAATGTAGACACCTAAATTTCATTTAGTGTTGAAATGCACCTTAATGCTAATTATTCCTCCACACATTTAAATTTGAATTAACACCATTTCCCTCCAAATTCAAATAATTGAATATTTCAAATTTAATCAATTATATGAACCTTTATCAAAATTTATTCAATAAATACAAATTTTCCACCTCACCTAAACATCCTCTACATTTATCTACCTCACATGTTAACTCATCCAACCACTTCCTTAACTTCCTTAACCACTTTATGAGTCACCCCTTGACTTTTAAACCAATTTGACCCTTTCTTGATGATCCACCCAAACAATTGCCCTTTTCTGTAAGCCTATGGAATTTGTCATCATCTTCATAGATGATGGTTGATTCTCCACTGTTGATTATTTGAATAATTAAAAATATCCAAATAATCATCCACCATTTATCGATCTCCTAAAAACCTGCAATAGAAATGGAATCCATCACTTTCATTCATCCTAACGTATTGTAATGATGTGTTATCAAATTCACAAATAAATACCAAGTGAATCAAAGCCATCTAAATATTATTTACATACCAAAATGCTGCTCATTTTCCATTTCATTGGAGAAGAGTGAGCAACCACAGTTTAAAGATTAAATCAAATTCAAATCACAATGGAGGAAACTCATGATACTGAGGTGTACATTTTTGTTACTATTTATTTTGTCTATAACGCTTTCCTAAGTTAAGTTATTTTATATCAAATTTCAGTTTGTTAGTTGATTTATCAACTTAATTTGCATCTATATTTCTTTCAGACATGTTGACATGGCTGGTGGGACTTTACCTCATAATTTTCATATCAAAATGATCATAGGTGCATTTAGAAGTTTTTTTTGATTAATTTTTTAATTTTTTTATGCACACACATTTGATCTTGGTCTTGGTAGTTTTGTTTGTAATTTATTTTCCTAGTGTTTTTCAAGTTTAATATATGTAATCTATCTAACAACAAAAATGTAAACATAAATTCAAAATTATAAGGGATAATTGTTAAATTGTTATTTCTATGATTATAGGGGTCTTTTGATAGTTTGGTAATTTCTAGTAGCTTTCTATTTTAATTCTTGTCTCTCCTATATTTTCTATTTTATGTAATTTTTTGTTTCTAGAAAATAGAAAAATTGGAGGTATTTTCAATGAAATTATAGGTTTTAACAGTGAAATTGTGAGATGTAATAGTGAAATTTAAACCTAAATTTGAAATTTTTAAACCTAAAGTTTTGTATAATTTTATAAACATAAGTAAAATCAGAAGATATATTTGTGAAATTGTCTAACCTAAATTCAAAATCATTATGTTATGTTCCTTTTTTCCGTTTTAGTATTAATAATGAAATTGTGTAGACTTTTAGCAAAATTATGGAATTGAATAGAGAAATCACTATATCCATTAGTGAAATTACACCACATAATTATGAAATTGGTAAACATATTAGTCAAATCATTTGGTAATTTTGAAATCATTATGTAATGATTTTTGACTTTTATGTAGTTATATGTTTTTTATCAACTAACAATTTATCAATTTTCTCTAACTGTTTATCTATAAATTCATTCTAGCATGTTGTTTTTATGTGTTTATGTTTTTTTTTTTTTTTTTTTTTCCTTTTTTTGTGTTACCTTGGTTTTTATCCAAACACAAATGTTATAATAGTTTATTTTTAGGCCACAAGTCAAAAAAAATTGGCAAAAAGCCAAACAACACCAAAAATTTGCATTTATATTACTATCTTTTTTATTTTTATTTGCACTTTCTTTTAAAAGTTTATTTTTAAATTGTTTTCCTTAGTAATTAGATAGCATTTAATTTTTTATACTTAATTTTTTTCCCTTTTCAGCATTGTTTGATTCTTTCTTGTGTTGTGTATGATCTTTTCTCAGTGTCACATTGGTGAGGATATTTGAGAATTAGAAACAACACTTGTAAGTTATGTTTTCTAAGACAATACTTATGTGTATTCTCTTCTCTCAACATCACATTGGTGCTAATTCTTGAGAATCATAAACAAGTGTTACTATTTTTATTTTATTTTCTTAGGGGATCTATGAACTATGGATTTCACCACCACATAGTAGACCAAACCCCATATACCAATGGGGTATATAAACTAAGTTAGTTCTATCATTTTTGGATAAGAGTTTGTGTGTTATAATAATGTCATGAAGTGATGGGATTCCATTCTCTAATACCCATTCCCTAGATAGCATAACTTGAATTATGATTTTCTTGATGTCAATATACTGAGAAACATATGGTTGTGTTGAACACGTTGGGACTAGATGAAATAATGTGTGTCTATTTATTTGAATTATTCCAAAACATTGGGCCTCATATTATTGAAATATATATTAAGGACTCGCTTAGACATACTTATAAAAATATTAATCCTAGATAAGCTTTTTTGTCATTTGACTTTGGTGCATCGGTTATCAATTAGTGATGAAAAGTTATCTTTCACACACACTTGAAAAACATAGTGGGACATGCGATAAAAAAATCCTATATGGTTAGTACCTTCAAATATTAGTCTGTAGCTAAGGATACAAATAATTGAGTGACAATGGAAGGACCAAACGTTGTTCAACACCTAAACCCTAGATTTTCACCTTTTTATATAATTGCATGTTTATTTAGATTAGGATTTATTTGTTTGTTTCCTTGTGATCTACAAAATGTTGAAAATAATTGAGTGTAAAAAAAAATACTTTTTGATCCTATTATCAACAAATCTTTAAAATTAAACTTTTAAAAGAAAAACTCAAAAGCATTTAGTTGTTAATCAATTTTTTGGTCAGTTTGGTCCTTTAAGAGTTTAATGTCCAATTTTTCTTGTGTTAATTCCTTCCCATATAAATGTCACACATAACAAGGCATATGGATATGCTCAATAATATTATGGTAAGGGCTAATTATTTTGTCAATGATCCTCTCTAATTTATTAGTCAAGACCATCAAACTCATCATGTAGAAATACATGAAATCAATTATCATTAGAAAGAAGAAGGGGGACCAAGAATAAAGTAGATCCAAATCCATTTTATCCCTACTTAATTTATAAAATACATCATAAATAATAAAGGTAAGGTTTTTCTCTAAGATTTTTGCTTAGGAGCTAAATTTTAACCTGACTTCGATGTCAAAAACTTGTAATATTTGATTGAAAAAAAGAGTTTTTGTACCCTATTCATGAAAAAATCATTTGAAAAATATATTTATAGGGTGTTAATTACCTCATAGTTTCCTCAAGTCCTAATCCCTAAGTCCCCCAAGACAAGGGAAAATCCATCCTTCATGAGGAATCCTCTCAAGTAAGTCATGGGTTTTTTTTTATGTAAACCCATGCTCATCATGTTAATCAAGAGATTGTAAATATCCAAATCCATCATCTAAATAATATTTTGGCTAATTCTAACTACCATACTAATTTTAGTGTTGACACTAATTTACCCTCATTCATCCATCCACCTAATCCAAACTTGAATCTTAATTGAAGTTTGTCCAATGTCAATGCATCCATTCTAAATTTGAATGATCATTCAAGTTCACCCATCAAAAATCATTTTAATCCTAACTTAAATGTTCATTCAAGTTTACCCATCATAAATCCTTTTAATTCTATATTGAATGTGAATTCAATTTTACCCATCATAAATCATTTTAATCCTAGATTTAATATGCATTCAAGTTTACCCATCTACAATAAATCTAATTTGAGCTTGAATATTCATTCAAGCTCACTAGTCAATCCAAATTCAAGTCTCCATAGATAACATATCAAAAACATCATCAATAACAATCATTATCTGATCTTGAATATCCATTATATCTCACCAATCAATCAATCCATATAAAATCCAAACATGGGTATTAATTTGAGTGTGCCCATCAATAAAAATATAAATGTTAGTTTAGTAAATGTGAAAAATAAATTTTCCATTTCCCTTGTAGGTTTAATTCCATATAATTTAAATCAAGCACCCCTTAACACCAATCCATTCAAAACCAATCCAAACCCCAATTGATAATTTAACACTAACACTCAATCTAATCCAAAGATTGGATCACAACCATTCTTCAACCAAAAATCACACCAAGATAACCCAAATTTTCCTACATCAACCAACCCTAATTTATTCAATCCAACAAACCTTAAATTTAACTCCAACCCAAATAAAAACCTAATAAACTTTAACACCAACCCAAATCAATTGAATCTAAATTTTAACTACACTATCAATCCTAATCTAATGAACACAAACTCAAACCCAACTAATCCAAATAACTTTCCACATCCACAACATGCCAAAACTTTTAACCTACCACCTAACTAAAACATTAAAAACACACCCCCTAACTAATTTTCATAAAATTACACAAACCCAAACCCATTCATATACCAAACCTCCAACCTATTTACCTCTTCAAACCAAGTGAGCTAACTATCTCCATACTTTATTCAAGAATTTCAAAAATAAAAGATAGATTTTAAGGTTTGTAAGAACACACTCTTTTTTAGAAAAAGAAATGTAAATTTGAAGAAATTTGTTCTTACCCATATGATTTAAGTATAATGACAACACCTTTCCTAAACTTCCCAAATTTCACAAATAAAAAGTTAAGGAGGATCCTAAGGAGCACCTAAAATACTTCTATCATACATGTGTAGATGTTGACTATAACAATGAGTACATGTTATGATTATTTCCATGAATTCTTAGGGTTTAATCCCTTAAATGGTTTTCACACCTTCCCAAAAGATCTATCTTAACTTTTGAGGACCTTTCTAATAAATTTATTCACCACTTTTCATATAATATCAAAAATTACTTGACCACAATAAAACTTCACAACACTAAAAAACATAATGGTGAAACATTTACCTCCTTAAAAATATGGAGGGCATTGGGAAGCCATCTTTCATGGTCCTTTCTTGAACTCAATCTTGTGGCTATATTTATAAAAAATCTTAACTTAGATTTGGGACACCATTTATAACTCCTTTTTCAAAGTTATTTTGATGAAATTTTTGAAAAAGGGGGTTCAAATTGAAAGAACTTGAATAAGTAAAGGTGTTATTAAGATATTTAAACCTAATAATAATTCTTCATAACAAATTAAAAAACCAAGTTATTTGCCAAGAAAAAGAATGTTATTGGTGATGGTGTGATCAATGTTAAAAAATCCAAAACAAACCTAGACAAAAATAATTCTACACACAACCCATAAACAACTAAATTCATACACAATCAATTAATAACATTACCATTTGTATTGGTCAACCCAAAAATAAAATTGTAAACCTAAGTTTACCCAATTAGGTGACACAAATCCATTTTTCAAAATTTTGCCCAAGCTAACATGGTAATTTGGCCTAACACAAAACCTTTGGAAGACAACATTCCTAAACCTAATTGGTACAAAGAAGATGAATGTTGTGAGAGCTATGGGATAACGGGACATTATACCAATAAATGTATGTTCCTAAGACACTATGTCCAAGACATCATCGATCAAGGAGACATATCCATCAAAAACTAACCATCCACAATATCCAATAACAAAAAATAGGGATATATAAAAATCCATTTCCAAAACATGAGAAAGGAAACAATAAACAAAATAAAAAACCACCCTATGCAAGTAATGTAAACTAGTCTAATCACCCTTTTGATTCCATAGTCAATTGTGTCAATTATGTGCATAACCATATTTAATGTAATTACTTTATAATCTCAATATTGTGTTGTTACCACAAGGCATGCTAAAATTACCATTCCTAATACATTGTCATCTAATTTTAAATGGTGAGTGTAATAGTATTGATCATCTTGAGAAGACACCCACCAATATTTCCATCTTAGAGCTTCTTAAGACTTCACCTGTATATAAAGACATTTTGTATAGAGTCCTCCAAGAGTCTAGTGTCCCACAATACATCAACCCCTCAAGCTTTCAAGCATTATTTAGAAATTTTTCCACTAATAATCAAGTTATATTTGACCATTATGATGTCTCCTATTTGGGATCTCTTCTTAATATTCCATTGTTTATCAAAGTCATTATTTATAGACACAATATAATGTTTCTTTTTATAGATGATAGCTCATCATTAAATTTATGTACATGAAGGATAATAAAATACGTAGGATATTCAATAACAACATTGGAATCTAATATCATCACAATAAAGGCATATGATAACAATGAGTGGTAATATATGGGTACCATTTATCTTCCTTTGATGGTGGGGTCTGTTATAGAAAAAAAAAACCACTAGTCCATGTGCTTGATATTTATTTTCCTTATAACCTAATTCTTGGATGTCCATGGATACTTTCAATGAATGTCATACACTCCAATTTGTATCAATGTTTGAAATTATCCAATGATGGCATGGAAGTAACCATTCAAGGTGATCCTCAATCTTTCCAATATTGTAAGCTATTTTAATGTCAATATCAAAAATCCAATTATATCATGATTATTGATAATAAATTTATTCTTGTTGAGGAATCACCTATGCCTTTAAAATATGTCTATCTTAATACATTATTTCTAACACCTCCCGTTGGTGGTTGGTTAAACACACCATCTACTTCCACTTCTATGGAAACACCATCCACCACTCAAACCTCCAATCCATTGTCTAATTCTAAGGAAAATCCATCCCCTTAATCCCATTTACAAATCATTGATAAAGGCATGAATGAGTGAATAATCAAATATTTTAATTATACAAGCACAATTCATATGACCCAACGTAATTATGGTGGGCCTCACCATAAAAGAGATAATCAAGTGGTTAGAAAATATGGTAAAAAAAAAATTATAAGGTAGTTTTATTTTCAATGAACGCATCGAAGATTTGAATCCTTCTTGCATTTACATTGATGAACTAGCTACTTGATTCATTAATAGTAAATACCCTATCACAAAATCCATTATGTGAAAATAATTAAATACAAAGGTAAGGGCCTTGGAATTCATGAACAAGGGTCAATTTAACTAATCACATTAAATTCTAATGAATCCACTCAGTGCATAGGATTTAATCCACTCAATTTAAATACCACACTTTTCCAAAGTGACTCTTTTAGTGAGTCAGAGACAAAGTCTTTGGATAGTGAAATAGATTCCATCCTTAGCCTCTTAGAATACCTCTCCTTAACTAATATTTTAAATAAAAATACCATTTTAAAACTCGACCTCACATATCCATATTTAATAAAATGGGACCAACATACAACACCTCCACCTGATCTTTTTCAAAATGTTGAGGTAATTTCATAAATTTTTATTAAATAAGACCACATTTTGGCAAGGGATCATAAGAAGGGATTTTCCATTTAGTTAGATAATTATACATATTTTGGGGAACAACAAACACATCACCAAATCAATTTAGCATCAACATCAAATCAATAAGACCTATAATAGGAATCTAGTATTCCTCCATCCCCCCAAACTATAAACAATAGTTAACTCTCCTAGTTGAGGATACTATTGTTGTCAACATTAGAATGAAAAAATATCCCATAATAGTCATGATTTCTTTTTCCCTAACTCAAGAAGATATATAATCACTCACCCTTTTTATTTTATAATTTTATAATGTATTTACATGGCCTTATGCAGATATGTTAGGGCCTTATCCATCACTAGTAGTGCATGACCTTGGCATACATATAGATGCAAAACCCATCAAATAAAAATGTCAAAAAATGCATCCCAAGATATCACTATTAGTAAAAGAAGAATTTAATAAAAAAATTAAAATTTTCTTTCATTCACCCCATCAACTATTAATATTGGGTATCTAATATTGTACATGTGCCAAAGAAGCTAGAAGGAATTAGTGTTTATATAGATTTTTATGATATAACAAAGCATGTCCCAAGGATGACTTTTTATTGCATAATATCAAAATTATTCTAGAATCTACTATATATCACAAAATGTTTTCTTTAATGGACTTTTTTTTGGGTTATAAAAAAATAGAATATCTCCTAAAGACTGCAATAAAAAGCATTTACAACATCATGGGGGACCTTTTTCTAGTAATTAATGCCCTTTGTATAAATAATGTGAGAGCCACATACCAAAGAGAAATGGATATCATTTTTCATGATATGCTTCATGATGTCATTGAAGATTATTTAGATGACATACTTGCCAAATCAAAATCTAGAGAAGAGCATTTGAAAGTTCTTCATCACATCTTTGAAAGAATGAGAGAATATTCGGTTCTTCATCACCTAAAAAATGTGTTTGGGGTGACATAAGCAAAGTATTTGGGTTGAATTAGTTCATGTTTTGGAATAAAATTTGATCCTTATAAATTTTTATCTATCATGGATACGCCCACCTAAAAATCACAAACAACTTCAAAGTCTGCAAGGTAAAATCCAAGCAATCAAAAAATTCATATCCCAACATGTAGATATTTGTCATCCATTTACATTTTTGTTGAATAAAGAAACTCATTTCACTTGGAATGATAATTTTGCTAAAAAATTTGAGTACCTTAAATGATATCTTTCTAATCCACTATTTTTAATCCCACATGTTACTAGTAGGCCATTCCGTTTATACATATCAGCTACAGAGTATGCATTAGGGGCATTGCTGACACAACATGATGACAGTGGGTCAGAAAGAGTAGTATATTATCTAAGCATAACTTTGGTATCTTACGAGATTAATTATTCTCAAATGGAAAATTTATGTCTCATAGTTTTTTTTACTTCATAAAAACTCCATCGTTACATGCTCAATAATCAAATCAAAATCATTAAAAAAATCGACACACTCAATTATCTTTTATCCAAAATAGATTTAACAAGTAGGATGGCTAAGTGGGTTATGATCCTAAGTGTGTTTAATATTGAGAATGTTAATCAAAAGGTAATTAAGGGACAATTTTTAGAAAATACACTAGCAGAGGCACTTCTTAAAGATAAAGCACCTCTTATTATGGACTTCCTAGATGAAGAAATATTTTCTATTGATGAAACTCTAGTTTGATAGATTTTTTTATGGATCCTTAACAAACCATGCTTCAAGGGAAGGTATTGTACTATTCATACCAGATGGGGATTGTATTCCAAAAGCATTAATAATAATGTTTCCTTGTACCAACAACATTGTGGAGTATGAATCTCTCATATCTGGTCTCAAACTTGCCATACATTGGGATATCCAACATCTTTTTTTCTTTGGCGAATCCAAAATTATCATAAACTAAATTACTAATGAATTTCAAGCTCGTGATGATGATTTAATCCCATAAAAGTGAAAATTGGATAGTTTAAAGTTATCTTTTACATTTATCCAATTTGAACAAGTGTCATGAATCAATAATAGAGTAGCAGATGCCATGGAAACCATTGATTCATTACTTGATCTTACAATAAGACATAACAAATTCCTTGTAGAGTACCTGATGATACTATCATACAACACGTATAATTTTTAAATGGTATATGAGGTTGATGTATAGGTGTATGGAATAAGCCTCTCGATCACCATATTTGACCAATCACAATGATCTTGATCTGGATTTCAACTTCTTTTTACCTACCTTGATCTCAAGAATCAACTATGCATTAATGTTTTCCAACTTGTACAATAGGTTATATACTATCCATTTATATATCATTGTTAATGAATTCCATAGATTCATATCTCAATATCATCATATTAATAAATAATTATCTCACTCATTTAAATTCACTATTTCACACCTCTTTGTCAATCTCTCTCTAGGTCCTCACTAGGTAATATCCATAGGCTTAAAACATCAAATGTTGTCTTAGGATTCATAGGAACAATATATTATCATTTATGGATTATCTTAGATACACTACACTTTTTTTAATCATCTTTAACCTATCAACCACTTTCTATCAACGTCGTATTTCCTTCAATCTCATAGTGACCTTTCTTGGCTTGTAGCCTTTTTTCACATTTCCTCTTGGTTTGACCACTTTGAAAACTTATTTGGAGATATAATATATTATTTTAACTTCCTATATCATATTTAAAATCCTCACAAATTTTCAATGTCTAACTCCACATTTAGGATGCACTTTTTTAAATTTCTTCTCAATTAGACCTTTTTAGCCCTGTCACATACCCACAATATTGGTTTTATATCATACAGACCTACTACCAAGTTCAAACCTTAAAAATATTATATAGGGAAATAAATAACACCATAATATAAAGTTTCAAGAAATTTTATCGGCTTTGAAAGAAAGTTATGTGTCTTTGACTTATGAAACCCTAGCTAGGCTTAAAACTTGGACTGTATAGGCTGAGAACACTATAAATTAAATATTCTAAGTTTAAAAATGTGTCAAAGTAATAATTAAAAATATACAAATATGTATTAGCATCACATATCTCTTCCAATAGGTTATATATCTTATATCACCTTGTCAACACTTCTAAGGACCAAAACTTAGAGTTTATGAATCTTATTTAGGATTATGTCAACATAATTTGTATACAAATGAGTTTCAAGACTTTTATAAGTGTTTTAAAAATTATCAATACCATAATTCCACCTATAACCATACTTATAAACCATGATAATTATTATCATTCACATTTAGACTAGAAAGAATCTTTCTTCATCACATTGACTGGTTAGAAAGGACACCCTATAGGACTGTGATAACAACATGGGTAATTAGTTCAATTTTAATACTATCAAAAATATTCCAAGTCTATAAAAAATTAGTTTAATTACTAAACCATATTTCAAAATCCTAGACTTAATGGCATACTTTTCTAGGACAATAAATAGGTCTTAATTCACTTTCTAGCATGATTGTTAACTCAGAATAGGGTACATGCAGATTTGTCATCATTTATAATTTTAAGTTATTTTTTAACCCTTAAAATATAGTTTTGGTCCTAAAACATATCTATATATACTCTATGATAACATTCATACTTTTTCGAATACTTTGATTCTCTTGAGATAGACTAACAAACCCTATTTGGTAAGTCTATCAACTCAGACATGCAATACATAGAATTATCAAAGACAGTTATTTTTTGATTGATTATCAATCTAGGATACCAAAAATGAAAGCATAAGTGGTTGTATGGTTCAATTTTAGATTCAAGGTTATAATAAAATCTTTAATATTTCATTAACAACCTTCAAATACAAGTAAACTCTTTTCTCTCTTGATTGTCACCCTGCATTCCTATCTCAGTCCTACAACACCCATAAAGATGGTTATATATATGGTATTAAGGGATTACTCAAACAATAAAAGATAAAAACCATAAAAAATACTTCATATGAGAGTGAATTAATAAAAAAAACAACCTTTCCTTTATTCATTTGGATAATCACTTATTACATCATAGTCCATGAATGGACTCTATGGATTCTACCAATGTTTCGAGAGGTTTATACCATCTTTTGTTCATTGCTCCATGTTTATCCTTCTTGGAGATTTGTATCCTATCTCTCTATCACATTATCCTACTCTCTCATTTCTTCTACCATTCACATAAAACTCTCTTACTCAACCAACTTCAATGTTGGTTATGGCAGTTATAGGACAAAAATATTACATTACAACTTCAACATGAGGGTGGGAGTTACATTATTCAATTTAAATATTGATTATTACCACTTTAGTGACTTAAGAATTTATTTACTTAAAAACATGCTTAATATTAGTCTTTGGACCCCTTGAACCAATTTTACTCACCTAGCCACTTCACACCATGCTTATGACCCTCCTTGGTTTAGTTCACATATTTAAAGTTTCAAATTTTAGTTTTGGAGGAAAATTTATTAACACTTGTAAAACACACCTTGATGAATATAAATGAATTATAAGATAACATAGGGACCCTTATGGATCATTCAAACTCACTTATACCCCAAACTTGATCATCTATGACTATTTAACTAGCATGTGATTCTTTAGGAATAAAATTTACTTTCATGGTTAGATGTTCTTGCATCATACTCCCCAAGAGGGAGAAAACTTTAATGTCATATTATTTCTTACCTTAAAATTTAGTATTTTATATTATTCCATGATCACTTGACTATTGTTTCTCCTTTCTTGCTCCTTTCTCTTCACTAAGTTCTTGTACTTCTGGTTCTTGTACTTCTTCTTCTTTTCCTTGTCTAGTCTCCTTGTGAATGCATCTTCTAGCTTTATGAAGTGTACCAAATATTGTAGATCTATGTTTTCTGCATATTAAATATTTTCCAAGTTATTTTTTCCTTCATCATACTTTTTTTCTAGCCAATATTTCTTATTCTTCTTTCTCATTCTTTCTCTATGGCATCCTTCTTCATTGTTCTCACTTGATTCGTGCATCTGAAGGTGTTTTTTATCCTTAGAATTATTGAATCCTTCTTTATTTTACTCTAATGATCTCATAAGCATGTAAACATATATCACTTGATAAATTTCTCTCTCTTTTACTACCTCTTCTTCACATTTCTTCACTTCTTGATGTGGCTTCACACAACCTTGTTCATATTTCAAGGATATTCTCTCAACCAGGTCATCTTCACAATGGTAAAACATTATTTAAAACTTTCTAGTCTTTTTAAAATCATGAAATTCAACTACTAACTCTATTTTAACCTCTCCCATGGTATATATTAGCTTTTCAACTTGCTTTTGCTCCCTTTGCTTACTTTATAAGATACTATCTTGGGTGTTTACTTGCATAACTCCTTGCTTCTCTTATTGTACTTCACTTGCTTGTATCCCATTTGATGGACTAATAATATCCTCTAAAATCCCATTTATTCTTTCAACTTTAGATAATCCACCTCTTCACAATCTTCATCAAATCTTGGTACATATTGTTATTCACCTCGATCAACATATTGATTCTTGACTTATCCTTGGACCCCCTCATTCATGAGAGTCAAACCAATCATATTCTATTGCATGACATGTTTCGTAAGCACTTTTTGAGGTGCTTCATCCTCACCTTGCCTTTCCACAAACCTGTTCATCAATGATATGGTTTCCCTATACAAATCTTATTCATTATTTAAACCCAATTCATATGCATCATAATAAATAACATTCAAAATCAAATCTTGAGATCACTTAAACTTTACACACTTATCCTCTTGTTCACTTAGTTACAACATCATTTATTTTTATTTTTTTCTTGTACCATCTCTCTTGTTTGCTTCATAAGCTTGGAATCTTCCTTTAACTTCATCCTTTCTTGAAGTGTACATTTAAGACATTATTTGTGCATCCTTTCCTTGTTTTTCATGACCCATTTTCTATCTTTTACTCTATTGGACTTCAATTTGCTTCTCATTTCATCTCATTCATGCTTTTTGGATTAGTAACTTGTCATGTCATATTGATACAATGTATCCTTTGTGATTTGACTCCATGTTTGTTCATGATTTCCATTTATGTTATTATCTTGATTGACCTCTTGATTTAGGTTCACCTTCTTCATTCCATCACATATTTTCTTGAACCACTTAGGAAAAACATATCCATGACCTTGTATCATCTTTGAGGACTATACCTTCTCCTTATTTCTTCTAATTTGCATATGAGTTATCTCTTATTCATATGTTCAATCAAAATTAATGCTCAACCACTCATTTACCTTCATACATGACTGCTGAAAGTTCATTTATTCATTAATGTATTCATTTTTTGGCTTCTTGTATATATCTTTAGGTATCTTATCTTCTTCATATGCCTCTTTTATTACTTAAGCAATAATTCTTGTCATAGCATTATAGTATTCCTCTTCTATTTCATCTTCAACAGTTGAATGCCTTCAATCTCTTTTACTTTGTATTCTACAAAAAGTTATCTTTATGTATCTTCTTCTTTATTCTTGATGGGTGATGTATTAGTCCCACCCTTCACTATCTTTAAGACCTTATGTTGGGCCTTCACCAAACCGCTCTTCATACCTGCATACACAAAATCAAAATCAATATTAGCATATAAAATGAGAGACCACATAGTCTCCATGAATGTCCCTTGCATGGAGATTATTCTCTTATCTTTGTCTTCTCTCTAAAGTGATTCTCTTGGCAGTTCTAACTCCATGTTCTCCTCAATGACAACTCTCTTCTCCACTTCTTTGTCTTGTTTCTCTCTTGGAAACTTCTCATTCCTCATGCCTTTATGGGTTTTATCCTCTTTCTTCTTCTCATTTATCAAGACACTCATCTTGTGCCTTCTCTCTCTTGAGTAATTATAATGGTTGTTTCACCCTTTTTCTCACACTAAAACCAAGACATTTTATTCATTTTACTTTCATGAGCTTCACTATTATGTCTACCTTCTCAATACTCTGCCCCAACTCTCTTCTCATGTCTTCCACTTCTTTTTCTATATCCATCTTTTCTCTTTTTCTTTTCTTTCTAGGCCTATCCTCTCAAAAAATTTAATAATATTACCTCTTAGACCTATTTTGGATCCTTTTACTTAATTTATTACTCTATCTAGTACTCCTCTCCTTATCCTTCTTTAATCACTCTTGGAGTATTTCCTCTTCTCTTTCTCACTTGAGCTTCAAGGCTCTTTCTTCACTCTGCCTTATCTAGTCCTTTCTTGACTAGATTCGAGTCCTTTTGATTGGATTTTGGGGATTTTATTCCTCTTTTTATCAATTTTAAATTAATATATACTAACCTCAATAGGTCAATCATGTACTATAATTCTCCCACAATACCCTACAATTGTCATCTCAAGCATTCTTCATAGCATTCTTTATCAATCTCAAATGGGCATGTTTTAAATAACTCAAAACAAAACTCAAACCAAGATTACCTTGATCTGATACCAAATGATGCATATTTATATGTAATAATATTATTTATCACCATATTTGGCCAATCATAATTATCTTTCTCTAGATTTCAACATCCTCTTACCTAGATTGATCTCAAGAATCAACTATGCATTGATGTTTTCCAACTTGTATACTAGGTTATATTCTCTCCATTTTTATATCCCTATTAAAAAACACCATAGAGTCATATCTCACTATGATCATATTACTCAATCATTATCTCACTCATTTAATTTCACTATTTCACCTCTTTGTCAAGCTCTCATTGTCTAGGTCCTTACTAGGCAATCTTCATGGGATTAACACATCAAATATTATCTTAGGATTCATAGGAAAAATATATTATCATTTATGTATTATATTATATACACCACACTTATTTCTATCCTATTTAACCTGTCAATCACCTTCTATCACCATATTATATCCCTCAACCTCATAATGACCTTTTTTGGCTTGTAGCCTATTTTTCACATTTCCTCTTGGTTTGACAACTATGAAAACTTAAATGGATATATAAGACATTATTTTACCACCCTCTATATTATTAAAAGTTATCATAAATTTTCAAGGTATAAGTCCATAGTTAGGATGTACTTCCTTTCTAAATTTCTTCTCAATTAGGCCCTTTGAGCCCTATCACATACCCACAATACTGGTTCCATACCATATGAACCTATTACAAACTATAAAACCTACAAATATTATATATGGAACTAAATGAAACTATAATAGGAATTTTAAAGCAATTTTTTTGGTTATAATGAAAGTTATAACTCTTTGACTTATGAAACCTTAGCCAAGCTCAAAACTTGGACTGTACAGGCTGAGAACACTATAAATTCAATATCTTGATTTTAAAGAATTGTAAAAGTAATATTTGACTATATAAATTTATTTTTTAACATCATAAATCTCCAATAATAGTTTATAAATCTTATATCACCTTGTCAACACTTCTAATGGCCAAAACATAGAGTTTTTCAGTCCTATTTAGGACTGTGTCAATAGAATTTGTATACAAATGAGTTTAAAGACACTAATAAGGTATTTTAAAAATATAAATACAATAATTACACCTATAAAAATATTTATAAACCATAATAATAAGTATCATTCACATTTAGACAAGAAAGAGTCTTTCTTCATCACCTTAACTGTCCACAAAGGACACCCTACAGGACTGTGATAACAACATGGATAATTAGTTAAATTTTAAGACTCTCAAAAATATTAAAAATATATCATAAATTAATTTAATTTTTATACCATTTTTTTAAAACATACACTCAATGGTATAATATTATAGGAAAATGAATAGGTCTTAATTCACTTTCCAACATGATTGTTAACTCAGAACATGGTACATGCAGATTTTTCATCATTTATAATATCAATATACTGTTTAGCCTCCACCACTATTTTTGTATAAAAAATTATCTATATATACTCCATTATACAATTCATACATTGTTCAAGACTTTTAATCTCTTTAGATAAACTAACAAACCCTATTTGGTAAGTCTACCAACTTAGACATGCAATACACAAAATTCTCAAAGACTAAGTTATTTTCCCATTGATTATCCCTATAGGATACCAAAAATGATAACACAATGTGTTGTATTGGGAAATTTTATATTAATGGTTATAATAAAATATTTATTCTTGAATTAAAAACCTTCAAATACAACTAAACTCTTTTCTCTCCTGACTATCACCATACATTCATATCTCAGTCTTGTAACACCCATAAATATAGCTATATCTATAGTCTTAAGGTATTATTAAAAAAGTAAAAGAATAATAACATAAATAATACATAATATTATATATAATTCACAACAACATCAAGCTTTCATTTATTCATTTGGATCAACACTTATTACATCATAGTCTATGATTGGACTCTGTGGACTCTACCACCTTCTTGACAGGGTTATACCATCTTTTCTTCATTGCTCCCTATTTCTCCTTCAAGTTTTTTCTCCTCTCTCTCTCTCTCTCTCATTATCATATTATCTAATTACTTCTACTACTCATGTATAAATATATTCCTCAACTAACTTCAATGTTTTTTATGGTAGTTACAAGATAAAACTCTCTAACATTACAACTTCAATGTGAGGGTGAGAGTTACGTTATTCAATTTGACTCTTGATTATTACCACCATAATTATTTAAACATTTAATGACTTAAAAACATGATTAACATGAATCCTTGGAACCCATAAACCAAATTTACACACCTAACCACTTCAAACCATGTTTATGACCCTTCTTGGTTTAGTTCACATATTTGAATTTTTTTAATTTCATTTTTGGAGGGAAATCTCCTACCACCCATAAAACACACCTTTATGACTCTAAATGACTTATAAGACAACATAGGGACCCTATAGGATCATTAAAACTCACTTATACCCAAAAATTGATCATCTATGATTATTTAACTAGCATATGAGTCTTTAGGACTAAAATTATTTTTGATGGTTAGATGCTCTTGCATAAGAGGATTTTGGTCCCACTTCTACTTGGTATTATTATATTTATGCATATATCCATGACAACACACTTAAGCAAAACATATTCCACAACCAACGTAAATAATTCACCTAACACACATCTCATTACACAATCCTTGGAAACACTTTATATCAAAGAGGTTATGATTGAACACTTTTAGGATATTCAAATTCTAAAAAAGCTACCTTGTCTATTAGAGAATTTCATGAGGGAATTTATGGTGCACACTCTAGTCACATAGTCCTCACTAAAATTATTTTTCATGTAGGTTATTAGTGGCCTATAATGGAATCTTGTTCATGTAATTATGTTAAAAATGCATACCTTTTAAATATCATGGTGACCTTATGTATATCCTTTCACGAACTTTGCAGCTTATTATCACACCTTGGACATTCTCCACATAGGGGCTAGACCTCACTGGGAAAATCAATCCTAATTAATACGATGGTCACAAAAACATTATTACCTCAACTGAATATTTTTCCAAGTGGGTTGAGGTAATGACCCTTACATATGCCACTAGAAAACATATTTCTAAGTTCATTCTAAACCACATTGTTTGCCACTTTAGTATCCATTCTACTATTATCTTTAATAGAAAAAACCATTCAAGCATAAATAATTTAAGGAACTTTGAAAAACCTACCACATAAAGCACAAATGATCCACTCCATATTACTCACAAGGAAACATCCAAATAGAGGCCATAAATTAAAAAAATCTTCAAATCCTTAAATGGGTTGTCAATTAAGTTGGCCATGATTGGCACATAGCTTTATCCTACCCTCAAGGCATACCACACTATCATATGTACACAAACAAGGGCTATCCCATATTCACTTATCTATGAAAGTGAGTCTATTCTACCTATAGAAGTAGAGATTCCATCCTTGTGTGTATCCCTACAACAAATCATTTATGGAAAATATTATTGCACTTCATGCCTCAGTGAACTTGATCTTCTAGATGAGAAATGACTTAATGCCTTAAAATTAAAGTATACCAAAATTTCATCCACCATAGCTATAATAAATGGATAAAATTTATGGAGTTTAAAATTAGAGATCTTTTTTAAAGTAAAACCAACATAATACTAATTCTATGATGGAAAAGAAAAGAGAATTTGAACCTAATTGGTTGGGCTTGTATATCATTATTGCCTAATATGGATTATGATCTTACAAATTGGCCACAAAATATGGAGATGAGCTTGATGAATTTCAAAAAATCATGCCTCTTAAGAGATTCTATGCCTAACTTATTCTAAATGTTATTGTTTATATCTTAGGTGTCAAAAAAATCACAAAAATAAAAAAATAAAATAATTTTTTTTCAAAATCCAAAAAAATCAAAATAATGACAAAAGGAGAAAAATAGTTCATCCACAAGTGAAATCAAGTTTACTAGCTCTTTGGGTAAGTACTATGGTGAAAACTAGGTTTCTGTCATCATGGGTATTCCATTGTCTATAATCACCTTTATTACTTGTGTCATCCCATTATATTTGTCACTTGTATATTCCCACATTGTTACTTGTCTCATCATCCATTTCATAGAATCTTAAATTAGGGTTTGATCCTTATATTTGTATAACTAAATCCTTACTCACATTAGAGGAACATATTATATATAACCATTATTATCACATTCATTTCCACACATCTTTAACCAAGCATTCTAACACACACAAACACGTAGCCTATCTAGGTCTACCATCCTATCTATCTTTCAAAACATTCATCATCATTCTTTCACTCACATTTATTGGGAGGGAAAATCATGCATCTATTCATCACACACTTAAAAATTCATCACTAAACCCATTTTATCATCACTTCTTGTATTGGGAGAACTACATTTTTCCTGATATCCCCACACAAATTTTTTCTAACATAGATTATGTAGGAAACACTTAGAGACACAGGGTCTCTAAGGTCATCTCTAACACTGTCACACACATCATCCCATTCCCCCAAGCATGATTTCATTTTTTTCACATTTGGTAAGTGAATTCACTTTTTCATAGCCAAATCCATATAGTTATTTTCAGGAATTCCTCATTTATCATTCCATTGGTCATGAGCATTGGATACAAAAGTATCAAACCTATCCTAGGATATTAAGTCAATTTTTTTTATTTTTTTTCATTTTTAGGTGTTGATTGCTTTAGTCTTGTTTTTACTTGTGGTTTGTCCTCAATGTGTTTCAACTTATCTTTTTAGTCTTTTAGTATGTTGTCATTTAAATTATCCCTTTTGGTTAGTTTTGATTAGTTTGTTTAAATATTTTTATCTTGTCATCTTTGGTTCGTTTACTTCATCTTGTCTTATCTTGTCCTTTTTAGGTTAACTTTTTATTTTATTTCACATATCTCTTCTTTTCAAAAAAAATTCTTTATTTTTATCAAAGTCATTTTATGCATTACCGTACAATGTTATTATGATTTCAGCGATCATGATGAATTCTATACTACACAACTTACAACTTTGTCTTATTTTTAATTGTTTATGTGTCAAAATTATTTTGTGTATTACATTATAGTGTGGTTATGAATTTTCCATATCATGATGCACTTTTTTTTTCATAAACTAATATTTTAAATCCTTATCCATACAAACATAAATTTTCATCATGATTATTTAATATTAGTGGTGATTATTGTTTTATGCTAAATTAAAATTCATGTTGCTAAAAAATTACTCACTTATTCATGTTGGAAATCCAATGCAAAGATAAATATAAAAAACAAGGCAACTATCAAGCCATCTATCCATCAATAACTAATCCATTTCATTTTCATACCATAATAAACATTAAAATGGATTAAAATGTGCTATTATAAATCAAAAATTAAGAAAATGTTTACCATCCATACCATATCTATCCATCTAAACCATAATCCATACATAAAAAATTAAAAATAATAGTCCATATTGTCCATCCAATAATCATAACATAGGTATCATATCCAAAATTAATCATGTGTTTGTGTGTGCACACGCATGTATACATGCATGCATAAAGATTGAATGTGTCTATATAATGATACATATAAAAATACATATACATAGATACATAATAATCACATCCATATAAATTCTCTCCCTGACCCTTGGATGAGGCATCTGTAGATAGAATTAGATCATGAAATTTTGGTGTACTCATCATAGGACCCATAACTCATTGTGATGCCTTCCCAATATATCTTTCTAATTCCATACGCTTTACTAACCTCCTGGATAAATACCTCCTTATCACATACTCTCTATAGGAAGGTCCTTATGCTCATGGAAAGGCCTCCTCATATAATTTTTTTTAATAAGTACCCTATTCCATAGCTCACATGACCTTATCCAAGGTCACCACCTATCCATGTCCTACCAATAGTACCCTAGCTTATGCTAACTTAACACATGTCATGTATCTTTTTGATATCTCTGTGTCAATCCTATGTCATATAGTGTCTATGTTTATACATCATGTGTCAATAATCCAACTTGTAAGAAAATCCCTCACCCTCTTATCTCTCCACCTCCATATGGATTCTATCTAACTCACCCTAAAATCATCTGATCTCTGCAACACTCAATCCTAGTTTTGGATACCTACCATCCACATCCTATAACCTGGTCTCATCCATCATCAATATACTTTGTTCATTCCCTCATCCTTATCTCCTTAATTTATAACCATCCCCTTATCCCTATCTCCCTCTTCTATGACCAATAATATGTCTCTTAATCATTGACCCAAAACATGTACCTCATGGGTGTCTACCCAAGCTAGTAACCAATCTCTATCTCCATATATGACTAGGTACAAATGAAAATATAAGCCTCATAGGCCACTCTCTAGCCCACCACTCCACATATCCATCTACTAGACATCCATCAATGACATATCTCCTATAAACCCAAGTCATTATCTCCACATGCATCTAGTTGTGTTCCATAACCCTAGGATCAATGGCATGTCCCCATAGTGATCTCTCCCTAACAGACCATGCAAACATGTGTGACCCCATTAGAATGTGTTACGTCACATCAAACTATTATAATACTTTGTTTAGATTATATATCTCAATGATATAATCATGTACACCCATAATATAGCATTATGTCATCATATAATCCATATATAGTAAATCATATGCCCACTAGAAGCCTATCTCCCTATATGGCCTATATGTAATTCAATCCTCAATAATCTCATCTAATACTCTCCTTTAAAACTCCAAATATCCTAAATGTCATCTTCATGTCCCTATAATTACATGTGACCCATATGAAATCAAATCATCCTCTACTCTATTACTTATATGTCCAATGGGCTACTCCACAAGAATATGCTCTGAACACCATACCTATAGTAGAGCCACATAACCTATTTCCTTCTTATCTGAATAAATTATATGATGAAAATATTTTTACAAATGATTTAATACACAAGTCCCTAATGAAAACCACTCACCCATATCCATCATGTTGTCAATGACATGTAATAAACCAATAGGACAAAATCTATTGCTCTTGTCAGGTAGCATGTGTAGACACTAGAAAACTATGCACTTGTATTTTTAATGACTAAATGCCTTGAGACCCCCCCTAAAGACCCCATAGACCATATTAAACATTAAAAACCCCCTCTTAACCTAGACAAATAACTATTATTCTAGTCACATAATATTATTAAAAAATATTATTTGAAATTACTATTTAAAAGTACTATTTACTATGGGACCCACTATCACTATTCATGATGACATGGCAAGTGGCATGGCATGTGACATGGAAAATGACATGGAAAGTGACATAGCATGTGTCATGTCAAGAGATATAGAAGGTGATTTGGGAGGTGATATGGCAAGTGACATGGCTTAGAAGTGAGGTGGTTTAATGTAGGACATCATACCCCAATTTGGACCCTTCCCAAAGTACTTAATGACATCATTTAAGCATCACAAGGTCTCCCCCTTGAAATATGGCAAATTTACCCACAAGGGACCACTAGTCAACATGTATTTTACCTTCACACATGAAATTAACCTCCAAAATAAGATACATACCTCTTTAAGATAAAGGGCACCCATTTTTGACTTCTTAACCCAAATGGGACACTCACCAACCTAAATGGGAATCCCCACCCACCTAATTTTGACTAATTCATCCACCACATACAAAATGGCACCATACATCTATTATTCCTCTTTTGGCATGACTCTTCACAACATATGATACAAATACCCCCTCTCCTTCACCCAGGGTTAAGTTGGGAAGTGGATTTTTTTTTTTTTTTTGTTATTAAATTTTTTTCAGGGTTTTAGAGGAGGTCATCAACATATTAGAGGAGAAAATATTCAAATCATTGAATCTCTACCAAAATCACTCTATAATTTCATCAACAACACCATCATTGACAATGATATCAAGGGTAACCTTGTTTATTTATTTCATTTCAAATTATTATCTCCTTTGGCCTCTTCTCTCTTGACTTCTCAACCCCATCCTTGGCCTATTCCTTATTGAATTCTAAACTATAACCCCTTTACATCTTATTTTTATCCCTTTATCCCATTTATCCCATGTACTTCATTTTCACCTTCATCCCATTTATCCTTTTGCCCCTTTATGCATTTTCCCCTTTTATCATATTTGTTCTCTTAACCATTTAACTATTTTCAACCCTTACCCTTTGACCATTTTGAGCACTTAACAACCAAAAATAAACCATCCTTTTGACACTTACCAAATTTCCAAATCAAAATCATAACCCTTAACTTGGATAATTTTTAGCATTAACATTACTCAAACTACTTACTTAAGTTTGATCATCTTACCAAAGTATTTTGGTTTCTTAATTAATTTTTTGTTTTTAGTCTTAGTTTTCTATTATTTTATGCTATCCTTCATTCATTTTATCAAACTGAAATTGTTTTAAAGTATGTGGATTGACAACTTCCTAGAAAGCTCACTTCTAGGATCTAGCTTACACTAGGCAATCTACCCATCTCCTTGTCTAACAAACAAGTGTGTGGTAGTGTTTTCTTATTTGTAGGTATTCTTCCCTAGCCAAAGAAGATTTCTCCACAATCATCTAGATTCAATGCATGCACTTTTAATAGGTTTTTATACACACCCCTTTTCACTAGTTTCTTTCTTCCAAAACTAATAAAAAGCAAAAAAATAGAGAGAAATATTTTGGCATGCCCGGTGGGACCATTTTTCTTCAAATACAATTGGAACCTTACAACATCCCTAAGATATTTTATGTTGTAGAGGGTGAATTCCAATATAACATTATACTCGAATGCCCTAGATCTGGGTTATTAGTTAGATCCCCTCCACTTTACATTTCTAAGTTAAATTTGAACATAAAGGGAAAGTCATAAACATTAAGGCTAATCTCAGTCCTTTTAAATGTTTCAACATGACCTATAAGCCTAATGATGTCCTTCTTCCACCTTTATCTCCCTCACAATCAACCAATCCACTTAGCACAACTACACCATCAACCACCACCCACAGTGCTTCTACCCTTAATAATGATGAATCCTCAACTAGTGCATATATCCCTTTTTCCTAGATTCCCATTGAGGACTCCTTCACATAAACTTTCTAATGCCTTTCTCTTAGGGAGTACTAACTTTTAGCCTTAGATACCTTTCCCACTCTCCAAGAATTTGATAACCTTAAAAATGGTCCTTCTTATGACCCCAACATAGGTACCATCATCCCCTTTGGAATTCCCAATAATTGAACATACTTTGTCTATGGGGGACTTGATCAACCACTCCTCACTCCTATCACCACTCCATATTTTCAACCTTTCACTTCTAATTTCTCCAATCTAAGCAACCCAACCTTTGTAAGAACCTATCTTCACCACTATGATTGGAAAATATTTGGTATGGCCTTATACAAATAAGGACCTCATGAATTGTCCATTATCATGACTCAAAAACCTTATGATTTCTTTGGTCTCGAGTTTAAACCACCAGAAGAACCCAATTTAGCAAAACCTATTGATATCACCATGAAAGAGATTCCATCTTTTCCTAATACATCTTATCAATCTAGAGACTTTGACATCATCCCATCTAGCTTATTTATTTGATCATTACCATTAGTTTGGGCCCACTGACCTATCAACATGGTGGCCAAACTAAAACATTTTCTCTCATCCACCCTAAAATGATCAACTCTAATTCACCCACCATCTATACCATTTAGTGCCAAGATGAAAATTCTATACTCACCTACCTTGGTGCAGGAGACTATCACATCCATAAATACTTCCCTCCAAAATACCAGACCATCCTTAATGAATTAACTATTGACATTAACTTAGGAACCTAGGAGAATCCTCATATCATTAAACTTGGCCAATCCTTGGACTGAAATGAACAACATGATTATCTTGCCTTCTTTTAGGACTATAGCATTGCATTCACTTGGTCTTATTAGGTTATGCCTAGAATTGATCCCTCTATTACCCTTTATAACATCATTACCCATCTAGGCTGGTATGGCAAAAGCTTTAAAAAATGCACCCT
Source organism: Torreya grandis (assembly GCA_037957365.1). Lineage (NCBI taxonomy): Eukaryota > Viridiplantae > Streptophyta > Pinopsida > Cupressales > Taxaceae > Torreya > Torreya grandis. The sequence continues at coordinate 190,467 of JARHVA010002310.1, read as the reverse complement.
TGTATAACTCTTCTCATTAGGGAATAACTATAACATCTTTTATCTGTCAACTTTATTCAACCCATTAACTACCCACAATGGGTCTCTAATATTGTTCCCATTACCAAACCCACTGGGGGATTCTACTTTGTGTGGATTTTTGAGACCTTAACAATGCATGCCCCAAAGATGACTTTCCTTTACCCAACATTGACCAACTAGTTGATCTTACCATAGGTCATGAGATGTTATCCCTCATAGATGGATTTTTAGGATACAATTAGATCTTGATCACCCCCTCAAACCAACATAAAACTACATTCACTACTCCTTAGAGAACCTTTTGCTATCGAGTCATGCCTTTTCACTTAAAAAATGTAGGATCAATGCATCAACAGGACATGACCTATGTCTTCCATGATATTATTCATAAAATTATAGAGGATTATGTGGATGATCTCCTCTAAAACTTTGAACATCACAAGGACCATTTATCTATTCTTACTATCATTTTTGACTAATTAATCCAATTTTATGTTCAACTTAATCCCAAAAAATATATTTTTGGGGTTTTATTTGGAAAGCTTCTAGGCTTTATTGTCTCCCTCTATGGAATTTAGATTAACCCTGCTAAATTCAAGGCCATCCTAGAAATGCCTCCTCCAATAAACCTTAAGCAACTTCATAGTCTATAGGAAAAATTTTAATCTATCTGTCACTTCATCTCTCAATTATCAGATAAATACCAACCCTTTCACCACCTCTTTAAGAAATACACCTCCTTTATATGGACCAAATAATATCAACAAGACTTTGATTCAATCAAATAGTACTTGATTTCTCCACATGTTCTTATCCCACCTAGGGATGATCAATATTTCTACCTTTACATATCTACTACTGATCACTCTTTAGGTACCATCCTAGCTCATTAGGATGAAAAAAATAAGGGGAAAGCCATTTACTATATCAGTCACATGATTTTGGAGTGTAATACATGATATACCCATCCTAAAAATCTTTGTCTCACTCTCATTTTTATTGCCTCTAAGATTTGTCACTACCTTCTTAATCATAAAACATATGTTATCACTAACACCAACCCACTCAAGTATATACACTCCAAGCCATACCAAAATCAGTGTATGGCTAAGTGGCTCATGATTCTAGTTGAGTTTGATCTTGAGTTTCTTCACCAAAAATCCATTAAAGTGTAGGTCATTTTTGATCAATTAGTTGAAGCCCCTTTCCCAAATAACCAACACATTCCATTAACATTTCCTGATGAGTCTATTGCAAGTCTTTCTCAGGGAGAACCCTTTTACCAAATGACCATGCTTTTTGACAATTGTAAATGCCAACATGGTGAGGGTGCAGACATAATTCTCATACCCCTTCATGGTGAACCTCTTCCACTATCCTTTAAAATCAACTTTGAATGTACTAACAACATGGTAGAATATGAAGATTTGGTCATCAGTCTCCAAACTGCTCTCACCTTAAAAATCAAAACCATTTCTATCTTCTGTGATTCTCAGATCATCATTAACCAAGTCGATGAGTCCTATCAATGTAAAAATGACATTTTAAAAAATTATAAGCTCCTTGTTGATGAGATCTTAACATATTTTGACCATTATCAAATCTAATTAGTACCTTGATATACTAACAAATTTGTAGACATAATGGCCTCTCTTGCATCTCAAATACCCTCTCAACCTACAAAATCCAAATTATTTGTCACCATCCACCATTTCATTATGCCCTCCTATATTAGTTCAGACCTTCTAACCATTTTTAGTGTGGAAGCATCTCCTTCTTATGTCTGGTATGACCAAACCTTTAATTACCTTAACTTGGGCATCATTCCACCTGACCTCTCAAATAATGCCTAGAAGGCCTTTGTGGAGGTCACCTCTCATTATACCATACTAGGGGGAATCCTATATAAACATGGCTTTGATGGTCTTCTCCTCTGTTGTTTACGTAGTCATGAGATTCCTCATGCCATCAAATAGACCCATGATGGAGTTTGTGGGGGATATTTTAGTGTCCTCACTGTCACCAAAAGAATCCTACACCTAGGTTATTATTGGCCTACACTCAATCAAGACTATTATGAATATGTAAAGAAGTGTGTTAAATTCCAACAACATGCTAACTTGAATCATGCACCCACTCACAGCCTTTAGATATTCATGAATTATTGGCCCTTGTCATAGTGGGGGTTGGATCTCACTGGAGAAATCAATCCTCACTCTTCTCAATGACACCAATATATCATCACCACTATAGAATGTTTCACTAAATGGGTGGAGTCCATCCCCCTTATCTCCCTCGAATCCAATAAATTTATATATTTTATCAATCATCACATTATCTATCATTTTGGGGTCCTTGATAAAATCATAATAGATAATGACAAATCATTGAAAAATAAAAAAATTCAAGCCCTATGCAATGCTTTTGGCATAAAACTCAGTCATTCCTCACCTTATTGTCTGTAAGCAAATGGATAGGTAGAAGCCTCCAACAAAACTCTCATCAAAATGTTGACCAAAGTTGTAAGTGCTTCTGGCCAAGATTGGTCCATACACATCCCATTTGTTTTATGGGCCTATCACACTAGTATCTAAACTGCAATAGGTGATACACCTTTCCTTGGTCTTTGGCATAGAGGTTGTTCTACGTCTTGAAATCTAGATTCCCTGTCTTCATATTTCCCTACACAACATCATTTCTAAAGAGGATTATTGTCAAAAAATTCTCGCATGCCCTGAATTACTTGATGAACATCACTTTTCTACCCTTAACCATATTTTCATCTATCAAGAGTGTATTACCCATGCTTATAAAAATCACCACAAATAATAGGAATTCAATATCAAAGATCTTGTCCTAGAAGAAAACCAAAATGTGACCAACATGGAGAAGAATAAACGAGGCAAGTTTGCTTTCAATTGGCTTATAACCTACATCATTACCCATAAGTATGGATTATGAGCTTATCATTTGTCCTCTCTTAAAGGCAAAATAGAACCTAAGCCTATCAATTCTTCACATCTACATCCATTTTTATTTTAAAGAAGGATCAAGCTCACCTATTTTTCTAACTTAAGCTCATCCCTTGATTATGATATTTTAACCTTCACCCACCTTTCTCCTTCCCTTTTGATGACAATTGATTACAACATAGAACCATGTGATTAACCATCACAATCATGGCCTAATACTAAATATTGGTACCATGGCTCTACCCATAGCATGGTTCTCTTGGATACTTTTGATCTCTAACATGATGGAAACCCATGTTCATTTTCTCTCAAAACCACACCCTTTCACATATCATTGACCTTCTTATGTAAAGTTTTACCCTCATAAAGGTAAACCTATGAACCTAATTAGATTGGTCCATGTCTAAACACATTTCATCTTGTAATAATTACTTGGGTCAATATCTTAAACACTACAGACTGCTCCCTCAAAAGATAGCTACCCAAAAACAAAATAAAAATTACCAAATATAGGGTAGACTGCTCCTTTGAAGCATAGCTATCAAGATCATTAACTAAGGCCAATAAGCTTAGACCACTCCCTTGAAGGATGGCTAAATTTACTTTTTCAAAAGTAGAGCAATTTTTTAGAAGCTTCTCACATCGATCAACTTCCCATATATATAAATAAAGCAAAAGACCTACTATCTCAATAAATTCTAAAGCTACAATCAACTCTCTAGTAACATAATAAGTTGAAAGCCATAAACAACTTCCACATGTAGACTTCCCACATTGATCAATCTATATCTATCATATGAAATGGACTTATATATTACCATTCTTAGGTCACTTATAGAAAGGGAAAATTAATTCACATGAGGTTATCATGCATATCACCCATTACCCTTTACACCACCCATCACCCATATTCCCTTTAGACTATCTGTAAATCAAGGGATCTAGAGCTTACTTGACACCCTCTGATCAATAAACATTTTTTATCAACTAACAACTTCTTGTGCATAATGTTTGAGGGGATTATATTCATTAATCAAATCCCACTTTGGGTCTATTTTTAGTCCTTGTTAAAAATAAAGCATTGTGCCCTATTCTTAATGTGTTTGGTTGGTATTTTCCTCATGACTTTTACTATCCAATGTTGTAACAATAATAATCATTCTTTTTACATTTAGTGAGATTACAACAACCACAACCATACCAATCATAACCATACCATAATATTCATAAGTATCCACATAACCTTAAGCATGGTACCATTTGACCAATGACATCCAACACATTTTGTACATAACCAATTATGCAATATTTTCTTTAGGGTGCAAGGAATTGCACGACACATACATAGTCATCAAATTACACATGGCCTAAAGCACATGTGTACATTATTTTCCTACCTAAGCATTAGACCAATTATCTAGTGACTCTGGATTTGTGTTCAGCCATCCTTCTACTTGATTACTCCCAAGAATTACATTGACATGCATACATTGACATACCTTATGAAGAAGACATCATTTATTTAAGAAAGTTTGTCTCATGAGCTAGATGGTAGCATTAATTTAGGATGAAGGGATGACACTCCTATTCATTATTTTTCTTATTGTTATTGATTATGAATGTGGTCAAAGATGGTAGTATTAGTACATAGATAGACATATACCATTATTTTCAATGGAAAATTGAATGATGATTATGTGAAGGTAGATGTGCTCACATGAAGGACATGATTTGATCCTAGTACTGGTCCTTATCATGATTATTTAAATAGAATACCTACCCATTCTTCCTCACCAACCTAGTTCTCCATCTTGTTAATCGAGAAGGTCATATGATGTCATTGATTCCCTTGAATAGTCTTCCTATTGGAAATCGTCATGTCTACCTACCTTTTCACATGGACACATCACTTTTGATATGATTTTTCATCTTGATAAAAACATTATATACCATCATGATATCTTTTTGTTTCCCTTATCATCTAATTCACATCTGATGTCTTTCCTTGCTTTATCATCTCATGATCCTTATAGGCCTAGTGGTCATTTGTGTCATTATCACCTTTGGCCTAGTTGATGTAAATTGGCTTCCAACCATGGGTTGTTGTAATTATCATGCCTTCAAAACTACCACTATTGCTAGTGGTGGTAACTCCCAAATCCTTTTCACTATAGAAACTCTTCCATCAGAGGTAGGTTACCATGAATTCACACCAATACAATAACCTTATTGTCCCCTCTACCCTCCTCTTACTACCAGTCCATTGCCATAAGCTCTAAATGTTAGACCCCAATCATTGGAAGTACCTACTCCAACATGGTAGTCTTTTCTTTTATGCCAGATAAACATTCATTTGTAATAAGGGAAGCACCATTTTCTCTTAGCCATGTAGTTTCTTGTTGGTTAGGCCTGAACTAGCAAAATGAATAAGTTGTTGGTTCTACAGAGCTAAGATAGAGGATGCAGACATGGAGACCATTTGTCTAAACTACCCATGTAGGTCTTGGGTTAGGCAAGGTCCATCCTCTAGCACTCACCATGATGTTAACTTCCTTACTTGTAGAATCTACTTGACTATCAAAGAAATTCTTTACAATTTGCCACTTTGCTACTACCCTTAAAACTCAGCTTGTAGTGTTGATGAACATTGGTGAAAGTAACTTTGTAGATTTATATAGATCCCCACCTCCTAAAATGTAGCTCATAGTGGTAGACATTATCTCCAAACTCCTACCCTTGCATAATTTTATAAGGTGTAACCTTCTAAAAAAACACCTTTTATTTAGATTAGCTCTATTGAAAATCATTTGTGGTACTTAGCATTCTATTCCCTTTTAATTTATCCTACCTTTACCATCTGTATCTCTCATCCTAATAAATGTGGGATCATTATGGTAGCTATTTACCAATCTACACCATTCACTTTCATTGACACCTTCACCAAAACCCAAAACTATTATTTTACAAAGCCTTCTCTCTCAACCCAAACCAACCCATGTAGCCCATCAAATTGGGGAAACTAATTTGGAAACCACTCACCCAAACCTTGTTGAACTACATTGACCTAATGTCTATGGACTATGTAGGTGTTACTTCACTTCTAAAGGTAGCTCAGCCACTAAAAACTAATTCTCATCCCCTTTTTCTTCTCACTCATTTCTATCACTAATAGCGCCCTCTTGCTTAGGGCATCCTACATCAAGGAATATTTGAATTCTTTCTTCAGCATCCTTATTTTTCAACACCATCTAATACTTCCTCTTAAGTGTTTCCTCCTTTTTTAGGAGAACTAGATTGGCCTAGTGTATTTTTGGACTATGTAGGCAATGCTCAATTACTGAGGTCAGCTTAGTTGCATTTTTTATTTTGTTTTCCCTTTTCACCTAAAATCTCTTCCTCCACTTCTCTACTTATCCCCTCACCACCTCACTCCCTTCAACTTGTCAATCTCTTTTAACACAAGGGTTTATAGCCTTCCTCATTGGCCCCTTCTTATCTCCCATAAAACCACCACCTACTCTACCTCGCTAGCCTCCCCGTCACCTTTCCTTGCACATACTTCATAGCTCACTCCCTCACCCACTTCTCATGTTTTTGGTCTCTCCCTTTACTTATTGCCAACATTTTCCTTTATTCCCTTCAACTTATTTCACCATCCTCATCGTCTACCATCACTCTTGGCTATTTTTCATACCCTCCTTATCACTTTCTTTTCATCACCAATTTCCCATCATATTGTGCATCTTGAAATATTTTTATTTCTTCTATTACTATAATTTTTATTTACACGTACCACCACTCTCCTCCATTTGACCATTTTCCCACTGTACCCATTTTACATTCTTCTTGTTTTCTTTTTTTTCATCCTTTTTATCTTCTTTTTTTCCTCTACAACTAGTTTCTCCCTAGGTATTTATCCTTTGAGAAGCTTTCCATAATTGCCTATTTTTTAATTCTCAGTTCTTGCCTTTTGCATTCCTCTTTTCCCCTTTCCATCTCAGTACTCACTTGCCTTTTTCATCTATGTCAGTACCCTTGCTTTGTATCCCTACTTCAATTCTTCATTTATATCCATGCTTGGCTCTTATATGTCCATGATTGGCTCCTTCTATCCTTCTCGACCTTCATCTTTATATTTGACCTTGTCATTTCCTCTACCTATCCCTTCATCTATCTCCTAGTCTACTTTCACCTCATCCTTTGCTGGATCTCCCTTATGTTCTCCAAATTGAACCTCCACCTCTTTAGAGTGAGATCACCAGTTGTGTCACTTCTAAATCTCCCTATTTTATTCCTCATGTCATCCACACCCTTGATTTAATGCACAAAATGCATAACCTAGTCCCTCATTTAATTAATAATATTATTATTCACCTCACTCGATATTATAAAAACCCTCGATGTCTTCCTCTGAATTCTCTCAAAACTCAATGCTTACTTAGTTTGGGGCCCCACTATATCAATGATCAAGGGTTTGAATCTTTTCCACTTCTCATTTACCCACTCTACTACATTGATTCCCATAATTGTTGAATCATACCCTTCCATAGCCTATTAATGATATTGTTGTGAATTGTGCACAATGGTGACTTATTTAGATGGTGATGAAATAACCCATTGGGTCACCATGACAATTTGAGTAGTGCCAAATTTTATAAATCTTAGTAAAGAATATTTCTCTTTTTTTTAAATGGTGATAGAAATTCCATGCTTGAACCTACTCATCCATGGCTACAGATTCTATTTACAATCATCTAATTGAATCCTAGGTAATCTCATCCACCATTTCTACTAAACTAATAATAAATCCCACCCTTTAGAACTTTCCTTTCTCTAACATCCTTTAATCAAACCTAACTACATGATATCAAATTGGGACAACCAAGTTAACCAACACTCTTCAGCTCATAAGAACTACATTTGGCCTGACATTCTTTTTGGATTCCTATCCATGGAACTCTATAGGTAGCATCCACTTTTTGAATGCATCTAGAGTTAGCTTGACCATCCCTTTCCAACCCATACCCAATCCACCCGTGCTTTTACCACATCCACCTTGATGTTGGTTACTTTTGACCTAGAATATTGATGTGTTTTGTAAAAAAATTTGACTATAATGACAAACCTGACCATGTTAAAATTTTGATTGTTTTCACCACCTCATGCATGACCTAACTAATTATGTTGTTTTTCAAGAGAACTTTCTACTTTGGATACTTGTGACCAATACTGAGCTTGTCTAAATGACTTTATAGGCCTAACTCGATCAACTATGACTAATGTTGTAGATTAGTTATCCATATCACATGTCCTTCTAAAATCAACCTTATTTGTATATTTAATCTACATAATCTTGACTATTGTACTTAGATGCATTTTGTGAACCCATTGGAATTTCACATGCCCAACTACCTTGTGGAACAACCTAGTGCCTCCCCACTAACTACTTATCAAACCTACACCTGATTCAACCTTTCATCATCAACTCTCAATTTGAGGTGGAACACCTCCTACCATACTTAGAGCACCCTAACCTTTGACCAAGTGATTATTTTTTATTTTATAGCTTGTTAATTCAAAGCTGTATAACAAAAAGGGGTAAAATGTAGACACTAAAAAACTATGCACTTATATTTTTCAATGAATAAATGCCTCAAGACCCCCCCTAAAGACCCCTCTTAACTTAACACAATCACTATTATTCTAATCACATAATATTATTCAAAAATACTATTCATAAGTACTATTCATTATCACTATTCACTATGGGACCCACTATCACTATTCATGATGACATGACAAGTGGCATGGCAAATGAAAAGGCATGTGACATGTCAAGTGACATAGCATGTGACATGTCAAGTGACATGGAAGGTGATATGGGAGGTTATATAGAAAGTGACATGGCTTAGAAGTGAGGTGGCTTAATGTGGGACATCATACCCTACTTGGGACCCTTCCCAAAGTGCTTGATGACCTCATTTAAGCATCACAAGGGAACCATGAAATATGGTTAATTTCCCCTGAATGGACCATTAGTAAACATGTATTTTACCTTCACACATGAAATTAACCTCCAAAATAAGATACCTACTTTAAGATAAAGGGCACTCATTTTTGACTTCTTAACCCAAATAGGACACTCACCAACCCAAATGGGAATCCCCACCCACCTAATTTTGATTAATTAATACACCACATATATAATGGTGTCATACCTCTATTATTCCTCTTTTGGCATCACTCTTCACATATATGCTATAAATACTCCCTCTCCTTCACCCAGGGTTAAGTTGGAAAGTGGCAAATTAGTATTTTTTTAATATTAACATTTTATTTCAAGTTTTTGGAGGAGGTTATCTACTTGAGAAGGAGGTCATCCTAATCTTGGAGGAGAAAATATTTAAATCATATAATCTCTATCAAAATCACTCTAGGATTTCGTCAACAATATCATCAATAACACCATCATCGACAACCATCTTAAAGGTAACCTTGTTTTTTTATTTCATTTCAATTTATTATCTCCTTTGGCCTCTTCTATCTTTAATTATCAACCCCATATTTGGCCTATTCCTTCTTGAATTCTTAACTATAACCCCTTTACCTCTTCTTTTTATCCCTTTATTCCATTTATCCCATTTACTTCATTTTCACCTTCATCCCATTTATCCTTTTGCCCCTTTACGCATTTGCCATTTTCCCATATTTTTTCTCTTAACCATTTACCTATTTTCAACCCTTACCCCTTTACCATTTAAATCACATACCAACCTCAAATAAAAAATCCTTTTGACCCTTACCAAATTACCAAATCAAAATCATAACACTTAACTTGGCCAATTTTCAGCATTAGCATTACTCAAACTACTTGCTTAAGTTTAATCATCTTAGCAAAGTATTTAAGTTTCTTAATTAATTTGTTGTTTTTAGTCTCAAATTTATATTATTTTATGCTATCCTTCATTCATTTTATCAAACATAACTTGTTTTTAAGTAGGTGGATTGATAGCTTCCTAGAAAGCTCACTTCTAGGATCTAGCTTACACTAGGCAATCTACCCATCTCCTTGTCTAACAAACAAGTGTGTGGTAGTGTTTTATTATTTTCAGGTATTATTCCCTAGAAAAAGAAGATTTATACATAATCATCTAGATTTAACGTGCACACTTTTAATAATTTTTTCTACAGACCCCTTATCACTAGTTTCTTTCTCCCAAAACTAAGAAAAAGAAAAAAAATAGAGAGAAACAACATGATGCCAAAAATAATAACCATGAGCACAAACATAAATTAATATATCCCTAAGGCCATAGATGTATCTATATCCATATCACCTCTTACAACCAAAATCAACTACTCACTAAATATCCTATAGTGTGTATTCACTTGTGCTCCTTATCCATACTACACCCATGCCCCCGATATCAAGATCCTTAGGATCCACCATACATCCTCCAATGTCACAATCATATCACCTATTGGTAGGTGAAATGTGTTAATCTCACTATGTCATTCTCATCCAACACTATCAATGGCACCCTATCAACTCATATCTTTGGCATTTGGTCAATATAGTTAGTCCCATCACCTCCAACACCCTTAACTCATAATTGGTGAAAATTAAAATCCATGATAGAGCTCTATCCCTATGCTCCCTTTTCTCTAAACTAGTAATACCTAGTATAAAAATGATGCACACACATATTAACATAATGTTAATCTTACAAATCAACACAAATTTATCAAAATCACCATTAAAGAGTCATTAATTTCATTTTTATTTATACATTTACCTAAATACATGTTTATTTATTCAATTTCTATCCTCATTATTTCACATAGTAATTTCATTAATTACTTTAAGTATTTTTCTATGCCATTCATCAATTTGATTGCTCCAATCCATGATTTCATAGTTTTGATGATTTGTCTAGTAATTTTGCTTAATTCACTAGCCAAACTAATGATTTTGATATTAATATCCTTAATTTCACAATTCCTCTGTGATCTTCCCTCATAGATGATTTCACAATTATGTTAAGTGATTTCACTCTTAATTTTGCATTTTCACAAGTATGAACTATGATTTTGAATCTATCTTGACCTATTTCTCTCTAATGATTTTACTACACGGTCTTTTAATTTCTCTACCTAAATCAATAAATTCATAGTTATCCCTTAAAATATCATAACTTTAAATGCCAAAATCACTAATGGGGCACTTGAAAAAAATTTCACCTCCATTTTAAATTATAATAAATAAATATAAAATAATAAACCAATGTTCAAAATTATACTTGTAGGAGGCCCACTCATCTCTGGTCTCTGATGTCTCTTCATGCACTCACTATAGTTCAAGTGAATAGGGATATAGTGAATTTTTATCCATGCTGCTAAAGTGAATTCACTCATCACAATTTATTAACAAATCACTCTAAAAATTAAATTTTCAAAAATGAATTTTGAATTTATCCTCCCTTTATTTATAGTCTATCCCCCACCCCATTCAAATATTTTCCCCTCAAAACCCACTTATTTTCAAATTTTACAACCATTTTTACCCAAATTTTAGGGAAAAATTAATCGAGATGTTATAAATCTTTATCAACTAATTATACCTATTATTCTATAAATCTATATCTCACATTATCAAATCTATAATTTTCATTTTCTGACATGCAGCTTACCATTGTTGAGATATATTGTGCCCACATCCACTCATGGGGCCCCTAAATCCGAGCATAATACAAGTGTGTATTTTGTAAATGGGAAATATTATTTTTCCTATTTATTATCTATAAAAATTATTTACTAGGGGAAAATAATATAAAAATATTTTAATCAAGCAAATATGGTATCAGTTATTAATACTTCAATCTATTTATGACCTATACTTATAACCAATTAATCATTTTTATTTTCATCATTGACAACATTCATATTATTTCTCACTTGAAGTGCATCATTCCTATCATTTTCATTTATCTGGGCCAACTTTTTCTTCTCAATCATCAATGATTTAATTTTTATACTATTCTTTTAAATAGTATTTCTTCACAACACCATTTCAAAGAAGGGAAAATGCAAACACGTAAATTTAATTTAGTCTAAAATAACCTTAATGCTAATTCTTCCTCCCCAAATTTAAATTCCAATTATCTCCATTTCCCTCCAAATTTGAGTAATTGAATAATTTAAAATTAATCAATTATGCACACCTTTTATGTAAATTTATTTAATAAACCATATTTTCAACCTCACCCAAACATCTTCCAACTTTATCTCCCTCACATGCTGACTCATCCAATCACTTACTCAACTTCCTCAACTACCTTATGAGTCACCGCTTGATTTTCAACTAATTTGACCCTTTCTTGATGACTCACTCAACCAACTCCTCTTTTATCTTAGCCTATGGAATTGGTCATCATCCTCATAGATGAGGAATGATTCTCCCCTATTGCTTATTTAAATAATTTAGAATATTCAAATAATCCTTCACCATTTGATCAATCTCCCAAAAACCTATAAATAGATCTGCAATCCATCACTTTCATTCATCTTGACTTATGCTAATGAAGTGCTATCAAATTCATAAATGAATCCCAAACAAATCAAACACATCAAAAAAGCATTTGCATACCAAAATGCTTTCCATTTTCACTTGCATTGGATAAGAGTGAACAACCATAATTTAAAAATAAAATCAAATTCAAATTTTATTTGTAATTAAGGAATCTCATGGTACTAAGGCATAATTTTGTGTTATTATTTAATTTGTTTGTAGCTCTATCCTAGGTTAAGTTAGTTTAGATTAGATTTCAATTTGTTGGTTGATTTCTTAGCTTAATTTGCATTTAGATTTACTTCACACATGTAAGTTTTTATAAATTCTATTATAATGCATAGACATTATTATCATTTTTTCCATTAATTTCATGTTAAGCACAAATTGGTTGATCCTTAAATTTTTTTAAAGAATAAGGAGGGTGATAGTAATTAGGGAGTCATTTGATTAATTGTTTCTCCAATAATGTATTTAAAATATCATGTGGGTGATCATTGAAATAAAATTTTAGAGGTTGCACCTTCTTTGATGTCAAGGAATGATTACATCGTTAGTATGCTTAGGAATAAATTATTTTCCTTTATATAAAAAATTGACATTTTCTAAGGAGGATTTAATAACATAAAGGTATGTTTTTTTAGTATGGAGTTCTTTACTGTGTGATTTGTTAGCAAATAAGTTTTAATTTTATTGGTAATATGTGTGTCAATACTAGATTATTAGACCTTATTATGTGGATCTTTGTTATGTAACTTAATGGCCCCATCCATAATTTTTTATACATGAACAAGACCTAATTCTTCTTCTACTGCTAGTGCCTCATAACAAATATCTAGAAATTATTTACACGTATAATATATTAGGTTCTCTTTTAATGAATATATTATACCTATCGAAAAAATTTAACTTCCAAATATATTGGTCAATAAATTAATTAATGCATAGTAGTCTTAAATATTAAAATGTAATCACAAACTTGATCAGGTTTTCCTTAATGTAAAGAAGGTAATTTCTCTTAAGTGACCCTAAGTCCCTTATTTTGAATATATTATATCAAAAAATCTTCTTTGATTTATAGATAAGTATTTACATATCCACTAGGGAGAGAATGAAACCAAGAAAGTGTACATCCCACTAAAATGTTAGGAAATAATTGTAACAAAATTATACTACCATTGCAACCATTCATGTTTTCTCAAGAATCTCTAAGATGGAGGTAAGGGTATCCACTTTTGTCAAAGGTATACAAATTAGGATTTTTGAAACTATGAGGTTAAGATGCATTTAAAATATTGTGCACAATAGAATGTCTATAGATCTCATTAGATTCAACCCAGACATAATACACATTACTCTCTAATGATAATTGATGTACTTGAGCTTTAAAGGCACCTACATCATGCATTAATGATATGACTTATTGGGTAGGCATGTTGAGGTTCTTAAGAGGTTCATTTAGGGTTTGAATTATACCATTAATTTTATCCATTGAAAGACTAGTTTTAATTAAAGAATGAGGTGGAAGGGTAGGATTTTCCTTTAGTTTATAAGATTCATTGGATATGTATTATTTGGTTCTTGTACATTTATAAATTTAAATGTATTTTAATTATAAAAATATGCATTTTTATCATATGGTGGATCTATGCTAATATTATGACATTGTGGCATGAGAGTATCATCATATGGAGATAAACATGAGTTTGAAGGGAAAACAAAATCACAAGATGTGTTAAAAGCAATGTTATTTCTATCAATTATATCTAAGGATGTGTTAGGGGAAAAGAATGAAATATTATCTTCCTTGATGGATAAATGGGATGAGTTATGTCATATAAGATAAATATGTACTAACTGAGAAGAATAAGGGATCATATCATGACCATTAAAAATTGTTATAGATGAAGGGAAGGAGAAACATGAATCTATTCTTTAAAATCATCTTTATTTGGGCATTATTTATGTGTATTTATTTTATAAGTGTGATTGTGATAAATGGCATTATCAAAGTTGAAAGAGAAGTTAGGTTTGCTAGTATAAGGTTCCTCTTATGGGATGGTATGTAGAAACTTAAGAAAGAGTAGATATTTAGATTTAAAATGATATTTTTTATCTATATCATTAGTTAATTAAGAAGGCAAAGTATAATACTTAGTGGAATATTAATTAAGATTTATAGTGGAGATTAAATATGAGAGGAATTTAGAGGTGTAGCCAAAGAGAAATATAAAGATGAGACCAAACACAAATCTAGTTGTGGAACTAAAAAGGGATTTAGATATGACTCAAGAAATAAATTTGAATAAATATATAAACATGAATCTAAATAGGGAGATCCAAAGAGGGATCTAATTATGAATCTAAATATTATTATAAAGGGGAATCAAAAGATGAAAAAGAGGTGTATTTTTCTCCACAAGGTAAAATTGGCTATTTAGTTATATGTATTCATGTTCCCAAGATGCATCAAAATCATATTCTTTATTTAGTGATACAAAATCAAAATAAAAACCATCCATATATGATTCTTTAATAAGTTTTTGCTTGTTTTGGTTTGACCATTTATCATCATAAAATTGAAAGGCATAGCATGAGGAGATAATAACTTATCTTGACGATCAACATCATTATCAAATTCAATTTGAATATCCATTATATATATATATATATATGATGAATTTGAATATAATAATTATAACATAGAAAAAAATTATTGTGATCAAGTAATATTACATGTATAATAGAGATAATGACTATGAATAAAATCCAAGAAAAAATCACGGTATAAAGGGTCATATAGGAAAGGGTTTGAATGATTATGTGGTCCCTTGAATATAATTTATAATTCATATATTAGTATCGATTTGATATTTCAAATCATTAACTATAAAGGTTAAACCTTACCTATATCTTACTGCTCATTTATGTGGGTATAGTGAGAGTAATTTCCTAAAGTTATACACTCATCTCAAGTCAACCATAAATCAAATAGCTTATAAAGGCTTGTTTTGGTATAAAAAAGATATCATATGCATCTCAAATACATCCTACTATACATGGAAACTAAACTCCTATTTCATTAATATATAATGGATTTAGTATTGGGGCAGTACCAAACACACATTCATTTATCCTGTAACAACAATCATTGAGTAGTATTAAAACTACAAGAACAAAATTTATAAAATCAAGAACAAAGTAATATAAACTAAATAAAAAATACAAATACAAATATTTTTGTGTATAGAGATCAACAAATTTGAACCCTAGGTAAAAAAAGATCTTCAATGCCATATTTTATCCAATGTGACAAGGTAATTTCTTTAGTGTCAAATTAAGATCAAGGATGAATAAGATTAGTTCATGTTTTTAAATTTTAGATACAATTTTTAAGGTTGTTTTATTTCAATGTTGGGAATTTATAGAATTACGTATGAAATTTTTAGATTTAAATAAAAAACAAGTAGTGTTCTTTATAATAAAATATCAGTCCACTAAAAAGTTTAATGTTATTTTTATTTAAAAATAAAATGCTAAGAATAAATAAAATATTGATAACTGATTTAGATATAAAAATATATATAAATATTAAAGTAAAATAATAAAATTCACATAAATGAAATTGATGTAAAAATAGTTTATTGTCAAACAAATATGAAAACATCACTTAATTTAATTTTATGTTGACTATGACTAGAAACTATCTAAAAGTATATGTTAACTTTATCATAACTGAAATCAAGATTGAAAATTATGTTAGGACAAGGGTATACTAGGAGGATAAGGATACACTACATCCTTATCTATTAAATTTGGCCACATCCTAGTTGACTATGTGACATATTTTATGATTTAAGTGTGTGCATCTGTTTGTCAGGATTTATTGTTTGATTGTGTGTCCTAGTTTGTCAAATAAAAGACCAAAATAATATAAAGTGTAGTTCATCCATGATAGACACGGTAGATACAAAATAAAAATGGAGAATAAGGTAAGGGAAATATCTAAGCTATCCTAAAAAAACCCAATGTTATATAAGTGATTCCTACATATCTAAAAAGGTCTCAGGGTAATCTAGTTCTCCCTCCTAGATTGAGTGTGTAAATCTTGATATTAATGAATACAATTATGTAGAAATTTTTGACAGATTGACAATTAGTGCCCTTGACTTGAAATAAAATAAATTAGACTTGGAATATTAATGTTTCAATAAATCAAAATTAAAATTGGAAAAAAGAGTGTTTTTTCACTCCATGTGTAGTAAAATTGTTAACTGATTGATAGATGATGCTTTGAGAGGCCTTGATGTGATTATATATAGGTATATTTTGAATATTTATGTTAAATAAAATTGATAGAAGCATAAGAGGGATAAAATTCAAGATCAAAATTTTAAAAAGTTACCATTAGAGCATGGGGATAGGGTCATACTAGTAAATAGGTTCATATTACGACCCTGTCCAACCTAGTGATGTCTTGTCTTAGAAGGATGTAGACTATTGGGACTAGTTTAACATGAGATTGTAATATAAATAGGGATGTATGAATAATTTTGTGAGTAGTTACAAGATATTTTTTTAAATGGTGAAGGTTCCCATATATATTTATAGCTAAAGGACTGGTTAATAGGCCAAGCAACATAATCATGTCAAGTTTAAACATTTTCAAGAACTTGATGATTAAATTTGAATGTATAGATTAATATATTAATATAATAATAAAAATAATATCTATCTTATGTATTTTATTACATATATTATAAATAATACATACTATTATATATATAACATACAATTATTAATATATAGTATTAGTAAATTATATATTATAATAACATTTATAATATGTATACTTATAAATATATAATATAATTTATTTTATTATATATATATATATATATATATATATATATATTGTCATGTCCCCTTTTTAGTCGACATGTACAGAGTAGATGATTAGCCTATTATGCGACCCTCGTAGGCTAATGAGGTGGATAGAGGGTCTTGATGGAGCTGGGCTTGGCTTTCGTTCGGGCACTTTCGGGCATGAATTAAGGGAGATATTAATATTTGATTGATTTAATCAAATATTAATTATTGGAACTAATTTTAATTAATTATTAATTAATAATTAATTATTAATTAATTATTAATTATTAATGATTTGGTCTAATTTGAGGATGCAAATTCTAAATTAAGACTTGGTCTAATTTTAAGACCCTAGTTCTAATTTAAGGAAGTCTAATTTAAGGGAGTCTAATTTTAGCAAGCACACCTTTGGAGGTGTATAAGAATCTCTCATGAGAGAGAGTTGGTATCCATGATTATTTTGATATTGATTCTTGTTAAGAAATTCTTCTGTGAAGACTGAGCCAAGGGTTCCAGTATTCCATCTGCAGTGGAGAACGTCAACTCTTCATTGTGTGCGATTCAGAGGCTGTGAAAGATCAGCTGATCTATTGCCAAACTGCATTGAAGAACGTCAACTCTTCAGTGTGAGCGATTCAGAGGTTGTGAAAGATCAACCGATCTATTGCCGAATTGGGAGATAACTTCATCCAGAAGCTATCACATGTACTTACAAGTTTGAGAGATAACTTCACACAGAAGCTATCACGAGGGTTTCAGGTATTTTCATTATTTGGGTTTTGATTCCAGAATTATCCAGATATAGATCTTTGTATTAGCCCATAATTCTACAGATCAGGATCAAGCATATAGGTTGAGCAATATTAGTGGCCGTACGACTCCCGTACAGATCTGCGAAAATCCGTACGCATCTACAGAAAGTTCAGGTACCGACATCGATGAACAGAGACTTACAGGGACCGACATCGGTCGACTCATCATCGACATCGGCAAGGGGATCACTACAGGTCGACCGACGATGGCAGTATAACCGACGTCGGCGACTGTGTTTTTTACACAGCAGGCCGAGACGTTCCAGATTTAGCCCAGTTTGCAGAATATTCAGGCTATAAGGCCGAACTTTCGATATTTTTTGTATACTTGACAGAGGATCTCTAATTGTAAGCTTATGAGCAAATAAATAAGAAATTATACTGTGATTTATTCATCTATTTGAAGATATTTTGCAGAAATTTAGATAAGCAATTTGGAGATTTTGTTTTGATATTCGAAGGGATATTACAGTGGTATCAGAGCTAAATCCTGCCATCCTGAGGGTTTAGAAATTTTATGCAGCCACAAGAGTTGCGACCACACGGGTATTACACACGCAGTAAAGCTTTGCTTGAAGGTACTCAAGTTCTAGAACAACCGCCGGAAGACATGGGTGATGATATTGGCAGGGCCCGTATTCCTCACCATCCGAGAGACCAAGATGATCCAGAGGTTTTACTTACTCTTAGAGAACTACGAGAAGGGCAAAGGCAGAATAACCAGGTATTACAGCAGTTGGCAGCAGCACTGCCAAGATTGGGTTCTCCGAGGGGACATTCCCCACACCGTGAGGATGTTAGGAGTGTTGCAGGATCACAGCGAGGCCATGGGACTGTTTCTCGTACAGTGAATAGGCCTACTAGGCCTATCTTTGTGAGACAGGAAGCAGAGGAGGTGATAGCAAGTGAGGAGCATGAGGAGACATTTACGGACACACTTAGGGCAGCGACTGAAGAGTGGGAGTCATTACCACATGTGGTCAGGGAGATGATTACTTTTGACCGATTCCTCACACAAAGGAAAGAACATTATCGAGGTCGACAGAATGAGAGACCAAGACCCCAGAACAATGATCTGAAGCAGGCTACGAGTAGGCTCACACTAGCAACATTTGACGGTAGTGGTAAGGTGACAGCACAGGCCTGGGTTAGTAAGCTGGATACATTTCTCACATTGCGACTGATGGGTGAGGAAGATGCTATCAGATATGCGACACTACATCTTGAGGGAGTAGCTCACGATTGGTGGCACCATGGGATGGTGACACTCCATCATGATCAGATCACTTCTTATCAGGAGTTTGTGGATAGGCTGGTAGAGCGCTTTGACAGGAGGGATCCAGAGTCCTATTTTCGAGAGTTGGCACAGTTACGCCAAAGCGGCAGTCTAGAGTCATACATTGGTGACTTCCAGAAGTTATCAGTCATGGTTCCTGACATTTCAGAGAGGCGACTAGTAGTACTCTTCATGGAGGGATTGACAGAACCATTGAGAGGTTGGATCAAAGGCTTTGATCCTCCTTCATTACAGGAAGCCATGAAGAAGGCGCGTAGTATGGAGATGGCAGCCCCATCAAGTAGATCTAACTCCAGAGGTACTTCTTCATCTAGAGACCATAAGCACTCCAACGGGGATACAGAGAGACCGGATTTTAACATAGATAAATCCAGGGTTAAAAATGATTCAAAGGCCAATCCAGCAGCACCACCTTTGGATCGTGAGGCACTTAATGATCTACGCAGGAAGAAGCTTTGCTTCTACTGCAAAGGTCCATATGATATCCATCACGATTTCCCTTTGAGGCCTAAGGGCAAAGCAAATCGTGTGATGTGGGCATATTATGAGGATGCGGAATCAGAAGATTCCGAACAGCAGGGTAGTTCTGAGGAGGCAGAGGCTTCAGAGCCTAAGGCAGAGGTAGATGTAGAGCTTCATATACAGGAGGCACGCCTATCCAGCATTCAGTTGGATGAGTCATTCAGACTCCGTGGAGTTTTGGCAGGGCAGAAGGTTACCACCCTTCTTGATACAGGAGCCACACATAATTTCATAGATGCTAGATTGGTGGAGGAGCGTGGACTCACTACCGAAGATTTTGAGGGGATTAGAGTTAAGGTCGCCGATGGTCACACTCTTAAGTGTGAGCGCATGATTAGAGATCTCCCATTGCGCTTGAACAACTATGAGTTCAAGGCTAATTATTTTGTAGTGAACATGGGGGACATAGAATTAGTCTTGGGTATGAAGTGGCTTCATTCATTTGAGGAAGTTACTCTTCATCTCAAAGATATGGAGGTTCGTTTTCAGGTTGATGGAAAAACACATATTCTTAAGGCAATACGGGGCAGCAGCTTCAAGCATATGTTTTTTCATCGGATGGAGATGCCTATACGACATGATATGATAGAGTGCGATGATGAGGGCACATTGGCACCAACACAGGAGAGATATGAGGACGAGCTTTGTCTTGAGGTGAGTTCAGTTCAAGAGTCAGCACATGTGGTAGAGGCTCAGCTTTCTTTTATAGGGGGGTCACATGTTGATGATGATATGCGTACAGAAGACAGAGGTGATGTGACACCATTGGATGAGAGTGGTGATGGACAGGGCCTAGAGTTTGTGTTGGTTGACAGCACTATAGATCGAGACTTCATTTGGGATCCCGGTATTCAGCGATTGCTTGAGGGCAAGCAATTTCAGGAGGGGCAGATTGTCATGTCCCCTTTTTAGTCGACATGTACAGAGTAGATGATTAGCCTATTATGCGACCCTCGTAGGCTAATGAGGTGGATAGAGGGTCTTGATGGAGCTGGGCTTGGCTTTCGTTCGGGCACTTTCGGGCATGAATTAAGGGAGATATTAATATTTGATTGATTTAATCAAATATTAATTATTTGAACTAATTTTAATTAATTATTAATTAATAATTAATTATTAATTAATTATTAATTATTAATGATTTGGTCTAATTTGAGGATGCAAATTCTAAATTAAGACTTGGTCTAATTTTAAGACCTTAGTTCTAATTTAAGGAAGTCTAATTTAAGGGAGTCTAATTTTAGCAAGCACACCTTTGGAGGTGTATAAGAATCTCTCATGAGAGAGAGTTGGTATCCATGATTATTTTGATATTGATTCTTGTTAAGAAATTCTTCTGTGAAGACTGAGCCAAGGGTTCCAGTATTCCATCTGCAGTGGAGAACGTCAACTCTTCATTGTGTGCGATTCAGAGGCTGTGAAAGATCAGCTGATCTATTGCCAAACTGCATTGAAGAACGTCAACTCTTCAGTGTGAGTGATTCAGAGGTTGTGAAAGATCAACCGATCTATTGCCGAATTGGGAGATAACTTCATCCAGAAGCTATCACATGTACTTACAAGTTTGAGAGATAACTTCACACAGAAGCTATCACGAGGGTTTCAGGTATTTTCATTATTTAGGTTTTGATTCCAGAATTATCCAGATATAGATCTTTGTATTAGCCCATAATTCTACAGATCAGGATCAAGCATATAGGTTGAGCAATATCAGTGGCCGTACGACTCCCGTACAGATCTGCGAAAATCCGTACGCATCTACAGAAAGTTCAGGTACCGACATCGACGAACAGAGACTTACAGGGACCGACATCGATCGACTCATCATCGACGTCGGCAAGGGGATCACTACAGGTCGACCGACGATGGCAGTATAACCGACGTCGGCGACTGTGTTTTTTACACAACAGGCCGAGACGTTCCAGATTTAGCCCAGTTCGCGGAATATTCAGGCTATAAGGCCGAACTTTCGATATTTTTTGTATACTTGACAGAGGATCTCTAATTGTAAGCTTATGAGCAAATAAATAAGAAATTATACTATGATTTATTCATCTATTTGAAGATATTTTGCAGAAATTCAGATAAGCAATTTGGAGCTTTTGTTTTGATATTCGAAGGGATATTACATATATATATATATATATATATATATATAAAATAGGCCAAGCAACATAATCATGTCAAGTTTAAACATTGTCAAGAACTTAATGATTAAATTTGAATGTCTAGATTAATATATTAATATAATAATAAAAATAATATCTATCTTATGTATTTTATTACATATATTATAAATAATACATACTATTATTTATATATATATATATATATATATATATATATATATATATATATATATATATATATAACATACAATTATTAATATATATAGTATTAGTAAATTATATATTATAATAACATTTATAATATGTATACTTATAAATATATAATATAATTAATTTTATTATAACATACAATTATTAATATATATAGTATTAGTAAATTATATATTATAATAACATTTATAATATTTATACTTATAAATATATAATATAATTATATATATATATAAAACTAGAGATTTTATAACTTTAATGCCTTTCCCTACATTAGTGTCATTATAGTTATAATTTCAATGATGCATCAGATGTGGAGCCATGCCAAAATTAAATAATCCCTTATGATGTCCTCACCAAGACTTGAAAATATAAAAATTTAAATCAATTATGTTTCCATGCTGCAATCTATAGACCCCTTTGTAATGGGTGCAAACTATGTGAATCCATTCATTGCCTTTAATCTAGGTGTAGTGTATGATATAGGTCCTATGGTCTATAATATCTCCTAAAATACTTGTATTTTCCCTCACCATCAGCCCCCATCACACCTTGAAATATTTCACCACTTATCTAAAATCCCATTTCAAAAAAATATAAAATGATTTATAGTATAAGCTACAAACCCCTTTTATCACAAAATGTATAACCCATAAATAAATGGATAAATAAAAATATTTAAAAAACATTCACTCATAAAAACATGTTACAACCAATAGTCCATAATACATGTCGATGCTTGTGTCATGTGGTATCAACATCCAACAAGTAGGCCTATGTGAAGTGACCCCTACTATTATGTAAACAAAAAGCTCTCCTTAATCTCAAAAAAATATTTATTTTATGTTTTTCTCTAAATTATACTATTTTATTTTATATAGTTGCAAGTAACTTTGATAAAATAATGAAACAGGCCAATCTTTACTCTTTACAAATTTGACATGGAGATATACAATATCTTTTGCATCAAAGTTTTTCTAGTAGGTGACATATTGATAAGAAAGTGACAAGTAATTGGTGAGGGGACAACTTAGTCCTACAATAATTCATATTGACAACATTAATAGTTGTGGGAAACATTAGGGTTGTTATAAAATGTGAAAGGGAACACCACTAAATCATTATTGCATTAATTATTTGGTTGTTCCTTATGTTAAATTTCTTTGTTAAAATTTTCAAAATAACTATATTAAATAATAATATAAATTACATTAGGATTGTTTTATTATCCCTTAATATTGTATTATAATATTACTATCATATATATCATAGAATATGTAATTGAAAGTTTTTATTAAAGTGGGTTTTTGAAAAGTGAAAAAGTGTTAACCGATAGTCATACCTCACTCAAAACCCATGACAACTGACCCCATATCAAATTTTGTGTACATAGTGGTAATAAAAAATAATCATATATTTATGGTGGATATGACATTAGCGAATGAGTTTATGTGTTCCTTTATATGATGTGAAAATGAGTTGTGTCGAGAGAAGACATTTTATTTCATAAATATATTTAACAATGGCAAATTGGTGGGCTAGGGATAAGAAATATAAATCATGAAAGTGGTGATATATTTCAAAGTGAGATTAGTGATGATGATTATGGTAAGTGATAAGGTATTGCATGTGGTATCATACACCAAAGGGCCTATATTATACACCAAAAATAGATTTGTTGAAGTTATTATGTTTACATGTCATACACACATTACCAAGGGGTATGTAGTTTGCAAAGTGGTAGCTTCTTTGATTTATTATTTCCAATTGTCAAGGGTGGATGAGAACATTCTGAACACTAATTTTATTGAAAATTGGATACGTGTCCAATGAGTGTATTGAATCTATGTTTTAATGTTATTTATGTGGGGTAAGACATTGAGGTCACAAATTATATGTTGTATCTTATTTTTTTCATGTTGTGAATCTATTAACATCTATAGAAATTACATTAGGGATATAAACATACAGGAACACCAAACTTGGACCCCTAGAAGAAAGTGAAAATCCATACATAACATAAAAGTGGCTAAATATTTCGACATGGATAAAGTGATGATGGTCAATGATAATGACATGGTATTTTAGGTGATATCATACATTGGGGGCCATATCATACACTAAACCTATATTTAGGGTAGTGGTTGGATTTAAATGACCTGTAAACCCATTTTAAAGGGGTCTCAACCTATAAGATAGTGACATATTTGATCAGTCATTTTATAGTTTTGAGGGTGGATGAGGATGTCATGAGAGATGATTTGATTCTAGCATGGCTCCACATTTGATGTGCATCTCAAATAAATGCTATAATGTTTTTAATGTGGGGATAAGACATTGAGGTCTTAGATTTTATCTTTTTGTTTCATTCTACCAATGTTTCCAAAATCTTAACATATGGAGTAATTACAAAATCGCACTTTAGAGAAATATAAAATAACATCCTTTTTGGTGTAACATTCACCTTTGGGGAAACTACTAATATATTTATTTCTATATATGATTTATAAGTATATGATTGAGTGTTAGTTTTCTTTCCTTATTCTAAAATTTGTATTTTAATAATAATTTGATGTTGACACATTTAATTTAGGGTGTAAACTTCATACACTTTAAATAATGTGTTATACTTTACACAACTACATAATCCAATTAAAATATGAATTCTCCTTACCTTAAAAAAGGTTGTTTCTAATATTTCTTCGTGTCAATTTAAGGTCATTTTAATTTTTTTTTTAAGTTAGGATAAACTCATCCCCTTTTTATATATTTTTCTCTTTTAATCACTAAATATCAGTTTTCATGTCAATAGGGTCATAAATTGAGATCAATTATTTATAAAAAGAAAGAGAGGTTTCTTAGTATCATATCTAAATAAGTAAAATATCAATCTATCTAAAATATGAGGAATCTATAGATAGATTCCACATGGGTATACACACTCTTAGCTTTGAATTTGGGTCACTCGCATACAACTCTTCTTAGTTTTTATGAAATTTTATAATACCTCTTTAAATCACCATACTTCCTTTCTCTTTACCACATATAATTTTAGTGATATGCATGCTCTATTGAACTCAATGTGCATCATTCACAACTACAACACACACATAATTTGACAAATCTTTTAATATTTTTGCATTCTAGTACAACAAGACACATATTTCCACACATGGACATTCAACATCCCCTTGTTATGTTTCCCATAAATTGTGGCATGCCAACTAGGAATCTCCAATTATACGACATGTCAAGGAATATTTAATTGGAATAACATAAATTAAAGTCCAATTGTGCATCTACAAGAATTCTAAACATCACTAAGCTATAATTTAAATAGTGACCCTTCCATAATTATCATCAATCATAACCACTTCTTATTATAGACACTAAATATGAATAATATATCACCTTAGTCTTTTATACCTAGCAAATATTTTTCATGGTTTTACCCTTTAGTTCTAATACATTCTTATTGTCAAAAGGCTAACATCCATTATCAATTGTGCCTATTTCTTATTTCTTAGTATGACCATGTTTTATTCTAATGACCAAAATTTATATACTAGTCAAAATCCTATAAACCTACTTATTATCATCCTTTTCAAATTTTGGAATAGTACCTATTTTCCATCCTCTTGGACACGTACATCCCATCTAGATGCCTATGCCAACTCAATTATTATACACCAAAGTAAGTGTTTAGTTATCTAAAGTCATCAAAATTTTAAATGAAATGTATACTTATGGTTATCCTAAGTTATTTAATGTCATATATTTCCAAAAAGGATTGGTAAATATACAATATCAATCCTCATTCATTCCTCACCTAGTATAGACCTATCAACTCACAAGTAAACTTACTAAAGGAATTAAAACAAGTATTCAAGTGAGAAAATATTCCTTATTATTTATTATTTCAGTATCAATCATAAGTACAACCCATCTACAGGTATGATGTGTTGAAGGAGCACTCCATGAGCCATGTTTTCTAAGTTACAATATAGGTCACTCTATGTACTTGTTTATCACATGTTACATCCTAATGCACACACAAGCCAACATGTAGGGGATAATTACATAAGTGTAAGGCCCTCTTCATAGTATTGGATATGTAGGTAAAATCCATTAATAGAGGGGTTTTGAGGTAGCTAAACATTATGTGCCTACTAACCAAGTTTTCCACAATCACTCCAAGGATAAATAAGTTAGGATTTTGATCATTTGAAAATGAGAAATAACCTATGCATGATAGTTGAACATAGTGAATTAAAGGTGACAGAAAACCTAGAAGTCTCAAGGTGGTTACACTCAGATCTAATCAATATTAATTATTAGACACATGTGTCCAAATCAGACAATAACATCAATGTAATTATCTAAATCTAATGCAAACACCTAAGGATATAGAGTGTAATTTCCCATTATCTAATGATTTATCTATAATATAGATCCAATGTACTTACAGCTTATTCTATATCAAATCTATACATTAATACTAATTAATATAAATACTCATGTTTCTAATTCATTACAATATCAATCAATAGTTTTAGTTCTATTTTTATCATATCTCATCATTTAAATTTAGAATATTGTTTATCTTAGTTTTAAAAATTAATTGGACTTATATATCTTTTTATCACTCTTATGCTTATGTATTTCTATATTATTAATCCTATACTATACTAACCCACATTAATTTAGGGTTAAACATCTGGTGAAGCTATATTTTTATGCAAACCCTAGCTTATCCTAGGCTATTCAATGCTCTAATGTTTTTCATAACTATATTTTTTCATATTTGTTATATCATTTATATGCAACCTAGGTGTATCCCTAGATTAGCTAGTGTTTCTATAATGTACCTAGAGCTTCCTAATTTTCCACTTAAGATGGAACAAACCAATGAAGTAACCAATCTTAAACCTAATGAAGATGTTACTAATGAAACTAAACTACATATTGGATAGGTTATCATAGAAGATTCTTTTGATCATGAAAATGATGAATCTAATGAAAATAATGAACATTAATAAATAGTGCAAGATAAAGTACAAGCTCTTGCTATGTTTTGACACCATATAGTACAAAACCATAAAGATCTTGATAAGATCCTAAGAACCATATTAGAAACTAGAAAATTAAAATATGTAGATGAACAAGAAGTTACAGTTTTTTATCATAATATTAGAGTTATGGGCCATACCCATATTCTAATAACCTTACCTTTAGGCACATTGTCACTTTATACTTACAGTAAATGAATGATATATGTGTTTGCACCATTTTTCCTAGAAAAAAATCCTATTATCTCTACATCTTACACGAGAAATTGATCCATAAATAGGTAGATTTCCTACTCTAAAAGTTTTATTTATTGGATCCTTATAAGTGGATTAGTTTTAATGCCTTATAAGTGGATTAGTTTTAATGCAAAAATTCAACTCCAAAAATATAATAAAATGAAAATAATGCAATGAAAGTAATAATTAACACTTAACACAAGTTGATAATAGAGTTTGACATATGCTTATGTCTTTAGGTTTGCTAAATGATGAACCGATTCATTATAAAAATCCATTTGCAAGTACAAATTTAAAACTTACAAAACTATAATGAATCTATCATAAACTCAAGTGCCAATCAATCCTACAAAGACACAGACTAGTCTTGGAAGGCTTTCATAATGTTCTAGCATGGATTCCTTGTTTAACACCTTCATATTGACTTTTCCTCTACTGCACAGTCTCCAAGAGCCTCTAAACAGAGCTAAGTCAGAATATGCAATACTCATCAACTCCATAGGATGATCCTCCTTCATATCCTCTAAGTAATTTTAACTCCTCTAATAGAGATATTATTATAATAATAATCTTAATAACACCCTATGAATAATATAGAATCAGAGCTTCTGTAGTCCCATATAATGTTCGTCCTAGATGGATGCTTGGTACCAAAAACATGGAATGGAATAGTTAAAATGCAATTGAGAGCTTGATTATCAAATACTTGAAATGTAAGTGAGCACTTGGAGTGCTCTTAGAATGATTTTCCACATGAGGTTCATAGGTTTATATATTTTTTCAAAACCCACCAATTATGGATTTCTTCATTATCCATCCCCATGTACAAGCCCTTATTTAATATTCTTAGCCTTATCTCCCAAAATGGGGTATGATGAAGGCCAATGGGTCAAACCACCCTTCATATCTTACTCATTGGATAAACCTTCCATGCATTTCTATGGGAGATAGCCTAATTTATATAGGAAATATCCCACATTTGTGGGGAAATATATATTCATGGAGTTAATCCCATTTTTCAAGCCTTAAGAAGTGGGATTTGTCTAAAATCTAGGAGAATATTTTATTGATATTGTGGACACTCAAAATGTGAGTATTTAATTGGTCTATGCATCAATAATCTATTGGACCACATGTGTTTCTATTCACCGTACCTAAACATTTTGCCCTTATTGCTTGAAAGATTCAACAAACAATAAGTTATACATACGGATTCCATTTTTTAGAGAATAACATTCATTGAAAATATCTCAATGAGATATTTGTTTTGTGAATGGTTTGAATAAAAATTGATACATTTTATTTTTTATCCCTTGTAGATGATCTTTGGATCATACTTCCCCACTAAGAAGGACTCTGGTCTCCAAAATTCATTTCTCTTCTTTCAATCTTAATATCTTCCTATAATTCATCAAATGATTGAGGAGCAAAATCAACATAAGTAAAATTTTCACCTTGATTTTTTATCATAGGTGACAATCTCTCTTAACCTATGCACTGCACTACATTACTCTATACAGGCTAACATAATGCTCTCCAATTACAAAGATGTAATCTATATTCTCCCTAATGTTTCAACATTATCACAAGGACATAGAACTATGTTGCATACAATAATCGATAGCATATCATCACTTTTACAAATTGCCCATCATGGGGTCTTACAATGCAACATATATGTTAAAAATAGTGTCCTTTTTTGAGTATCTAAAAAATGTGCATACAATGATTAAACATGTATTTTAATGAAAATGGATATCAAACTTGATCCATAAAAAAAAAATGTTAACTGAGTGCTACTTACCTTAGAAGAACGTCACATGTTGCTTCATGCCTACTTGTCTTCCTTTCAAAAAAAACTCTTAAACTATGTGTAACATGTCTTTTAATTGTTTTTATACCCCAAATATTATTTAGATAAATTTTTCAATGTTCACTCTCAGTGGATCCTCTTTACCATCTTACCAAATACTACAAGGAAAGGTAAGCAAAAAGATGACAATCTGAATGTGAGAACATAAAATAATAAATGATACAACCTCTAACAATGTGTTGTTCACAATATGTTTCTCATCTAGATGGCTACTCCATTTTTCACCATGGAGTGATCTACCTCCACACTTTCTCATATAAATGGTTAGTTTCCTTAATGCTTATCAACAATGAAAACCAAATAAGTAAATTTAAAGTGTGTTTAATCATGCAAAAAATTTATCCATTTCTTACTGATCTAATCTAATGGATGATCCCTTTTATGGAGTCTTCTTTGGATAGGTGAGATTCTTCATGGGATGCTAGTGAATTAACAAATTCACTAGTTGTTACCTTTTTAACAGGATCATATTCCATCTTCTTGTTACCATATTTAGGATGGCGTGATGGATTAAGTTTCCAACAATTTTTAACCATGTGCCCACTCATACAATAATGAGTGTAATAGTTTCGTTTGTCCTTTTTAGATGAGGAAACATATTTGTCATTTCTCACTTCTAGATTATGAGATTTATCTTTAGCACCTACCTTATTTTTCATAAAAGGTAACAAATTATTCATAAAATATTTCCTCTTCCAATAATTAACCACATAATGATTACTTAACCCAAAAAGTAAATGAGAAATCATTCCACATTTTCTATATCTCATAGCCATATTATTTAAACTGAAAGAGAGCATCAAAAGTTTTACAGTTACTAATATGATTTATGTAAGTACGAGGAGGTGGTATTACATTACCTATTTTCTCTAGTTTCTTACACACTTTCTCATCACCATGTGATTATATCGCATTCCTCTACATGGATGAATTTTTCAAAGCTAGTGGCGTGAACACTTGGATATTGGAAGCTTGTCTTCCTTTATCAGTTCTAGAACTCTCTCCGGTTTCCATCTTTACACTAGAATAACCCA
Source organism: Torreya grandis (assembly GCA_037957365.1). Classification (NCBI taxonomy): domain Eukaryota; kingdom Viridiplantae; phylum Streptophyta; class Pinopsida; order Cupressales; family Taxaceae; genus Torreya; species Torreya grandis. The sequence continues at coordinate 159,854 of JARHVA010002310.1, read as the reverse complement.
AACCTACAAAATGAGGTTGATCCTCTACCTATATTAGTTTAATTAAACCTTAGCCATTCTTACCAAGGCTTTTTCCATCATATCCCATTTTAAATAATAATTGAGATCCAATGCCTTTAGTGTTTTTTTCAAATGAACCAAAAGAATCATTACATAAATCTGAATCCAAATGGGAGGAAGAAGAATCATGTGGTGAATAAATTATAGTGCACTCATTAGTCATGGTTTTTGCATCTAAATTGGAAGGTAAATCATTCTTCAACTCACCATATTGAAATCTAATCAAGATTTCATCCTTATATTCAAGCTCAGATCTCAAACATGTATTTTTTTATTTGAGGGAATAGAGATTACATCTCAGGAAAGCATTCTCTTCCTAAATTTTCTTGTTGATACTTTTCGGATCTATCAACCTCTCTTTCTTCAAGGTTTTCCCCATGGTTTCCTATAAACACCCTGTACTTCCAACACAATTGGAAACTACAAATGGAAGATTAAAATAGGCCAACAAGTCTATAAATAACCTAATGGAATAGAATACTAAAACTGATATCAAAACTCTATTCAAGAGTATATCATGTAATTAAAAGCAAGTCTAGCATTCTAACTGATTTGATACTGAAATGATTTGTAAATAAGTAGATTTACTACTCTAAATTTTTTACTTATTAGATCCTTATAGGCAGATTAGTTTTAATGCCAAAATTTAGATCCAAAAATATAATCAAATGAAAAGAATGTAATGTAAGTAATAATGAACACTGCACATAAGTTGGTAATGGAGTTTGGTAGATGATTACATCTCTAGGTTCACTAAATGATGAACTGATTCATTATGAAAATCTATTTGCAAGTAAAAATTTAAAACTTACAAAACTATAATGAATCTATCATGAACTCAAGTGTCAATCAATCCTACAAAGACCTACACTAGTTTTGGAAGGCTTGCACAATGTTTTGGCATGGCCTCCTTACTTCACACCTTCCTATTCACTTCTCTTCTACTACATAGCCTCTAAGATGCTCTAAATAGAGCTAAGTCAAAATATGCATTATTTTTTAGCTCCATAAAATCATCCTGCTCTATGGCCTCCAAGTAGTGGTAAATCCTCTAATAGAGCTATTATTACAATACTTAGCTTAATAACACCTTGTGAATAATAGAGAATCAAAGCTTCCATAGTCCCATAAAATGTTCCTTCTGGATGGATGCTTGGCTTCAAAACCTTGTAATGGAAGATTTGAAATTAAAGTGAGAATTGCTTCTCAAATACTTGCAATGTAAGTGAGATTTTGGAGTGCTCTTGGAGTTTTCTTGGAATGAGTTTACAAATAAAGTTCATGGGCTTATATAGTTTTTCAAAACCCACCAATTATGGACTTCTTCATTGTCCATCCCCATGTACAAGCCTTTATTTAAGATTCTTAGCCTTATCTCCTAAAATGGGGCATGATGAGGGTAAATGGGTCAAACCATCCTTCATATCTTTCTTTTTGGATAAACTTCCCATGAATTTCTATTAGAGATATCCTAATTTATATGGAAAATATCCCACATTTGTGGGGAAAGAGATATTCATGGAGTTAATCCCATTTCTCAAGTCTTAAGAAGTGGGATTTGTATAAAATCTTAGAGAATATTTTTGAGCTATTGTGGACACTCCAAATTTGATGATTTCATTCATCCACACATCAAGAATTTATTGGATCACGTGCATTTCCAGTCATCATACCTGTACATTTTTTCTGTATTGCCTGAAAACTATAACAAGCCACAACTTCTGCATATGGAGTCCATTTTTTAAATCATAAAATGCATTAGAAAGCTCTCGATGAGATATTTGTTGTGTGAATATTTTAAATAAGAATTGAGACCTTTTATTTTTTATCCCTTGTAGATGATCTCCAAATCATAAACACAAATACTTCAACCCAACTATCAGTTTTAATGCTTATATCCACTCAAACTATGGGTACATCTCCTTTGATGACTTATCAAACTTCAAACCTTAAATGATAAGAGATTCAATATATTTTTCAAACCATTAAACTTTTAAAAACTAAGGTTATAAATACTGAACAATAGTCTATGAAATCACCTTATGTTATTATTCAAAAGAGGTGTTACATAACCCTCTTGCACCTTATATATCTTTGAAACACTTTTCAAATAGTTTTGTTTCACCTAACTTCACATTTTATGATGGTAAGGGTGATCTTGAACAACATCTTCAATTTTTCTATGCTGCATACCTTGATTATGCCTCCAATGATAAAATTTTAACTAAAATATTTCTAAGTATCCTCAAGGACTATACTCCAAGGTGGTTATATTATTTACTAATCCAATCGGTAAATGTATTCAAACCTATTATATCTTAGTTTTTGGCACACTTCTCTATTATATTAATGAAAAGTTATCCTATTCCCAAATTGAAAAAATAAAACAAGGAACTAATGAACCTATCAATGAATATGTCTTATGTTAAATTACAATGTTGGCTAAAATGACAAATCTAATGGTAGGTAAATATCTTCAAGACATCTTCAATAATTGTTTCTCCCCATTACATTAGTCCATTTTTTTAAAATAATAGTTCAAATCTTTCAATGTCTTATGTCATACTATTCACGATCATGAAATGAAACCAATATCATTTTAAAAATGTAAGTATGTATAAAATAACTAATATTTTTATTTACCATGTTTAATATCAAATTTAAAAGGTAAATCTCATAGAACCTAAAATAGAAACAAATAACATGGTTAATGTGGTGTCACAACAACCTAATTAGATTGTCTTATCCAATGCACCAAGGAGATAACTAAAATGCTTACCTATATCTCTAACTTTATTACTCTTGAAGCTTGTGGAGTGGCAACTCAAATCTCTCCCTCATCCTATAGAGGTTGATATGAATCAAACTATACCCAAAGGACATGATGCCAATTCTGAATGTCACTATCACTAAGGCCCAAGGCATTCTACGAACTGATTTTTTACCTTGAAGCAAAATATCCAAGACCTTATCAATGACCAAAATATCACATTTGATGATCCTCTAGAAGAATAAAGTTCACAACTTGGTGATCACTATAATCATAAAATATTTAACAATTCCTTACAAGACCATTATGAGAAGGAACCATAAGTACAAATGATGTATAATGCACATCCCCCTCCATCACATTATGGGCACCCATTGTATGGGGTTATTGATATTTATACATGGCATACACTTCCCATGATTTAAAAACATTATATTAATTTTTATGGTAGTGAGATTGTGGATGATGACTAAGATATGCATTCATTATTCATTAAAGGATTCCTTTATCATTAGCCTATACACAGTGTTATGATTGTTGATGATGTAAGAGAGAATGTTTTCACCATGAAATTACTTGTGCACTTGGGTTATACACATGATGATTTATATCATTAAACTAAATTAGTCAAAGCATTTAAGGGGACCTCATAGTATGTTCTTAGTGAGATTGACTTACCTTTACATATTCACCCAACACATGTGGCCAATACATTTTCTATTATCCCTTATACAAGTATTTTTGATATATTATTGGAAAAACCTTAGATACATACTCTACATACAACACCTTGTATAGTGCATAGGTGTGTTAAATACATTTATATCAATAGGGTAATTATAGTTTCTAAAATTCAATATGAGCATCCACTTGAATAGAATAAATTTATTCTAAGGAATTTAATTAAAACTTACTAAGGTTAATGTTCCACTAAAAGTTAAGCAACCAAAAATCCCCTTTCTTAGGTGATTAATACTTAAGAGACCATTACATTATAGATACACATTAGATTTTAGGGAATCCTCATCTACTATTACACAGCTATTTAACCCTAAAAATTTTAGATTTTAGGTGTCTAGTATTAATAATATATAAACAAATAAGCACAAGGGTGATAAATAGATCTATAATAGGCCAATTAACTATAAAACTTGGATAGAACATATACTAAATTTATTATACTCATATATGATAAAAATATAAATGACATTAATGGTATAAATGGAAATGAAAAATAAATTAGATAATTAGTTGTTTATAATGCTAATATAGATCTGGATCTGGAACAGGTGTTGACGCAGAAAAATTGCACCCGGGGCAAGGAGGTTGAACTCCCTGCCTTCTCCTCGCAACATGGAAACTCCCCTCTCGCCTATGGGACCAGAAAATCTGGAGGGGAGAGTCTCTAGATAAGGGCTAGCTCCCTTTGATGCATCGTGTTTGTTCTAGAAAGTGCTAACACATACATATACATAGATATATAAAAAGGGGGGGATGAAAAGGGAGAAAGATACAGGAAAAAAAAATACTCTAAAAGAGGTGATGCACGAAAATAAAGTTGACCTTCACACCTTCCACACTTGAAATTAGACAAACACATACATACACTACACACTTGGTAGAAGGACCAGGATGCTAGAAACTAGCAGGGAGGCTTTCATGAAAACACAAGAAACAAAAAATCACTGAGGCACTGTGAAATGCACACTGTAAGTAACTTCCTCTATTCTGGTCTTCCAAATGTTAGCTCTTCTCCTTTCAGCTACAAAAATGGCACCTTGTAGACAATAGGTATGCTAGTGTTGAACCTGTGAAAGCATCAAGAAACAATGACTGAACACAAACAAACACTCAACACATACTCGGATATTTCTATCCAAGATGGAGGTAAAAATTATTTTTATTTGATTCAGGTGGAAATTTTTTGCCAAGGCTACGCCTTAGCAAAATGTGGAAGATTCTTTTACAAATGACAAGTCTTTCAATATATAGGAGAAGCAAGGAGGCCATTTAGCGCCCCTAGTTTACAAGTGGACAATTTGCGTCCCCTCATTGGGAAGAGGAAAACACTATTGCCGATGTCATCCTTCTAGAAGAAGCCTGCTCGAACCATGCTATATAATCATGGAATTTGACTTTGGAATTTGAGCATTAATGTGGAAACACAGACTGCACCTCTTTTTTGCAAATAGATTTGTTCCCTTTTTAAATGCACAAGCCATGTTATTTGCTATTTGTGCCATATGGGGATTAACAGGCAATAAATTGCCTTCCACTTGCCACTTGGACTGCTTGCTTACTCATTCCTTGCTTGTCTCTTTGTCTTTCCTCAATTTTGTCTCTTCTGGCTCATTTGGCCCCTTGGAGTGAACATCTTGGCAGGTCACTGCACTCTGAGCTCCTTTTCCATGGTTAGTGCTTCCTTTGCTTTTGAAGACAAACAACCATTTCTCTTTATGAAATTTAACATTCGTATGGCCATCATGTTTTGAAAACCAATGGCTATTTGAATTTGTTAAACTTGACATCCTCTAGGATGTCACCATCCCTGTCACAACGTCATCGTGTCTATGGTTTCCCTTCGGGCACTTCTCTACCTTTGCTTTGTCTCTATCACCTTCCCAAAGGGAAAGGTCCCTTTGAATTTGGCTGAAAGTCCCCCACAAGGGCATCTTCCCTTCAGGGTCCTTCAATAGGTCTTCTGTGCCTTGGACGGTCCCCTGGGCTCCCGCAGACAATTTTCCTGAGTCACTTTTGGCTTCGTGTATTTCTGTGGACTTTTGTCCATGGACTTTTTCCCATGGATAAAAAGTCCACAAAAATTTTGTCCACCTCTCTACTTAGTCTTTGAACGGCCCACCTAAATTCCTTCAGACTTTTTGTCTGAAGGAAATTGGGACTTAGCCGATTTCAACAAAATTGAATTTGAACTTTGAACATACCCTTACTTGGGTCCTTTTCTTTAAAGCACTAGCACTTTGGAAGGGTACTGAACCATGAAGATTTCCCTTAGGCCAAGGACATACCCTTGAACCAAGCATTGAACTAGGCCTGTTGAACCAAGCCATTGAACCAAAATGGTTTAACGGTTCAAAGGTTCAACCAAGCATGCCAATGAACTACTGAACTGAAGCTGATGAACCTAGCGTTGAACCTTTTGTTTGAACCAAACTTGTTGAACCAAGCTGTTGAACCAAAAGACTTGGTTCAATGGTTTAATGGTATGAAGTTTCAACGCTATTTAAATTGAGATGCTTGAACCGAGCGATGAACCTTTGAACCAAAAGGTCACTAAACACTTGAACCAGGGCATGAACCAAGCTCATGAATCCTGAAGATGGATGAACCAAGTGCTGAAGAAATATGACATGAACCCATGCAACCTGAAAGAGACTGGCATTTTATAGCAAGGGAAGAGGGTGACCAAAATTTTGCCTATGGACAAAATTGGTCAACAAATTGGTGACTCCCATGGGAAGCATGGCTGCTATGCTTAGAACCCAATTGCCTTGCAATCCATTGGGCACAGAGTTAGATGCAGCTATGAAAGAATTAGTAATAGCCCCAAAAAAAATCCAAGAATCAAATGCAAAGCTTTTACCCCACATGCGAAGGGAAACACACAAGGCTAAAAAAACACTACCTGTGCAACTGAACTTAGGGAAAGAAGGAAAAGAAACTGAAAGCAAACTACTATATAAAGCTAACCAAGAAAATTTGCCTCCCTCATAGATCAAAGGGAAAATTACTTATGTCCCCTTCTAGGCAAGAAGACTTATGGTGCTAGGCAAGTAGCTAGATGAAAAAGAGAATTGGTGACTTGCTCTTCTTGCCTATCACCTGCATTGGCTGGAATCCGAGTGGATCAGATTCAAACATGCCTCCAACATACATGTATTCTTCTTGTCCCTGGAGGCTTGTTGAATGTTGATCCTTCATATTGGTGCCTCCCATCAAGAAATTTATTTTTACCATCTCATCACCATAATCCCCTTGATACGCACCCTTGACTGGCTTGCTCTCCTCTGCTTCATGCTCAGGTTCCATGGTATGGCCATATTCCTCGATTATTTCAAAGAATATATCTTCAAATTCACCAACCTATTGAAGGGGTAAATCTAAAAAATGATAGCCTCTTTGCATGCTTATTAGAACCCCAATGCTTCCTTCTCCACCCTTATCCAGCTTGTAGCCTCCTTGAAGAACAGTGTAACCTACCTCAATGACTTCAAACAAATCATTCAAAGCATGAACAAGAGATTGTCCATGCTCCTCCATGTTAGCTAAGGTGATCTCCTCCTCATCTGTACTCATGAAGTCTCCTTGATTATTCATGAACTGATCACACTCTTCTTTGCTTGCCTCCTTCAAGATAGGCTCCTCCTCGAGAAGGGGTGAAGTGGAACACTGATGGATCAACTCATGTGGAAGAGGAGGCAGTCCCTGAACTAGAATCAAATGATTCTCCTCTTTCCATTTGTTTGACACTTCACCTATATCAGGCATGGCCTGATAGTTCTCTTGGGGATGTGTAGGTGGGGTGTGTTCAGACATGGAATGTGTTTTTGGGTCTGAACTGTCCATCACACACTAGCTGAGGAATCTCTCTTTGGATTCCAACTCTGCAGTCCACCTATCTATATTCTCTTGGAAGAGCCTTTCCTGGAAGTCACAATCATCATCGGGAGCAGGAGCAGCCCCATCTTCTTCAAGGTTTTGAGCAAAAAATTTCCCTTCTTCCTCCTTTCCACCCCAAGACTCCATTGTTTGCTTCCAGCTCATGATCTTGGGATTGAAAACTTGCTCCTGTGAACAGGCAGCAACTTTATCCTCTTCAAGGTCCTGAGCTGGTTCATGGTGTTCCTTCTTCCAACTTCAAATTTGGAGATCATGTTGAAAGACTTGAGGACGTTTGGGAGGATTTGGGAGGGTTTGCTCATGTACAGGAAGAGCTATCTAAAAAGAGCCATGCTAAAAAGCTAGGCATACGGGATTGAGGGTAGGATCGATTGATGCATCTGATAAGTTAGAATGAGCAAGTGCCATATGATAGAAAGGATTCAGCATACAAGAGGGAGTTTTCTCTAAAATAGGAGGGGGCAGACCTTGGGCCAAATTTGCTTGATTTTTGTTTCTCCATTTTACCAACATTTAATCAATATTGAAATTAGTTTGTGGATTGATGGAAGGGGTGTCTTTTTGTGTTGGCTCCTCTACAAGGTCTGAAAACTCCATTTCTCTCTCTCCCAATAGTCTCATCTTAGCCTCTAATTCCTCAATCCACTTGGCTATATTATCCTCATTTTGTACTTCTTGGAGCTCGTGGGAAACACCATAGATATGGGGAGTGCATGAAGATTGCCATGAAGTGTAAGGAGCTTCCTGAAGAAGGGTGGGGGGAACTTGAAAAGGACCAACCTCATCTTTTACCTCACACTCTTGGATAGTGTCTTTCACCTCCTTTATATTCTGTGACTCAACCACTTGATTCCAGCTCAAGAAATTCAGACTGGGGATCTCCTTTGGGGGTGATGGGGCCACAGTGTGAGAGGGTAGCAAAGATTCAGATTCCATTTCCCTCACTACCAAAATGGACTGTTGCACCTGAAGGTTTGCCAATTTGATCTGTCTATCAAGATTAGCCTTAAACACAAGATTTGTCATTTCAAAACTCTCCTCAACATGATTAGGGAAAGGACTTTGACAGGCTTGATTTGGCTTATGAGCAAGCATCATATATGACTGATATGATGCCTAGGATAGTGAGTATGCAGGTTGATATACTTGGTAAGGCTGCCTCTCATGAACACTTAGCTTCTCCTCCAAAGATGTGATCAAACCACCCACATCTAACATCTCACCTGTAAGCCTGTGCCAATTGGCTTTTTCAATAGGAACCCATTCCTTTTTGACCTGAACCAATGCATTCCTCACTTGATGGATGATATGATCAAGAATTTCTTGGCCACATCCTCTTTTAGTGTCAAGATATATTACATGTTTTTCGTATCCCAGCAGTGCTCACTTGAAGGCAAAAACAGGTTGATTGGCAAAGAGACTGGGTTGAGTGGGAGAAGCGACGTAATGAGAAGACTGGGCATAAGGTTGATATAACTCATGAAATGGTTGGGACTGGCCATATTGAAACTGATAAGGATCAACATAAGGCTAGTAAGGATCGTAGCCATGCTAGCCAAGGAAAACAGGGTCCATGGCTCTAAATGATGGGATTCTACATACCAAAATGTTGTTTCTTGATGGTATGGTACCAGAACTACTTAACCAGTTGATTTAACTCAAATTCACCATTGGTGTTTGATGCAAAAGCCTCCAAAGGTTAGTCAGTTGATGAACACACCAAAAATTCTTCAACTCTTTGGACAAAACCTGTCCCAGTTGGTCCCATTGGGCATGCCAGAACTATTGATGTAGGAAAATTGCACCTGGGGCAAGGAGGTTGAACTCCCTACCTTCTCCTTGCAACATGGAAACTCCCCTCTCACCTATGGGACTAGTGAAGCTAGAGGGGAGAGTCTCTAGATAAGGGCTAGCTCCCTTTGATGCATCATGTTTGTTCCAGAAAGTGCTAACACATACATATATATAGATATATAAAAAGGGAGGGATGAAAAGGGAGAAAGATACAAGAAAACAAACTAATCTAAAAGAGTTGATGCACCAAAATAAAGTTGAACTCCACACCTCCACACTTGAAACCAAACAAACACATACATACACTACACACTTGGCAGAAGGACCAGGCTGCTAGAAACTGGCAGGGAGGCTTTCATGAAAACACAAGAAACAAAAAATCACTGAGGCGCTGTGAAATGCACACTATAAGTAACTTCCTCGATTTTGGTCTTCCACATGTCAACTCTTCTCCTTTCAGCTATAGAAATGGCACCTTGTAGACAATAGGTATGATGGTGTTGAACCTATGAAAGCATCAAGAAATAATGACTGAACACACACAAACACTCAACACATACTTGGATATGTCTATCCAAGATGGAGGTAAAAATTATTTTTATTTGATTCAGGTGGAAAGTTTTGCCAGGGCTATGCCTTAGCAAAATGTGGAAGATTCTTTTACAAATGACAAGTCTTTCAATATATAGGAGAAGCAAGGAGGCCATTTGGCACTCCTATTTTACAAGTGGACAATTTGCGTCCCCTCATTGGGAAGAGGAAAACACTATTGCTGATGTCATCCTTCTAGAAGAAGCCTACTAGAACCATGCTATATAATCATGGAATTTGACTTTGGCATTCGATCATTAATGTGGAAACACAGAATACACCTCTTTTCTACAAATAGATTGAGATTTGTCCCCTTTTTAAATGCATGGGCCATGCAATTTGCTGTTTGTGCCATCTAGGGATTAACAGGTAATAAATTGCCTTCCACTTGCCACTTGGACTCCTTGCTTACTCATTCCTTGCTTATCACTTTGTCTTTCCTCAGTTTTGTCTCTTTTGGCTCATTCGGCCCCCTGGGGTGAACATCTTGGTGGGTCCCGACACTCTGAGCTCCTTTTCCATGGTTAACACTTCCTTTGCTTTTGAAGACAAATAGCCATTTCTCTTTGTGAAAGTTGACATTCGTATGGCCATCATGTTTTGAAAATGAATGGCTATTTGACTTTGTTAAACTTGATTTCCTCCGGGACGTCACCATCCCTGTTGCAACGTCATCATGTCTATGGTTTCCCTTCGGGCACTTCTCTGCCTTTGCTTTGTCTCTATCACCTTGCCGAAGGGAAGGGTCCCATTGAATTTGGCCAGAAGTCCCCCGCAAGGGCATCTTCCCTTCAAGGTCCTTTAGTAGGTCCTCTGTGCCTTGGTTTTGTGTATTTTTGTAGACTTTTGTTTGCATAAATTTTCCTGTGGATAAAAAGTTCGTGGAAATTATGTCTGCCTCTCTGCTTAGTCTTTGAACAGCCTGCCCAAATTCCTTCAGACTTTTTGTCTGAAGGAAATCCTTCAGAAAAAAAGTCCAAAATAAATTAGGACTTAGCCAATTTCAACAAAATTGAACTTGAACTTTGAACATACCCTTGCCCGTGTCCTTTTCTTTGAAGCATCGGCCCTTTGGAAGGGTACTGAACCTTGAAGACTACCCTTCAGCCAAGGACATACCCTTGAACCAAGTTTTGAACTAGGCCCATTAAACCAATCCGTTGAACCAAAATGGTTCAATGGTTCAAAGGTTCAACCAAGCGCGCTGATGAACTACTGAACTGAAGTTGATGAACCTAGCATTAAACCTTTTGTTTGAACCAAACTTGTTGAACCAAGCCATTGAACCAAAAGACTTGGTTCAATAGTTTAATGGTAAGAAGGTTCAACACTATTTGAATCGAGATGCTTGAACTGAGTGATGAACCTTTGAACCAAAAGGTCGTTGAACACTTGAACCAGGGCATGAACCAAGCTTGTGAATCCTGAAGATGGATGAACCAAGTGCTGAAGAAACATGACATGAACCCGTGCAACCTAAAAGAGACTGGCATTTTATACCAAGGGAAGAGGGTGAACAAAATTTTGCCTGTGGGCAAAATTGGTCAATAATAAGAATGAATCAAACTAAAATAATATTTTTTAATAGCCACCAAATTTTATATTTAGCCTATGCAACCTCAGACACTTGCATTAGATTTAGATGGTGGTGTCAATTCTAGTGTCTAGGTTGAACACATATGTCTTATAGATAATACATAATGGAATAGGATTCAACCACTTGGATGTTTTTGGGTTTTCCATCACCTTTGCTTTTGTGCATTTAGAATTGGGTCATGGACACTCACTCCTTATCAACTAGTAAAATACTAGCTATTTTTCCTCATAGTGGCTCTGATAAAAATGGGTTAATGGGTACATGGTCTTGATATACCCCAAATACCCCTCTAATAATGATAACTACCTACATATCCAATACTTTGAAGTGGGCCTTAGACTTATGTAGTTATCCTCTACGTGTTGGCTTTTGTGTGAATCATGAAATATGTGGAAAGTAAGTACAACATTAACGTAGCTTGTAACTTAGAAAATATAACTCTTGACTAACTCCTTTAGTAAATTATAACTTTGTATATTTTTTTACCTATGATTGATATAGAAATATGAGAAAATAAGGAATATTTTCTCACTTGAGTGCTTGATTGAATGCCTTTTGCAAGTTACCTAGTGAGTAGGTAATAATTATCTAGGTGAAGAATGAATGATGGTTGATAATGTATTTATACCAATATTTTTAGATAAATAAATTGCATTAAATCACTTATTTCAACCATTAGTACACATTTCATTTGAAAATTATATGACTTTAGGGAATTAAACACTTACGTCAGAGTAGGACACCTACATCGATGTAGGTGTCTATATAGGACGTAGGTGTGTATATAGGACACAAGTGTTCAGGGAGTACGAAACATGTACATGCTCAGAACTTGCAGAGATATTAAATAAGTATGTTTTAAGTATTATAGGCAAGATAAAAGGCCTAGGTAACCATATAAGACTATCCAAGCTAAAATATAGGCTAAGGGATAAAAGAGAGAGAGAAGATGAGATACTTGCAAATATAGAAAAATTCTATAATTAAAAGGAATAACCAAGGTCTAAGTTTACCAAGTGTATAAGACTAAGGTAATACATAATTGAAAAATAGTGTGTACATTATCCCCTATTTAATCCAATAATTAAATTGATATTTTAAAAGGAAAGTAATGTGTACCTTGATGTGTATAATACTCCTTGTCTTTGTTTGAGTCCACCTTAGGTGCCTAGTTGGTGACATATATACAATCAAGAGTATATAATTTTAAATTTAAAATGATTGAAATTAAAATAGCAAGGTTTAGGAGTAAAAATATTTATCAATACACCCACCTTTTATATTAATACAAATATAAATCTAGAAAATGCATATATCTAAGGATATAAAAAGATATAAGACACATGCCCCCAACCTTGGTGAAAAGATGAACTACCACCTAGTAGTTGAGACTAGATCAACATGCAACCTAATCATACTTATAAAATGGTGAGTATGACTTAACCAAGTCAACTCAAATATATAATTAGTGAGGTTGGATGATACAATCAAGTCCAACCTGAAAAATTTGCCAAGATTGAGTGATTTAATCATCTAAACCATACCAAAAAGTAAACCAATTACTATAGTATATTTGCTCAATATAGTTCATAAAATTACAACCTAGTGGGTGGTAACAGTCCTTGAGAGTGTTTTGACTCTAAAATTGATTTGGTTTCTATAATATTAGGTACACATTGCATAACATATGCACCTTTGATATGTCTCATGTTGAAACTATGTATAATAATGGTGCCAATATATATGATTCTACCATAAATGTATATATGAATCATATAACTATGTGGTTTGGCTAACTTTGAAAATTTTAACAAGTATGGGTGACATGTTACCATAACATGGCCCCACTATATATGGATAAATGTAAAAATTGGTATAAGTGCCAATGTGGATAACATGTCTCCAAAACATGCCCCCGCTACAATCTAGGTATGTTGAATAATGATATAGTGTTGAGAACATGTTTCCAAAACACACCCCTAATGTATATCTAAAATTATGAATGTTTGTATGAAATCCATGACTCTTTGACATGTCACCACTAATATATAACCCCCCCCCCCAATCTAATTTGAGGTGAGGAAATAATAAGAACTAGTGGTTACCTCATCTAAAATGGATAAGATAACCATATAACTATAAATGAACCATGTAGCATATAGGAGATTATGTCTAGGTAAATGTATCAGTGAAGTGCATAAAATGTCATCACATTAAGACAAAAGATGCATGATAAATATAATGGTAACATATAGATAGTCATAGTACATTCTCAATAATTTAATCAAGCATACACAAAAGAGAACTCAAAATCAAGTTATAAAGAAATGGTCTAAGAAGACCACAAACATGGGACATATTTAAATTCCACACAATCAAATGGACCTGACTTAGTCAAATTTCTATAAAATCCAGAATGACATATTCAAATATACACACACCAAGCAATGACAATGACATATGAAATTTAAAATAAGAAAATAAATTCATGGGGGATACATATAATGGAGCATATTCAAATGCTTAAAAAACATGACAATAGCAAGGCAAGGCACTCAAAAAAGTGCATAAATGGAAATCAAAGGAAACCAACATAAACATATCATATTATCCCACATATCCTACATGTTATAAAAAAAAATCATGTACATATCATATCTAATACACTATAGAAGATATAATCATAAATAGAGGCATGTGTAAATACATATATGAGCTCAAAATATGATAATGTAAAGTGACTAAAGAATTATATAACTTAGAAGTATTTTGATTATAGAGGTGGACACCCCCAACATCTTGGTGACATGAGTAGAGGGGAAGACCAACATCCATAAATGTATAAATCATGTATATATGTATGCTTATATCATAGTCAAATAGAAGTGTGAAACACGTGTATGTAGAAGTAACTAACATGTTATCCATCAGCATGGAACTAACACTAGATGCCAAGGAGCCAATAGAATATGTAGGTGTTGAAAATATTTTTGGATTTTTTAATGTTTTTGTTTTTACTATAATATTGGAAAAATCTCATGTAATATATTTATGCAATTTAATAATTTTCACTAGCCTTTAGATGTTTTCCTTCAAGTGTATTAAGGTGGTATATGCCTTTTCCCAATTTTTTTGTAAATGTAAATGGTCCCAACCAATTTGGTTTGAACTTCATTTTCTTGTATTTTATGTATTAGTATTCTTTTTATTTTCTTGTAGTACTAGGTCACCCACAACCAATTCATGTGGCTAAACCATTTTAGTGCATGCTTGTTTAATGCGATCTTGATAAACTTGTAAGTTTTCAATAACATGCATGTGTTTTTTAGTCAACTATTCTAAATGATGTAATCTCTTATCAAAATATTCATTATATTTAATTATGTCTTTGATATAAACACACAAGGAAGGTATCTCAAGATCAATAAATAAAATTACCTTTGTACCATATACAAAATATAAGGTGTAGCCTAGGTGTGAACACTAGTGTAGTATACCCATAGAGAATACACCATCTATTAGTATCAATCAGTATTGTATCACTCAAATGTCTTGAAAAGTATCTTGACAATAGTCTTATTGGTTACCTCTGCCTATCCATTACCTTATGGGTAATATGATGTAGAAAAGGTATGCTTAATTTTTTATTTACTATGAAATAATTTTATTGTATCATTTTTAAATGATGTTTCATTATTAAAAATAATAGTTGAAGGTATTCCAAAGTGATAAATAATATTGGTCATCAAAAACCTACATATATCATCCCTTATGCTAATATCAAGTGGAATTATTTCCACCCATTTTGTAAAATATTATGTAGTTTTTATTATGAATTTATGTCCACCCATAGATACCACATTTATCTTTCCAATCAAATCAAAACCACATAAGTAAAAAATCCATGGTGAAACAAATGGTTGTAACTCATGTGTTGGTGCATGATTCAAATTTATATATTTACAGCATTGTAAACACAAATTTATATGTTCAATATAATCTTATTCCATATTAGGCCGATAATAATCTTGGAATAATAGTTTTTGGGACATGGTTCATCCACTAAAATTACCTATACACTTATTGTCATACATTTCTAAGAGTGTATTATGGGATTCATATTTGCTTAAACATCAAATTAATTGTCTATTAAAACCTTATTTGAACAAATCACTTCAATAATAACATGAGTAAATGCTTCACATTGTAATTTTCATTTATCATTACATGTAAAGTGGTTTGGTATATCAGCATGATAAAGGAAATTTTAACTATCACTATACCATTTTTGTGTCTGTAGAACTACGTGTAATGGTAAGAATTACTAAGGAATCCATTTTATCCAAATAAATGAAAGGATCCCATAATTGTCATATGGTAAATTCCATATGATCATCATTGATATCAAAAGGAAACCTTTTTTATACACTTGCCATGACATCTACATGATGGTTATCTATATGGGGAATATTATTAATAGAAAATATATCAAATGTATCAGTGAGTTTATCCACCATTTATTTATATGGAATAATATGCTCCTCTATGGTATAATAATTATTGGTAACTTCATTAAAAATCAATTTAGAATCATGAAAAACATTAATGTATTATATGTGAAGTTTTTGTGCCATAGATAACCTAAATTATTAAGGCCTCATATTCAGTTATATTATTGGTACAAGAAAAGGCTAATATAGATGACAAATGCATGTATTCACCTTCTAGGGTGAAAAATAAAATTCCTACACATGCACCTATTATATGTATGGATCCATATAAGAACACTATCCATGGATAGGAAGATATATTATATGCCATAGACTCATTACTGAAAGCTTATGTGAGAAAATAAAGATATGGTAAGGGAGTTATAGCTGATTGGTTAGCTACAACTTGACCTTTTATTGAAATTTGGGATACAAATTTAAGGTCAAACACTATAAGCTTCATCACCCATTTTTAAATTCAATCATTTATTTGTTTTGTTCATAAGGAACTTTAGTGGATATTCCTTAACTATAACATAAAACTAATTCTTGAGTAGACAATGCCATAGTTTTTGGGTAGCAAAAACCATGGATGAACATAATTTTTACATTATTGTATATTTTCATTCATAATTAGCCAACTATAAATTTATGTGATAGATTTCTCTCTCTTTATGATCATCATTGGATTGTGTTAATATGGCCCCAAGGGCATCATGAGTTGTTGGTATATAAAGAAGTAATGGTCTATGTTGAATATGAGGCATGAGCAATGGTGGGTTTGATAAATATTCTCTGATTTTATCAAAACCTTGTTAAAAAAATTCATCCCATATAAATTTTTTATACTTTTTTCACAAACATGTGAAAGAAATTGTTTTATTGACCAACTGATCAATGAAGCATCGAATAATGTAGATCTTACCCTATAAACATCATAAATGATTTAAATTAGTTGGTGGTGTCATTTCAATAATAGTTTTTACCTTTTTTGGATCAAAATTGTTGCCTCACTGATAAATAAGTTACCCAAGGAGCTTTCTTGAAGATACTCCCAATAAACATTTTTGGGGATTTAGATGAACATTAAATTTTTATAAGTGTTCAAATATTTATCTTAAATTAGTAGCATGGTCTTGATGATATTTTGATTTTTCATGAAAATATATGACATAATATTCAATAGTTTTGTGAATAAAATCACAAAACATATGAGACATGGCTCTTTAGTATGTGGCTCTTGCATTTTCTAGTCTAAAAGACATGACCACATAAAAAATGTGCCCCATGGTGTAGTGAATGTTGTCTTTTATTGACTTATGGGGTTAATTTTAATTTGGTTATATTTGGCAAACCCATATATAAATTAAAATGTCTCATATTTAGCTATAGAATCTGCAATCATGTTGATATTAAGTAATGTAAAATCATCCTTCAACAAACCTTGTTTAAATCATGAATATCACCATTAGGTTTTGTAATTGGTACAATGTTAGACACCCAATTAGAGTGTGAAATAGATTTATAAAACCCACATATAATATTTTTTTAATTTATTCTATTACCAATCATTCTTCTTTAGGATATATCTTACAAATCTTTTATTTTACCAGATTTGCATAAGGGTGAAATAATAGATTATGCATTACCATTGATTGATTAATTCTAGGCATATATGAATTGGCCCAACAAAAACGTTCAAGAAATCATGGGACCCACCCTTCCTCAAGATTAGATAAGGGGAACATAACATGTTTTGGAGGCATCTCATAATTATTTTAGAGATGAGGAACGTGATCTAAATAAAGCTAAAATTTTAGTGAAAATGATTCCATTTCGAGCTAAAGGACTTGCCAATAAACATTTCCTTAATCATATTGCATCATACAAACACGTCAAATTGGTCATTGGTATTTATTTATTCCTTACTTACATTTTATTATCTCTTTATTTATTAAATTATACCTATCTATGATAAATGGAGTATTAGGAATAGTGTTGGGTGCATCATATTGGACAGTTGTATCATTGATCCCACCAAAGTAAGCATGAACAAAGGTGGTATGAGGAAACATATTCTTATGATGGAATGCAAGGAGATCCTCATATTACCCTAAGACATTAATAATGAATCATAATTGTATAACTTATCCAATGTCAAAATTTCTAGGGAAGCAGTCTCATCAATTAGATGAGAGTTGACAACTTTTAGTTCTATTTTAGAATTATACATGCACTATATTTTGGCTTTTTAAAAATAATTTTTACTATGATAATTATGCTTGTGACTTGTAGATTTTTTTGAAAACCCTAAGACTTGACATTTTTATTATTTTTATAAAATATATATTTAGTTATACCTTTCTCATGTTTATCCAACTCTTGTCCTTTGTACTCATATTTGAGTAAATATCAAGAACCATAATTAGGATTATAGGATTACAGTGATGGATCATCCATATGTTAGACATGAAACAATGTTTGAAGTGATTATTATCCATTAGATAGGTGTAAATGAATCCTTGATGATTTAATTTTAGTCATGCATGCAAATTATAAGGAATTTCATGCATCTTATGTATCCAAGTTCATCCCAAAAGGATGTAATAGTTATATTTTTTTTGCATAACTTAAGACAAAGTAATTAATGTATGAGGACCCACAATAATGTTCATTATTATTTGTCCTGGTACTTGTCTTGAAATATTATCTAATCCATTGATGATAATATTATATGGTTCCTAATATAAATGTCCAATGCCAATTAGGGAGAGAAAAGCTATGTTGCAAATAGTGAGCCTTGAACCATTGTCCACAAGAACTCATTTTAACATTTTCTTATAAACATATACTTATATGTAGAGTGGAAAATAATTATTTATAATATTTTGATTTGGTAAATCCTCATTTTCAAAGGATATATTATGATTAGTCCATTTTATGGAGTTTAAAATAAAATATACATATGGTGGTTCCACATTGTTAGGTAATATGGCCATAGGTAATGCATCCAAAAGGACATCCTTGTAATGGAATGAATGATGTAACAAGTTAAAGAGTGAAGTTTTAGTATTAGTATGGAATGGATATTGTGATTTTTTCATGCACTCCCTTTGGAAATTTTTAGTAATAGGTAAAATCTCATTTTAAACATTTGAACAAGAAGGGGTATGCCAAAATGCAGTTAATTCATGATAAGCATATTTGGAACCCATTATAAATTGAATTAATTTCATAATACATGATGCATAAAAAATAATAGACACCATAATGTATGTATTTTTCCTATGAATTATACAAAAATAGGAGAAAATAGGTAATCTTTGCTCACTTGAATGTTTTATTGAATGTTTTTTTAAGTTGCTTGGTGAGTAGGTAAGAGTTTCTAGTTTAGGAATGAATGATGGTTGATATTATATATATATCAATCCCTTTAGAGAAATAAATTACATTAAATAACTTATTTCAACCATTACGATACATTTAATTTTAGAATTATATGACTTTATGTCATTGAATACTTGCATCAGAGCAGGATACCTCCATCAGTGTAGGTGTCTATTCAGGATGCAAGTGTCTAGGTAGTAGGAAAATAGTTACAGGCTCAAAACTTTTAGAGACATAAAATAATTAGGTTTTAATAATTATAGGAAATATAGAAGGCCTAGATCATTCATATAATATGGGTTAGACTAATAGATAGGCCAAGGGGCATAAGAGAGAACAAATACAAGACTTGAAGTAGGAAAGGTCTAGAAATGAGAGGAACAACCAAGGTCTAAGTTTTTTATGTGTACAAGACTAAGATGATATATAATTTATAAATATTATCTACAAAACCATATTTTTCTACCTAGACAAAATAAACATGCTCTTATTTATTCTATTCCAAATAAACCACATAAAACTCAATGATGGGTTCTACGAACCCCCATTCCTTTTATTATTACCTCATGAACATAGATTCATATTATACATACACATAGCATTAGATATCTTAAAGTGATAGATATTACACCTATCCATGCTCCTTGGTAGTACCAAAAATTTATTTCACTCGGTTCACAGTGGGGAGATATCTATGAGCACCCTTTGGATGAGAGCATAGATTAGTCTTTCCTTTTCCAATATTCAAAATATACCAAATTTTAAAAAAAAAATTCAAAACTCCAAAAACAAACTAGCATCTACATATTATTAACTATTTGGCATCTATGTTGTTAGTTCCATGTTAGTAGATAAAATATCATCTATTTCTATATAGACATGTTTTCTTGCATCTTTTGAGTGTGATACAGACATACCTAAACACATGATCTATATACTTTCAGATGTTGTTATTTCCCTCTACTCATGTCATTTAAAAATTGTTAGAATCTAATAATTCGATCACAATACACCCAAGTTATATCACTTTATTACCATTTTATATTATCATGTTTGAGATTATGTACTTAAACATGCCTTTATCCATTCTTATATCTTTCAAAGTGTACTTGATATGATATGTACTTAATGATTTTTTGTAACACATATATCTAGGGACTAGTATGATATGATTATATTGGTTTCTTATGATGCCATGCTTTCATTTTTTCACTTCCTTGATTATGTTCCTTGATTACTAATATCTTTCATTGTATTACATATTCAAGAATTTGAATACGCTTTATTGATTGTGGCCTTCATTCCCATGTTTTCATATTAGGATATTTTAATATGTCATCATTTATTTTATGTGGAAATTTCAACAAATATTTATATGCTTTGTGAACATTTGATTAAGTCATGTCCCTTTGATTGTGAAACATTTGATCATTTGCCTTGTTTTACGTCTCCTTAGATCATTGTCTTTTAATTTACTTTTGAATGATCTTGTGTTTGTGTTTGATTTCTTATTGAGCTTTATTGTTAATATGTAGATATTTATATGACTCACATCATACATCTTAGGAATTTATATAATCACATACTAACTACCTCATTGTTATATTTACATATGCATGCTACCCCTATGTGTTACATGATCCTTACATAGATTATACAATTATCTTCTCCTTTTGAGGTAAGGTAACTACTAGTTTTTTAATTTAAATCACCTTAAAATGGGGAATATAAATGGTGACATGTCATAGAGGCATGTATTTCACACCTTTCAAGTTTTAGATTTTAGTGGGGGCATGCCAAAAAGGCATGACTTTTACACTTATTCACTATTTAGTATTTCAATACTACAATGGGGTCATGTTATGGAAATATGTTCTCCAAAATTACACTAGTTATTGTATTCTCCAAATTCAGTGGGGGAATATCATGGGAACATGTATTCCACACTTAGATAGTTTAAAAATTGGCCTTATTACATAGATATATGATTTTGATACACAATTTTTGAAGCATTTTATACATTTATACCATTATTATAGCTAGTTTTCAGCTTTAGATATATATGAGATGAATATTCCATGTAAAACAACACCTTAAATTGAAAAATCATATCTGCTTTCATATTTCAAAAACTTATATATACTTTAGCAAAAACCAAGATGGACTTTTATGGACTATTATTGAGCCCATCTATTGCAATAGTTGGTTCACTGTTGGCAAGGTTGAGTTAATTACATAACTTAATCTTACCAATTTTATTCGATGGATTGATAAAATCATACACCCTCTCTAGATTTATAGTGTGAGTTGACTTGGATCACTCATGGTCACTAGGTTATAACTATGATTGGGTTGTATGGTTGAGCTAATCTTAATTATCTCTTTGTAACTTAGCTTTTCTCCAAGTTTGGGGGCAAGTTTCCCTTTAATATTTATATATATTTTATGTTGTAGGTTTTAATATTATCCTAATATCATCTCCAAATATTTAAAATAAATCATCTCTTCAAATCAAATTTTCAAAAAGAAAGATGATTGCATTGATACACAGTTGTACTCCTAACCTTGCATTCTTTACTTTCGTGTATTTTAAATTATTTAAATTAAATATTATATGTTTTTATTATATATTGTAACATACTCTTGTTTTAATAATAGTCATCAAAAAATCACTCAAGTGGGACTCGCGCAAAGGAAAGGTGAGTTATACACACCCAGGTACATATTCCTTTTCCTTTAAACTAGTAATTTCATTACTAGATTAAAAGTGGGGAAAATGTAGGCACTAAATATAAAATATATAGCAAATATGTCTTGTATACTTGGCAATTAATTCTCATGGAGATATAAGATTTAGTTTTAGGACCTTCCTACTACCAGAAGGCTTGCATCTACTATCTCTTGTGGTTGTTGCTTATCTCTTAATCTAACCATATGTTATTATGATGGATAGGCATTATATACTATTAAAAATTATATAAACCTAACTATTATCATCATCTATAAGTGTTTGACCTACACCTATTTTCAAGCCTCTTGAACACTTGTGCTTATGTCAAGACTAGTGTCAAGTGTAAAACTAAGTGTCCAAGGACTTATAGTCAACAAAATATCAAATAAAATGTATCATTATGGTCATCCTAATTTTTTTTATGTGATATATTTCAAAAAGGGATTGGTTTATATAAAATATCAATCTTCATTCATTTCTCACCTGGAATAGACCTAGCAACCAAGAAAAAAACCTAAAAAAGGCACTCAATCAAACATTCAATTGAGTAAATATTCCCTATTATTTCCAATTTAAATTTAAATCATGGGGACAACCCATATACAAGTATTATTTACTAAATAATAATTCCATGATCCACATTTTCCAAGCTATAATATAAGTCACCCTACGTACTTGATTATCGCATGGTGTATCTATATGCGCACACACACAAACATGTAGGGGATAACTAGATAATTCTAATGACCTTTTTGGAGTATAGGTTATGTAGGAAGTGCCATTTATAGATGGTTTTTTGGGGTATCTCAACACTTTGTACCCACTAACCCATTTTTACCATAATCACTCCAAGGGTTAGGAAGCTAGGGTATTTTATCATTTGACAAAGAGAAACAAATTATGTGTGAGATGTGAACACACCAGAGTAAAAATGAAAGAAAAATAAGAAGGTTTAAATTGGTCTCACTCATATATATTCAATATTCTATAGTAGATACTTGTGTCTAACTCAAATAATATCATTTATTCAACCATCTAGATCTGACAAAAGTGCCCAAGGCCACAAAGTGTGATTTACCAAAATCTAATGATTAATCTAGAAGATATATCTAGTCTTCTTCCATCCTATTACATATTATATCTACACATTCATAGAAAATAATCTAAGTATTTTTGTACATAATTAATTACAATATCAATCAATATTTGTACTTTCTATTTTTAGCATATCTCATCATTTAAATATAGTATATTATTTATCTAAGTTTTTATAATTAGTTGGCATGCTATAGATATGTTTATCACCCATGTGCTTATGTATTTTAATATTATTAACCCTATAATATATTGACCCATCTCAATTTAGGGTTAAAATTGTGGTTAACCTATCTCTTTATGTAAACCCTAGCTTATCCTAAGGTATTCATCCTTCTAAGATTTTTCCTTGCTATATTTTTGTCATTTATGTGCAACCTAGGCGTAGCCCTTTATTAGTTGGTGTTTTTGTGAATCACCTAGATTTTCGTCATTTTTCACCTAAGATGTCTCAAACCAATGAAGTAACCAACCCTATACCTAATTAATATGATACTAATGAAATTAAGCATCATACTAAAGAGGTTATAATAGAAGATGCTTTTGATCATGAAAATGATGAATCTAATAAAACTAATGAAATGAATAAATAGGTAAAGGGAAAGAATAGGATATTTCTATGTTTCAAAACTATATATTACAAAACCCTAAATATATTAATGACATCATAAGAACCATATTATAAAACAAAAAAATAAAAAAGCATTGATGAGCAAGCAAGTCCATCTATTGATCATGGTATTAGAGTTATGGGTCATCCCCATATAATAATAACCCTCCCCTTGGGAAAATCACAAATTAATACTTCTAATAGGTTCATGAGATATTTTTTTACACTATTATTCCCAAAAACAACTCCTATCATGGCTACATCTTACATGGGAAACATAAATACTTCCACCCAACTATCGATTTTAATGTCTATATCCACTCAAAATATGGGTACACCTCATTTATTGACTTTTTAAACTTCAAACCTTCAATACCAAAAGATGAAATATCTTGTCCAAACTATAAAAAAAATTAAACTAAGGTTACAAATATTAAATTAAATTCTGTGAAATCACCTTATGTTATTGATTCACAAGAGGTGTTACTTAACCCTCTTGCATTTGATATATCTTTTCACCCATTTAAAAATAGTTTTGCTTCACCTAAGTTCACATTTTATGATTTCAAGGGTGATCTTAAACAACATCTCTAGTTTTTTTATGCGGAATGCCTTGATTATGCCTCTAATGATAAAATTTTAACTAGACTATTTCCAACAAACTCAAGGACTATGCTCTAATGTGGTTTTATGATTTACCAATCTAATAAATAGATACATTCAAACATATTATAGATCATTTTTTGGCACACTTATCTATCAATATTATTGAAAAGGTTTCCTATGTCCAAATTGAAAAAATCAAACAAGGAAGTAATGAACCTATCAATGAATGTGTCTCAAGGTACAAGACATTGTTTGATAAAATTACCAATGTTATGGTAGGCAAATAGCTTCAAGACATCTTCAATAAAAGTTTTATTTACCCATTACATGATTCTACTATTTTTTTTTTCAAAAAAAAAATCTTTCTATGACTTATATCATAATTTATATGATCATGAAATGAAACTTATTTCAATGAACAAACTAGTATGTATCAAACACACCGAATACATTAAGTATGAAGTTTACTATCAAATTAAGTTATAAGGTAAAAACCACAAAACCTAAAATGTAAATAACTACCATGGTTAATGTGGTGTGATATAACCTAATTACCTTGTCCAATCTGATGTACACCAAGTAGATAATTTACATGATTATTTGAGCCTCCAGATTCATTACTCTCAAGGCTTATGGAGTGTCACCTCATATCTATCACTCATATTATAGAGGTTGATATGAGTGGACCTCTTCCCAAAGTATACAATTTCAAAAATTATTATGACAATCACCAAGGACCAAGGCATTGTATGAACTAACATTTTACCTTAAAGCATAAGATCTAGACCTTATCAATGACTAAAAGTTTACATTTGATGATTCTACAAAATAATCAGGCTCACAAATTGATGATCACCAGAATCATAAAATATTTAACAAACCTTTGTAAGACCATTCTAAGAAGGAACTATAAGTACAAATTTCATATAATGAACATCCACCTCCATCACATTATGGGCACCCATTAGATGGGGTTATTGGTACTTATATGAGACATACACCTTCCATGATTTAGATATCATCTATTATTGTTGATGATAGTGAGATTGTAGATGATAAATCATATATTCATTTATTATTTGTTTGATAATACCTTGATCACAAACCTATAAATAGTGTTATGACTGATAATGGTGTAATAAATAATATTACACCATGACATTAATTATACACTTGGATTATACACATGATGATTTTTATCCTTCAAATAAATTACTCAAATTATTCGAGGGGGGCTCATAGTAGGTTCTCAATGTGATTGATTTGCCTTTACAAATTGGTCAAGCATAAGTAGCCACTACCTTTTCCATTATCTCTTATACAAGAATTTTTTTATATGTTATTGAAATGACCTTAGATACACACTCTAGGTACAATACCTTCTATATTTCATAGGTGTGTTAAACACATTCATGCCAATAGGTTAATTAAAAAAATTATAATTACATATGAGCATCCACTTGAAAAAAAAATTATACCAAGGAAGTTAATTATAAAACCTACTAATGTTAATCTTCCATGAAAAGGTAAGCAACATAAAATCCCCTTTCTTAGGCAGCCAATACTTGAGAGGCCATTGCATAAAATATACACATTATATTCTATGGAATCCTTATCTACTACTACATATCATATTTTTTTACCTAGAGCAACCAAACATGTTCCTAATTATTATATTCTAAAGAAATAACATAGAACTCATTGTTGGGTTTCATGAGCATCTATTCCTTCTATTATTGCCACATGACCATAGATTCATATTATAAATAGATAGAGAATTAAATATCCTACAATGTTAGATATTACACATATCCATGATCCATGATAATACCACCAATTTATTTCACTAGGTTTATAATGGGGAGATATCTAAAATCACCCTTTAGATGAGACCATAGACTAGTTTTTATAGTATTCCAAAAATATCAATTTAAAAAAAAAAATCAAATCTCCAAAAAATATTTAGAATTTACATACATTATTAGGTATTTGACATATATGTTGTTGGTTCCATGTTAGTAGGTAATATATAATCTATTTATTGTTAGGGTGTGGAGCTAAAAGATTCACCTTGTTGCAAACAGGAGCTTTCTGAGCATGACAGTCGCCGGCGTCGACAGGCCACAACTGACATCGGTCAGGGGAAGCACAGAAGGAAACTGGCATCGGTAAGAGATCAGCCGACTTCAATCACCTCCAGTCAGGCAGGGATTGACGTTGGTCACTTGTGGCGGTCATAACTACTATTGACGAATATTCAGTTAAGTGAACGAAGAGTTTGCATGATGAAGACCAGTTCGAGTCTTTGAGCCACTTGTCTAATTATTGTATGCATGAGATCTATATAATAGACTCATGGGCTGTATTGTTAAGTGTTGAACTTGTAGAACCCAAGTGTATAACTTGGAGAGTTCTTCCCATGGTGGAATCAAGTAGGATTCCCCATGTATGTAAGATCAAGTTTGATATGCAGGGTGTTGCAGGATCATGGTGGAGATCTACATGTGATAAGTAAGATCAAGTTTGTCTGCAGGGATGTGTGTATGTGAGGGTCAGAAGAGGATCAGCGGGGGAGCAAGATCAAGGTGACAACAATACATCAAGTGTTGGGGGATCAAACCAACAATAGATTACAATTGTGAAAGCAATAAACGTATAATTAAATCAGATTGACAAGTAATTAGAATGATAATAGCAAGAACAAGAGATACAAGAAAACACCCTAAAAACTTGTATTAACAAAACTCTTTACAAAGGAATACAATTGAAGAAAGCTTCTTTCTTCCACACCTCTCTTAGATGTATAGATCTCTCAATAGATCTCTATTCCTCAAGAGCTCTCTCTCTCTCAAGAACAATCAACTCCAACAAGCCTGGATTGATTCAATTCTGTACTGTTCTTCTCACACAATGAATTACAATAATTCACACTCTACAATAATAACTACTATAAGCTAGGAAGATCTAATTCTACATATAGAATTAGGAGAGTTGAGCATGTACACCCAACAAGCAGTTAAGCCACTTAAACAAGGGCTCTAAAAATAGTAATGCCAATAATAGAGATGCGAGCTTGAGTCCACAACTCAAACTTATCATGCAAACACTCGCTTCTATCCACGGAAATAGCTTTTTGGACACGCAGGTAACCGACGTCGATTCCTGCTGCTTGTCTGTGACCGCCATCGGCCGACCTTCTGCCGACATCGGCGCCTCTACAACTGCCTGTGACCGACGTCGGTCACTCCTGACTGACGCCGGTGTCTGTGTAGACCTGAACCTGATAATGAATGCTCCTTGGTGAAGTTTTTAGCTCCACACCCTAACAATCTCCCACTTGGAGATAAATAGCTGCACCAGTACCTATACAGCAACATCTTCTAGCTCCTCCATCTTCAACTCAGTCATGAAGACCAACAGAAGTTGAATGAAGATTCAACTTCTCCTTTGTAACCGGCTTTGTTAGCATATCAGCAGGATTCCTATCTGTATGGATTTTCTCCAGCTTCAACTCACCATCTTCCAATACCTGTCGTATGAAGTGATACCTTAGCTGTATGTGCTTTGTTCTTGAATGAAAGGCCGAATTCTTGGCAAAATGGATTGCACTCTGACTGTCACTATACAATCTGCAACTCTCATGCTCCCTACCAAGCTCATCCATGAACCATGTCATCCATATCATCTCCTTGCTAGCTTCTGTGGCTGCAATATACTCTGCTTCTGTAGTTGACAAGGCAACAACCTTCTGTAACTTAGATATCCAGCTAACCGCCATTCCACCTACAGTAAAAACATAACCTGTAGTGCTCCTCCTACCATCCAAATCACCTGCCATATCTGAATCTACATAGCCATGTAGAGAAGTATCTGAACCTCCATAGCATAAGTGCTTACTGCTGGTTCCTCTCAGATATCTAAGGATCCACTGAATTGCTTTCCAATGTTCCTTACCTGGATTGGCCATATACTTACAACTCCCACTGTTTGGGCAATATCCGGTCTAGTACACACCATTGCATACATCAAACTCCCTACTACGGAAGAATATGGAACCTTACTCATGTACTCTACCTCATCATATGAATTAGGACATTGTTCTTTACTCAACTTAAAATGTCCAGCCAAAGGTGTGCTTATTGGTTTAGCATCCTGCATATTGAACCGTTTCAACACCTTGTCCACATAATCTTCTTGAGACAATATCAACCTGTGATTTTTCCTGTCTCTCTTAATGTTCATGCCAAGGATTTTCTTTGCTGCTCCCAAATCCTTCATAGCAAACGTTTGAGCTAATTTTACCTTAAGCTCTGAGATATCCTGCATGTGAGATCCTGCAACCAGCATATCATCTACATGCAACAATAGAATAATATATCTACCGTTATCAAATCTCTTGAAATACACACAATGGTCTGATTGACACCTACTGTAGCCATGCTCAGTCATAAACCTGTCAAATTTTAAGTACCATTGCCTAGGAGCTTGCTTGAGGCCATACAAGCTTTTCTTCAACCTGCACACAAACTTCTCCTTACCCTTGACCTCGAATCCTTCTGGCTGTTCCATATAAATTTCTTCATCCAAATCTCCATGAATAAACATTGTCTTAACATCTAGCTGCTCAAGATGCAAATCCTCAAAAGCAACCAAAGACAATACAACCCTTATTGAAGTCATTTTAACAATAAGAGAAAAAATCTCACCAAAGTTGATACCTGGCTTTTGTGCAAATCCTTTTACCACTAATCTGGCCTTGTATCTCATATGTCCATCCTCACCTTCCTTCAACCTATAGGTCCATCTGTTCTTGAGTCTTCTCTTACCAGCTGGCAATTCAACCAAATCCCATGTTTGGTTCTCTCTTAAGGACTCCAACTCCTCAACCATGCCATGCTCCCACTCACTCTTGGACTCCACCTGTATTGCTTCTTCAAAACTCTCTGGTTCTCCACCATCAGTTAGCAATAAGTAAAATAAAGAAGGAGAATATCTAATTGGAGGCTTACTCACCCTTTCTGACCTCCTGATGGGTGTCTGGGACTCGTCCACAACACGCTGTCCACCCAAATTTTTTGACAGTGACCGACCTCGGTCACCTGTAGACCTGTTACTGGCCGACGTCGGTTCTGCCTGACCGACCTCGGTACCTGTACGGCCGATGTCGGTCTCTGTATGGCCGACGCTAGTTTCTGTCCTATCGACGCCAGTTCCTAACCTATCGACGTTGGTCTCTGTGTTTTCCTGTAAGTGATTATTTCTTTTTCCCGCGAGCTCATCTTGGACTTTCACCTCATCCAATTCACCATTGCTCTGCTTAGACTGATTCAACTTCCTTAGCTGATCACAATACATCACTCTTTCATTGAAAACAACATCACGGCTCTTGATTACCTTGTTAGTTTCTAGATTCCACAATCTGTAACCAAAATCATCTGAGCCATAGCCAATAAACGTGCATCTCATAGACTTATCATCAAGCTTCTTTCTATTTTCCTTATCTATATGCACAAAGGCTTCACAACCAAAAACTTTGAGATATGAGAGATCAACCTTTTTACCTGTCCATGCCTCTTCTGGAATACCACCATCCAGAGCTGTAGAGGGTCCTCTGTTAATCAGGTATACTGCAGTGTCAACAGCTTGTGCCCAAAACTGTAAGGGCAAACCGGCATGCAATCTCATACATCTTGCACGCTCCATTATTGTCCTATTCATCCTTTCAGCGATTCCATTCTGCTGAGGTGTCCTTGGAACCATCCTTTGCCTACGGATTCCATGCATGTAACAATAATCCCTGAACTTATGACTGCAGAACTCACCGCCATTGTCTGATCTCAGGCACTTTAATCTTTTACCTGTTTCATTCTCAACCATAGCTTTCCAAACTTTAAAAGTGTCAAATACATCAGATTTTCTCCTAATACAATAGATCCATACCTTCCTTGTGGCATCATCTATGAAAGATACATAGTACTGTGATCCTCTAATGGAAGCAACCTGAGCTGGTCCCCACACGTCTGTGTGAACAAGCTCCAACTTGTGCCTCTTCTTAGTAGACCCAGTTTTGAGAAAACTAACCCTTTTCTATTTTCCAAATACACAGTGCTCACAAAATTCTAGATCTATGCCTTTTAAATCTGAAAGCATACCTTTAGACTTAAGAATTAACATCCCCTTCTCACTCATGTGGCCAAGCCTTGAGTGCCACAATTTAGCATCCACATCTGAAGTAGATAATACAGAAGGAGATTTGTTAGTAACACAATTACACAAATAGAGAGTACCTTCTCTCTTACCTCTGGCCATAACAAGTGCACCCTTGGTCACCTTCCAAGATTTTGCTGTGAGAGTTACTGTACAACCCTCATCCCCTAACTTTCCTGCAGAAATCAGATTTCTCTTCAAGCTAGGAACATGCATCACATCTCTCAACACCCATGTGTTGTTGTTCTGCATCTTCAGCTGCACTTTACCTTTGCCAATTATTTTACAGGGCTCATCATCCCCTAGATACACTATTCCAAAATCTCCATGGATATAGTCACTGAAATATTCCCTGTTAGGAGTAGCATGAAAAGATGCACCAAAATCTAATACCCAAGATTCTATATTATTATGCAGAGAGAAAATTAAAGCATCTTGTGCAATACCTGCAATCTTGGCTTCTTCCTTTCCTTCGTGCTGATTGTCCTCCTTAGGCTTTGACCAACAATCTCTGCTTATGTGCCCCATCTTTCCACAATTTCAGCATTGTGGCCTTCTGCCATTTCTGGATTTAGATCTGCCTTTCCCCTTTGACTTGGATCTTGCTCTGCCTTTCTTGCTCTTCTCTTTTTGCCTTCCCCTGCTCTCAAAACTTAAAGCATTCCTGGATGCCTCTTCTGTGCTTTTCCTACGTATTTCCTCATTCAAGATAACACTAACAACATCCTCTACTTTCAAAATATTTGATGCAGATGCAGTATTACTTACTGCCATTACTAAGCCATGCCAGCTTTCAGGCAAAAAACATAATATCAAAAGAGCTTTTATCTCATCATCAAACACTATATTCACTGAACTTAATTGATTCACAATTCCATTGAAATCATTCAGATGAGTAGAAACAGATCCACCTTCATTCATATGCAAATTAAATAACTGCTTCATAAGATATACCTTATTGGAAGCTGAGGGTTTTTCATACAAATTTGCTAACGTAGTCATCAACTCTACCGTAGACTTTGCCTGTGATAAATTGGATATCACAGTGGATGCTAGACTCAGTCTTATAGAACCCAGAGCCTTTCTGTCAAGAACTTCCCATTCTTCATCCTCCATGTCTTTGGGCTTCTTTGCAATACCTCCTAATGGTAAGTAGAGATCTTTCTGATATAGATAGTCCTCTATCTGCATTCTCCAGTGTTGGTAATTTTTGCCATTAAACTTTTCCATTCTCAATTTACTTTCATCTGCCATTACTTCTCCCACTCAAATAGAAATCCCTGTAGAAACTCCTGTGAGAACCTGTAATCAATACACACTACACAGATCTGAACCACCTGTTAGTGAACCTGAGCTTTGATACCACTTATCAAGCTCTGAACCTGTAACCAAGGCTCTAATACCACTTGTCGGGGGATCAAACCAACAATAGATTACAATTGTGAAAGCAATAAACATGGAATTAAATCAGATTGACAAGTAATTAGAATGATAATAGCAAGAACAAGAGATACAAGAAAACATCCTGAAAACTTGTATTAACAAAACTCTTTACAAAGGAATACAATTGAAGAAAGCTTCTTTCTTCCACACCTCTCCTAGATGTATAGATCTCTCAATAGATCTCTATTCCTCAAGAGCTCTCTCTCTCAAGAACAATAAACTCCAACAAGCTTGGATTGATTCAATTCTGTACTGTTCTTTTCACACAATGAATTACAATAATTCACACTCTACAACAATAACTACTATAAGCTAAGAAGATCTAATTCTACATATAGAATTAGGAGAGTTGAGCATGTACACCCAACAAGCAGTTAAGCCACTTAAACAAGGGCTCTAAAAATAGTAATGCCAATAATAGAGATGCGAGCTTGAGTCCACAACTCAAACTTATCATGCAAACACTCGCTTCTGTCCATGGAAATAGCTTTTTGGACACGCAGGTAATCGACGTCGGTTCCTGCTGCTTGTCTGTGACCACCGTCAGCCGACCTTCTACCGACGTCGGTGCCTCTACAACTACCTGTGACCGACGTCGGTCGCTCCTGACCGACCCCGGTGTCTGTGTAGACCCAAACTTGATAATGAATGCTCCTTGGTGAAGTTTTTAGCTCCACACCCTAACATCAAGAGCAGGATCATGGTGAGATCTACTTGGAGTACCGGTTTGTACTCGATTGTATTGGACATACAATGAGGTGAACAACAGCTTGTGTTAGTTGTGTGTTGTGACCTATGAGAGAAGATTACTCAGGTGGGAAGATTACTTGGAGCCCTTGAGGAGGAAGCCTCACAGAGGTGGAAGAAGAGTGTGATCTCTTTATTGTAATTTCCTTTGTAATGAGTTGAATACAATTGTGTGTTGCCTCTCATACTTCACCTTGTTGCAAACATGAGGTTTCTAAGCATGACAGTCATCGACATCGATAGGCCACAACCGACATTGGTCAGGGGAAGTGTAGAAGCAAACTGGCATCAACAGGAGATTGGTTGATGTTGGTCACCTCTAGTTAGGCAGGGATCGATGTCGGTTGCCTATGGTGGTCATAACTGTTGTTGATAAATAGTCAGTTAAGTGAACGAAGAGTTTGCATGATGAAGACCAGTTTGAGTCTTTGATCTGCTTGTCTAATTATTATATGCATGAGATCTATATAACAGACTCATGGGCTGTATTGTTAAGTGTTGAACTTGTAGAACCCAAGTGTAGAACTTGGAGAGTTCTTCCCATGGTGGAATCAAGTAGGATTCCCCATGTATGTAAGATCAGGTTTGATATGTAGGGTGTTGCAGGATCATGGTGGACATCTACATGTGATAAGTAAGATCAGGTTGGTCTGCAAGGATGTGTGTATGCGAGGGTCAGAAGAGGATCGACGGGGGAGCAAGATCAAGGTGATAGCAATACATCAAGAGCAAGATCATGGTGAGATCTACTTGGAGTACCGGTTTGTACTCAGTTGTACTAGACATACAATGAGGTGAACAACATCTTGTGTTAGCTATGTGTTGTGACCTATGACAGAAGATTACTCAGGTGGGAAGATTACTTGGAGCCCTTGAAGAGGAAGCCTCACAGAGGTGGAAGAAGAGTGTGATCTCTTTATGGTAATTTCCTTTGTAATGAGTTGAATACAATTGTGTGTTGCCTCTCATATTCTATGTGTTTTCTAATTGATAGTTATCTGTTCTTCTGGTTATTTCTACATATGTAAGTTTATTATATGAAGGTAATCATGTGTGCTCTTAATTCTGACAAGTTGTGTCAGAGCTTTGGGGAACTTAGGTCCTATCAAATGGTATCAGAGCAAGGTTGGATGTTCTCAGAGTGAGTTTGACTAATAGATGGCCTAGATTTGGTTAGTGGTTTGTTGATTACAGGTTACTCATAGGGGTTTTTGATTGAGTGGGAGTATAGCAACGGCAGAAGAAGGTAAGCTGAGAATGAAGAAATTCAGGCACAGGATTAACACCACAAGGAGTGTGGTGGGTTGTCTTCAAGTGGGAGCTTGAAGAGGAATACAAGCCAAGATGCAGATTAGATAGAGTACTGGTATGGGTACAAGTGCAGCTATTTATCTCCAAGTGGGAGATTATTAGGGTGTGGATCTAAAAGCTTCACCTTGTTAGAAATAGGAGGTTTTTGAGCATGATAGTCACCAGCGTCGGTAGCCACAACTGACGTCGATCAGGGGAAGCGTAAAAGAAAATCAGCATCGGCAGGAGATCAGTTGGCATCGATCACCTCCAGTCAGGCAGGGACCGATGTCGATCGCCTGTGGCGGTCAGAACTACTATTGATGAATAGTCAGTTAAGTGAATAAAGAGTTTGCATGATGAAGACCAATTCGAGTCTTTGATCCACTTGTCTAATTATTGTATACATGAGATCTATATAATAGACTCATGGGCTGTATTTTTAAGTGTTGAACTTGTAGAACCCAAGTGTAGAACTTGGAGAGTTCTTCCCATGGTGGAATCAAGTAGGATTCCCCATGTATGTAAGATCAGGTTTGATATGCAGGGTGTTGCAAGATCATGGTGGAGATCTACATGTGATAAGTAAGATCAGGTTGGTCTGCAGGGATGTGTGTATGCAAGGGTCAGAAGAGGATCGACGAGGGAGCAAGATCAAGGTTATAACAATACATCAAGAGCAGGATCATGGTGAGATCTACTTAGAGTACCAGTTTGTACTCAGTTGTACTAGACGTACAACGAGGTGAACAATAACTTGTGTTAGATGTTTGTTGTGACCTATGAGAGAAGATTACTCAGGTGGGAAGATTACTTGGAGCCCTTGAGGAGGAAGCCTGACAGAGGTGGAAAAAGAGTGTGATCTCTTTATTGTAATTTCCTTTGTAATGAGTTGAATGCAATTGTGTGTTGCCTCTCATATTCTGTGTGTTTTCTCATTGATAGTTATTTGTTCTTCTAGTTATTTTCGTATATGTAAGTTGCTTATACGAAGGTAATCATGTGTGCTCTTAATTTTGACAAGTTGTGTCAGAGCTTTGGGGAACTTAGGACCTATCAAATGGTATCAGAGTGAGGTTGGATGTTCTCAGAGTGAGTTTGACTAACAGATGGCCAAGATCTGGTTAGTGGTTTGTTGATTACAGGTTACTCACAGGGGTTTTTGATTGAGTGGGAGTATAGCAATGGTAGAAGAAGGTAAGCTGAGAATGAAGAAATTCAGGCATAGGATTAACACCACAAGTAATGTGGTGGGTTATCTTCAAGTGGGAGCTTGAAGAGGAATACAAGCCAGGATGCAGATTGGATAGAGTACTGGTATGGGTACAGGTGTAGCTATTTATCTCCAAGTGGGAGATTATTAGGGTGTGGAGCTAAAAGCTTCACCTTGTTGCAAATAGGAGGTTTCTGAGCATGACAGTCACCGACATCGACAGTCCACAACTGACGTCGATTAGGGGAAACATAGAAGGAAACTGGCATCAGCAGGAGATCAGTCAGCATCGGTCACCTCCTGTCAGGCAAGGACTGACGTCGGTCACCTGTGGTGGTCATAACTACTATTGACAAATAGTCAGTTAAGTGAATGAAGAGTTTGTTAGGTTATGGAGCTAAAATCTTCACTGATGCGAATAGAGGAGATTGCAGAGAGTTTGCTAAGTGTCACAGTCACTGGCGTTGGTTAGGCCAATCGACGTCGGTAGGGAGGAGATAAGAAGGCAACTGACGTCTGTCAGAAGTTGACCGGCATCGGCACCCCCCAAGCAGATAGGGACCAATGTCAGTCACCTGTGCGATTTGAGCTGCATGTGTTACGGGCAGTTAGCTAATGAACCAAGTGTTTGGATGTCAAGAGCCAAATTTAGACTAGAAGCTACGGATCTAATTATTATAATTGGATGTCTAATTATTGTTTGCATGAGATCTATTTAAGAGACTCATTGGTTGTATTGTAAAGTTGTGCTAAAGAGTAAGAGAGCAAATATAAGTTCCTTCATAGAGAAGAGAGCATGGTGTGTTCCTCTTAGTGCCATAGTACCAAGTGTGGGTGCTACATTGGAGAATCAGTAGGGTTCTTCATGTATGTATGATCTTGGTCATCAGGTGAGCATGGCTACGATAGGAGATCTGCATGGGTAAGTAAGATCATTGACTTGTAGGTGTATGTGTGTGCAAGGTCTAAGGTTAACAAGTGTGCAGAACTAGATTAATTTGCAGGTGTGCAAGATCAGATAGGATAGCAACACAATAGGGAGTAGGATCAGGCAGGATCTACTTGGAGTACAGTGTGTACTCAGAAAGAGAGCAAAGAGGAAAGCAAGGAAGATCCTTCCATAAGTAAGATCAGATTGAGGTGCAAGTTGTTGTAGGTTTAGGGGAGATCTACTTGAAGTATGTGTGTGTACTTGTGGAGTGCGTGGAGCACTTGTGGTGTGTGTGGATCACAGGTGTACTGGCAGTAGTGGATATTGGTTGGTTGGAGGTGAACACCAACTCTGTGTTTGAGTTGTGTGTTGGGACCTAGGAGAGAGAGATTTGAGGGAAGATTTATTGTTTATGCCCTAGAGGTGTGGGATCTCTAGAGGTGTGTAAGGAAGAAGAACTGTGGTAGCCTTCTTTGTTGTATTTCCTTCTGAAAGAGTTTTAATACAAGTTGTGTATTGTCTCTCATATTCTGTGTTATTTTTGAATTCTAGTTACTTGTGTATTCTGGTTAATTTCCGCATGTTAAGTTGCTTGGTAATCAATTGTGTGCTTCCATTATTTTCTTGACAAGTAACTAGATTGTCATGCTCAGAAACCTCCTATTTGTAACAAGGTGAAGCTTTTAGCTCCACACCCTAACAATCTCCCACTTGGAGATAAATAACTGCACCTGTACCCATACCAGTACTCTGTCCAATCTGCATCCTGGCTTGTATTCCTCTTCAAGCTCCCACTTGAAGACAACCCACCACACTCCTTGCGATGTTAATCCTGTGCCTGAATTTCTTCATTCTCAGCTTACCTTCTTCTGTCATTGTTATACTCCCACTCAATCAGAAACCCCTGTGAGTAACCTGTAATAAACAAACCACTAACCAGATCTGGGTCATCTGTTAGTCAAACTCACTCTAAGAACATCTAACCTTGCTCTGATACCATTTGATAGGACCTAAGTTCCCCAAAGCTCTGACACAACTTGTCAGAATTAAGAGCACACATGATTACCTTCGTATACGCAACTTACATATGCGGAAATAACCAGAAGAACAAATAACTATCATTTATATATATATAGATGTGTTCATGAATATTTTGAGTCTTATAGAGGAATACCTAACAACATGATCTATGCACTTTCAGATGTTGGGCCTTCCCTCTACTCATGTCATTTGGAAATTGAGGGCATATACTTATTTGATCAAGATACACCTAGGTTATATCATTTTATTATCATTTTCTATTATTGTGTTTGATATTATATACTCACACATGCCTTTATCCATTCTTATATCTTTCATGGTGTCCTTGATATGTTTATACTTAACATTTATTTATAATACATACATCCAGGGACCAATATGATATGGTTATGTTAGTTGATTATGATTCCATGCTTTCCATTTTTCACTTCCTTTAGTGTGTTCCTTGCTATCTATTATATTTAATTGTATTGCTTATTTGAGAATTTA
This sequence comes from Torreya grandis, assembly GCA_037957365.1. Taxonomy (NCBI): domain Eukaryota; kingdom Viridiplantae; phylum Streptophyta; class Pinopsida; order Cupressales; family Taxaceae; genus Torreya; species Torreya grandis. The sequence goes on along the minus strand of JARHVA010002310.1, from coordinate 122,124 downwards.
AATATGCTTAATTGATTGTGGCCACCATACCTATGTTTACCTATTGTGACATTTGAATATTTCATAATTTGTTATCTATGGACATTTTAACATGTATTTATATGATTTGTGCACATTTTACTATGTTATTTTCCTTCGATTGTGTAGCATTTTAACATGCCCCTTGTTTGAGCTCTCTTTGAACTATTATATTTTAATATGATTTTGAATGCTCTTGTGTGTATGATTGATTTCTTGTTGAGATTTTATTTTTAATATTTATATGTTTCCATGATTCATGTATTAAATTTTAGGACTTGATGTGATCACATACTATGTACCTCATTGTTATAGATACCTATACATGCTAAATCTATATACTACATGATCCTTACACATATTATACAATTATCTTATCCTTTTGATGTAAGGTAAATAATAGTTTCTATTTTCCCTCACTTAAAAAGGGAGGGTATATTAGTGGGGGAATGTCATAGAGGCATGGCTTTCACACCTTCATAATTTTATTTCTTAGTGGGGGGCATGCCAAAAAGCCATGACTTCCACATATAATCAGTATTCAGTATTTTTAGACTATAGTGGGGGCCATGTTATGAAAACATGTTCTCCACACTTACACCAGCTCATATATTCTCAAAATTCAAGTGGGGAATGTCATGGGAACATGTAATTCACACTTATGTGGTTTTAAAATTACCTAAATTGTGCAGTTATATAATTTATATACATCTTTGTGGTAGCATTCTATACATTGGTTCCATTATAATACCTAGGTTTCAACTTGAGATATATATGAGGTTTACATTACGTGAAAAACAGCACCTTAAATTGAAAAATCAAATTTGATTTCATATTTCAAATAATTTTATGTACTTTCATGGATTGTTATTGAGACAATCTACTACAATAGTTGGTTCACTATTGGAAAGGTTGAGGTGATTACATCACTCAATATTACCAATTTTATAGGATGGAGTGATCAAATTATCCACTCTAACCAATTTTATAGTGTGAGTTGATTTGGATCAGTCATTCTCATTAGGTTATAAGTATGTGTTCCATAGTTGATCTATTCTCAACTGTTGGGTAGAAAATTAACTTTTCTCCAAGGTTGGGGGATGTTGCCCTCAAAATATTTATATATATTTTCATTTTCAAGTTTTAATATTGTCCTAATCTCATCTTCAAATTTTCAAAATGAAACATCTGTTGAACTTAAATTTCTAAAAAGAAAGATGGTTGTATTGATAGATAGGTGTACTCCTAATATTAATTTCTTTACTTTCAATAATTTCAACTAAATATTATATGCATTGATTATATACTATAACATGCTCTTGGTTGCAAGTTAGTCACCATAAAAGCACTCAAGTGGGACTCACACAAAAGCAAGGTGTGCTATGCACACCTAGTTACACATGATTTTTCATTTAAACTAATAATTTCATTACTAAATTGAAGGGGGAATAAATGGACACTAAATCTAAGATATAACACACCTTATTATTGTATACATGGAAAGTATTTCTCATGGTTGTACCTTTAAGTTCTAAGACCTTCCTATTATTGAAAGCCTCACATCCACTATCTCTTGTGCCTATTGTTTATCTATTAGTCTAACCATGTATTATTTTGATTACCAGGCCTTTTACACTACTCAAAATGATATAAATTTATTTATTATCACACTCTAAAATTTTTAGACTTGTACCTATTTTCTAGCCTCCAAGATACTTTCATCCTAGCCAAATACCTACATTGATGCTAGTGTCATACACCAAACTGAGTGTCTAGTGACCTATTGTAAAAAAAAATCCAATGAAATATATTATTATCTTTGGTTTAACTACTTTAATGTGATATATTTCCAAAAATTATTGGTATATATAAAAGATCAATCCTAATTCATTCCTCACCTAGAATAGACCTATAAACTCACAAGAAAACCTACCAAAGGCATTCAATCAAGATTTCAAGTGAGAAAAGATTATCTATACTTTCATATTTCAATGTTAGTCAAAGGGACAACCCATTTGTAAGTTTGATGTATTGAAGGAACATTCCATGAGCCATATTTTCCAAGTTAAAAGTTAGGTAACTCTTTTTACTCACCTATCACATGTTGTATCCTTATGCACACATAAGTTAACACGTAGAGGCAAACCACATAATTTTTAGGCCCTCTTCAGAGTATTATCTATGTAGGCAGTGCTCATTGATAGAAGGGTCCTTAAGAAATTTCAAAATTATAATCTCAGTAACCCATTTTTCCCATAGTCACTCTAAGGGTGAGGAAGCTAGGGTTTTCATAAATTTACAAAGAGTGACAACTTATACCTAAAATATGAACAAACCAAATTAAAACTGAAAGAAAACCCAAAAGGATCTAAACGGTTAAACTCATATATAGTTAAAATTCCATACTAGATTCCAATTTCCAACTCAGACCATAGTGTTGATATAGTCATCTCGATCTAATGCATGTGTTTGAACCCACATAGTGTAATTTCTAAGTATCTAATAATTGATCTAGAATATAGATCATGTCTACTTCTATCATAATCCATATCATATATTCACATGAATAGTAAACTAGCTAAGTATTCTTGTTTCTAATTCATTTTAATATTAATAAATAGTTTTACTATTTGTTTTCAACATTTCTTAGCATTAAAATTTAGAATATTGTTTATCTGAGTTTTGAAAATTAATTTTCCTACTATATATCTATTTATCATCCTTGTGATCATTCATTTATATATTTTAACCTTATATTATATTGTCCCATCTCAATTTGTGTTCAAAAACTAATATATATATATATATATATATATATATATATATATATATATATATATATATATATATATACACACACACAAACCAAAAATATGTTTATTATCATGATTTCACTTCTTATGTTCAAACACATATGTAGTTATGTATTATTTCATCAAAGTTAGGCAAACTAGAAAATACATTTATCTTGACCACAAGAATCAACTTTCCTAGTCTTATTAGACTATATGCAAATATGTACATATCATATTATGCATATTGAATAAAATTACTACATATAAAACTTTCATGTATGTTTGTGTGATTGCGGTGTGGATAATTAGTATCAGAGATGGAGCTCTCATATTCTTGTAAACACACAAGATAAATGAGAGAAAATAAATTTTGTTCCAAAGTATCCAAAATAATATCACAGTGATAGTAATATGGTTGATACTTTGAAAAACATTAAGGCATCCCTGGATATCTAGAGACTCATTTAGGGTGCCCAATCAGTGCGGGCCATAATTAAGGATCGGGACTAGATATACATGAACGCACATAGAAATAAATCTATTATAGAAGAAAAATCAAACATAACCATAGAATAATCTTGTCTTCAAAAATAAAAAATTGTATTATGAGCATTTTTAACATCATCTAAAATAGTTTTAGGAAAGGTACATTTATAGAGAAAAAAACCCACATTTAGAAAATAAGGTTAAGCCATGTTTTCCATAATAACCTATTAGATCATCTAGGGAAGATAAACAATATGTGTAAGAAGAAACATATAATGGTATTAAAAACGTACACTAATAACCCCTCCCCTTAAGTTTAGATTAGGTGGGTAGAATACTTGGGTCCCAAAAACAAGGCATGATTAGGTACTCAAGTACATATAAAATCTCCCCAAAAGAATAGAGATAGCATCAACCTCCGACATGCATCCCCCCCACCCGACCCTCCCACCCGAAAGTAGAGATAGATAAATAACTAAAAATCCCCCTTAGAGGATGATGTTTGATCTACTTGAACCCTAAAAAGAGATTAAAAAAAAAGATATTTGCTCTTAGTGAAAGGTGTGTTAAATATCTCAAAAATTTGCTCCATATTCTATCAATAGAGGAGATCAATGACTTGTTCATGAATAATATATTGAATAAAATGCATGTGAACCTCAAAATTCTTGGTTCATAGATGGAGGACTAGATTCTTGCAAATCTAGATGGTCCTTTGATTTTCATATAAGATTATTATTGGTCATTAAAACTAGATACCAAACTCAGTCACAATCCCCAAAGTCCAAAGAGCCTCAGTGGAAACATTAATAGATCTTGTCAATTCTAACTTTGTATAAGATAAAGAAATAAAATTATGCTTCTTTCTTGACCAACTAATTGGTCCTTAATCAATGGATAAATTGTATCCCAATCTAAATATATAAACCCAAGCAAGTAAATGTCAATTCATGCTCCATAGTGAATCCCAAAAATATGATTACCTTAAATCTAGTGGATAATCTTCTTCGTTACTTTACAATGTAGCTCATGTGGTTATTACATAAATATATAGTCCATGTCCACTACATATTAAATGGTAGGTCTTGTTTGAGTAATATAAATGAGACTTCTAACAAGTTATTGATACAAGATGGCATCAACCAAAGGAGATGGACAATCAACCTCAAGCTTCACACTAGATATAAAGGGAGTTGGAGATAGCTTAAATTTAGCCATGATAAATCATGCAAGAAAATCAAGATCATATTTGGATTGTGCCATAATGATCTTAGATTTATATTAATAAATTCCAATCCTAAGAAAGTAATCCAACAAGCCCAAGTTGTCATTGAGAACCTATGAGAAATATTAATTTTCACTGTTGTTATGGAGGATGGAGAAATCTTGTGAACCAAAACCAAAAGTGAGTCATCATGATATAAAATGTAGACATTTTGATGAATATGACATATAGTGAACCCAACTACACTAAGAAAGTATTCCATCTTGTCATACTAGGATCGAGAGGTTTGTTGAGGCCATAGATATAATTTGGGGGTTTTAAAACTAAGGAAGAATCTTTTAAAAAAACTTGTGATTGATAAAAGTATATCTCCTCCTTAAGGTCATTATGAATAAAATTACTCTTCACATCCATTTGATGAACATCCTAATGATGGTCTATGATAATGGAAAGAGTGAGTTGGATTGATTTTGTTTTAGTAATTAGGAAAAAAACATAGTATAGTCAATGTCAGGTACCTAAGAAAAACATTTAGATACCAAATGTACTTTGAAATTGTCTACAGACCCATTTGTAGTAAATTTTATTTGATAGATCCATCTACTTCAAATAAGTTTTTCTCCCTTAAGAATAAGGACTAAATCCCAAGTGTTGATCATAAGTAAGGAATAATAATCTGCTTCCATAGTATTATCCCACTCAAGAGTGTTATATGCCTCATGAAGTGATTGTGGATAAAAAATAGATGTAGTTAATACATGTGGGACATTTAGGAACTATGAACATCTTCATCTGGTGTTTGATATATCTCCAACCCAATGACCAACACATTTTAGTGTGTGTATATCCCAAAGAGGACTAGAAATCATAGAGTTAGGGGGAGATTCTTCATCCTCTATAATGAGATTGGAAGAGGGGTGAGGTGAATCCCCATCACTACTCTTATAATCAAAACTAGATTAAGAATTTGGATCATCAAGAAGTTGTTTGGTCAAATCTATTTCATCAGAATTATCATCATATCCCAGTGAGTCAAAGGAAGAGGGATAAGTGATAAGTGTGGAGTCTAAAAGACCCTCTTGACAAAGAACACATGACTCAATGAACAACTCATGAGTGGTGGGATGGATAATATTGTATCCCTTAACACTAATATAATATCCAATGAAGATGCAAGGTTGACTCTAAGGTTCTATTTTCTTACATTTATTCTTATGAATGTGATCCATATAAGGATATCCAAACACATGAAAGTGCTTAACTATTGGTTTTTGACTACTCCATACATCAAAAGGATTGACCCCTTTCAATGCTTTATGATGAAACTTGTTATAGATATAACAAGCACATTTGATGGCCTCAGCCCAATATTTAGTTGCAAGAGATTTGGAGTGTAGAATATAGTTTGTCATTTACTTTAAGGATATATTATAGTGTTATGCATCGCCACTCTATTGAGGATTATACAGAACTATACATTGTATTTAAATCCCCTCTGAAGTGTAAAATTACTTTGAATGATAGTTGACATATTTAGCACCATTGTTTATGCATAAATTCTTGATGGATTTACCTGAATGTTTTTTTTACAAAAAAGCTTTGAAGTCATGAAAGTGGTCAAGTAGATCTACCTTGTTATTAAGGAAATACATCCATATATACCTTAAAAAATCATAAAGTGAAGAAATAATATATCTGGTCTTGCTAAATGAAAGTTGTGGAAAAGGACCATAAATATCACTTTAGACTAGTTCCAAAATCTATGTAGCTCTCTATGATTTGCCTTTGTCATACTTCTCTTCAGGATGCTTACCAAGTATGAAACCTTGTAAAACACTATTAGCAAATAGACATGATGAAACCCTAGAATCTTGTCCTAACAACTAAGTTAATCCAGGTAGCGATAGTTAATATGGTTGATTAGTTCATGTCATAATTTATTCATCCCATTTGTCTAAGTGAATTGAGTAGTAGAGGGTTGATTAGGAATAAAATGTGAGAAAGTGTACAATCATGATTGGTGATTTACTTTTTCATCTACCACTATATTATTATTAGTGCAATTTCCTAATAACCATCATATTAAGTGTGAATTCAAATATCTTACCTAAATTGATGTGAGTGATCTGATAAAACATAAGAGATTAGCTGAAAATGAGCAAACACATAAAATATACTGAAATATCCCATCAATCACTTCAATAGATCCTCTCCCAGAAACTTCTACAAAAGTATCATCACCCAACAAAATGGAAGGCATAGAATAAGGCTCCACGGATGAGAAAAGATAATGTGATGAAGCCACATGGTACAAGGCACTAGAATAAATGTGGTGTGAGTGATGTCCCTCCCAAATTTGCACTAAAAAATAAGTGAATAGTGACACTTTTGACTTGATTAGATTTAACATTTAAACACATGTCATGTCCAAATATGGGGAAGTGGAATCAAGCCAAAGGGGTCAAAAAAGGTGCATAAAAATTAAGAACATCAAAATTAGGATCGTGAAATTAGTAAGCTAGAATGCAAGTGTCTAGATGAAGGCATCAGAGAGTAGGGCATCGAGATGAACAAAGGCAGTAGCTAATCAAAAAGTAGGTCATCAGAATCACCCAAGGTAGAATAATCCTATCAGAAAGTAGGCCATCAGAATAAACCAAGGTAGATGCATCCCATCAAAAAGAAAACCATTGGAATCGACCAAGGTGGAATTAGGTGACTTATTTGTATTTTTTAGGATTTTAAGTGCCTTTGGTAGTTGTCAAATTTATGAAGGTTTCTAGCAGGTGTCAGGATGTCATATGTTTTTGACAGGTGTCAATATTAGTGAAGAGTCTAGCACATTAGAAAAAAATACATGTCTAGTAGGAAGCAACAAAGTGATCAAGTCCGACAAGAGAAAATAGACTCAACTCTAATTATCAATCAAAATGTTAGTGAGTAATGTAAGTGCACGAAGGGGTAAAACTTCTACCTAATATATTTACAAAGTTGTAGTCATCAGATCCAATACTATAGTGAAAAAGCATAAATGACCTAGAATGTTTCTTGAGAAACCAAGAAATAAGTTTTCATTTTAGTTCATTATTATACATATTTGTAGAGAATCCAAGAATACAGCTCCAAAACCTTTTAAAAGGTTAAAATAAACTGTAATGAAGCTATGTCATGTTTACAATTGTTCTTATGGTCTTGACACCTTCTAAATTCAATAGCATTTGTCAATTTTAGTGAAAAACCATTGGGTGAAAGATGACCTTCAAAAAATGCCTTTTCCCTTATTCTTTTTCTAAATTTGGATCAACTAAGGACCCTAGACAAAGAGAAAAATCTAAGAAATGATGAATCTATAATATGCAAGGTTAAAGAATGACAAATATATGACATGCAAGATAAAAATTCAATATTTCACAACATAATATATGGCATTCGGCTACTAGGATAGATATAATATTATGTCGGAGTGGGCCACAATCTAGGATTAGGATTGGATAGACATGAATACATGAAGAAAAAACCTGTTATAGGATCGAAATCAAACATGAACTACTTGAAAAAGCTTGTTATCAACAATAAAATATTGTATAATGATCATTAGAAGTATTAGCCAAAATAGCTTTAGGAAAGGTACATTTATAGAGAAGCAAAAAAGTAACTCAAAATTAGAAAATAGGGTTAAGCCATATTATCCCTAATGACTTATTATATCACCTAAGCAAGTTAAAAAACATACGAAAAACCATATAATGGTATAAAAAACCTAATATAACCTGTGCTTGAAAAACAACAAACTGAACTCTTTGGTTGGTTTGTGAACTCATAATATTTTTTGGGCTACAATTAAATCATCCATCTACACGTCGTGCACATCTATTATTTAAGTAGTAGATTCCCTTCAAATTACAAGTCATGGTTGACATCTGAGTGTTTAATGGAAAAATAAACACAACAATATTGGGTCAATAGAATCTACAACTTGAGGCATTTTTTTCCTTCAGTTAATTCAAAAATGCTAAAAGGTCACCTTTGCCATGTTCAAAATGTCTATTTCAGTATCCCACTAATGGGAAATGCTCAGCGTGTAGCATGAACAAGAAGAACTGCCCATTGAGACTTGGGATCCTTTTGTCTACCTCTTGAATGGTGAATATTATCTTTTTAAGCAATCTGAAGATGAATACATCAATCCATTATATTTTTTATAGCTTAAGGAACATTTAGTGGCAGACTACATTGATGAGTTCAATGACTACATTATGCGGTTGGGTGAGGATTTGATAGAGCAATGTAAGGTGTTGAAGTGCTTCATCGGACTCTCACCTTAAAATCACACAAAGATGGAACTATTTACTTTTAACACATATGGGTCAACATACTACAATGTCATATTCTTAATTCAACATGAAATAAAAGTTATATTATTCATTCAACAATGTCATGTGCATGAACATTAGAATGCAAAACTCACCATTTCCCCACATCACACATACTAAAAAAGTGTTGCCTAAAGCTAAGCAACCTAAGAAGGCCACACTTGTAAAATTGAAGAACATGAAGAATTTTTTGATACACAAAGGCAATGATAACCAGGGTGACAAATGGTTCCATTGACACCACACAATCTCACACAATAATTTTGCATGTCACTCTAAATAATCCTTAATTTTGTAGCTTGTATTAGGCCCAGTTGCAATAAATGACACTAATTTAACATCACTTGTCTAAGTACCAATCCCACTTCGATTGGCATCTATGAAGAACAAGAGTGTCTCTCCCATAGCGAGTTCTATGTGAAGCATCAACCTCTACATGTCATCAATGATAGTGAAAGCCACAAGAACATCATTATACAAAGTACACCTCGATGCCTTGGCTTTACCACTATCTCACATCGAAAAGCATACTCTTTGGGTTGGATGCAGTATGGAAATGATATACAGTGCTAGTGGCAAATCACTTTCAAGTAAATTCCAAGCCCATGGAGGAAATTTTCACTCATGACATCACGCAACTTATGTTCTATGACATTTTGCTCGAAACAACATATATGCAACATTGAACCACTTAAATTGTATATAAAATTTACAATGTTTTCAAGCAATATTTTTAAATATTATTTAATTTCAAAATTATTTAATGCTATAAAATATAATTTGTTAATTTATAATAAATTGTGACAACTGACCATGCTCATGGGGTTATTCTAATTGAACTTCCCTGTCATGTGTGTAAACCAATGAAAAATACTCGATGACATCACTCTGGAGCTCTTTTTCAAGGCTCTGTATTTATCTCATGTGTGGTGTCTCTATTTATTTATTTATTTATTTATTTATTTATTTTCCTCCTTTGACAATCTGGTCGAATAAACAAATATCGTAAGGAATGGCACATTTGTGTGGAATAGTACGCAGTCAGCAAATTTTTAACTGAGCACTCAAAAGCGTCGTCCACAAATAAACAACCCCTGCATTTGATTGAACATATTAGTCAAATGATTTTTTTATATTCGAAAGTTAAAAAGTTTGTACATTTTTAACGATTAAATAAGAAAGTGTCGGCTGTATAAGTTTTACTAGTTACTTATTTATATATATTATTTATCATGTATGTGATCGAGTGTTAGTATTTTCTCCTTATTCTATAAATTTTATTTTAGATTTCAATCAACATCCTAAAGTAATCTATTGTTTAAAAAGATATCCTATATTCAAGGCATTGCACGAGACCCAGGTTCTGAGTCATACTAAACCCAATTATTTTTAAGAAATCATGCAAGATTTAAATAACAATACAAAGCTCATTAACTTTTATCCAATAGATTTACATACAAAGATATTATTGACCAAGATTTTCCTTTGTTCATACATGTGACCATGCAAAATAAGGGTATCAAAAGAGTGTTCATTGATAATAGATCTGGCCTAAACATTTGTGACATAAACTTCATAACTACCATGGATATTAACACCAATCTTTTTCAAAAATTGATTATAAATGTAAAAATATTTGATGATTCACATAGCCCTTTGGTTGGTCAAATCATATTGTATGTGACTTTGGTTCTAAAAATAGTTTCAACTACTTCTTAGATAATGTCTCAATGATTACATTATAATTTACTTCTAGGTAGACCTTGGATATGTTAAATGGAAGCTATCATATCAACACTTCACTGATGTCTAAAATTCATACATGATGAGACCTTATTAACCATACTTATCTATGATCAACCTTTCAAATTTTCTAAATTGATACATTCTAAAACTAAAGGCACTCCTGCAATGCTACTACATAAACAATGCATCCCTTTTGAGCATATAGACATGTATGACATAGGTGCGTCAAGTACAATCGCTCCTTTATCTCCATATGTAAATAAGTTACTAAATAATGAGGTACACATAAATGCACATCCAAACCAAGAACCATTACGGAAGGAGACAATAAAACCACAAGAGCTCCCAACATTTGAACTTCCTTTATTAGTCAATACTAAGCAGAAAGAGGGCCATATTTTAGATTATTGTGATAGTGATGATGATACCACTTATGAAATGATAGATGCTAAAATGTGAAAAATAAAATTTGATCCACTTGATCACATTTTGCATAAGCTATTTAAACCTATAGGTCCTAGTAAATATAAGTTAATCCACTTTCAAAAGATACATAATTGAATCCAAATAAGGGAAAAACAAAATTAGAAAATGAGCATGTAAATGCCTATTCCTTGATACACCCCTCTTAGTTTAAAACATTGAGTCAACCATATAAAGGCCAAATGCAAGTACATCATGTGAACAATGTGGAGTCTTCTCAAAATACTTCACAACAAGATTTACATATCATCACACTATAAGATAATATATATAGCATATTATCTATGTTAATTGAATATAGAATGATTTATTTACCTTTTAATGGACATATATCAAGGAATAGATTTATATCTACGAAGGGAGTACCATATTGTAATTATCAATGCATCATTGTCCAAAATACCAATCAATGTGAGGCATTGAAGAACGTAATTAATAAATATAATAATGAAGGATGCATACAAATTATGTTTGAAATGAGTAAAAGGCAAAATACTTCCTGTCTTTCAGAAGAAAACCACCATTCAAAGCGACCAAATCATGAAGATTTAAATATTACTGCTAATATTGATGGGTGTATTTGTTCCAGCTCCACTTTGATAATAATAAATGGGATACAACTTATGCCACCACCTTTATTGAATAATTGGGACATACAACATATGAACTAATATACTCTCTATTGATACTACAAATGTGAGGATGCATTCGATTACCTATTACCTATGATCCACATGTGGTAACTTCAACCATATGGATATTAGATCGCAAACCACATTTGGAATTAAAACTTGAATAATATTGGCTAGTCGATTGGAATTCCAAGCTAGATACTACAAATACGTGTATTAATTTACTTGATATAGATACAAAGATTTGCATATAGCATGATGTGTATGGTTATTTTTATACACCACTATCTTCAAGTGAACCATTAGATAGAAACATTAAAGAGGTGGAAGTGTGTCACTATAAACAAAATTTGAATTTTTTTTGAGGAGGTCCTACACCTTTTGATGATGAGGACTTCCTTGATTATAAATCTTCCAATATTCTAAAAATACCAAAAGAATAAAAAAATCTAAAATTATATAATATTTTTGGCATCTACATATTCTTGGATTGTTGGCATATATGTGTTAGTTCCATGTTGATGGATAACATATCAGTTACTTTTACATACACACATGTTTCATGCTTTTATTTGAGTGTGATATAAGCATACATAGATGCATGATCTATGCACTTATGGATGTTGGGCCTTCCCTCTTCTCATGTCACCAAGAGATTGGGGGCATTCACCTTATTTGATCATGATACATCCAGGTTATATCATTATATGGTCACTTTACAGTATCATGTTTGAGCTAATATGTAGTTTCACATGCCTGTATCCATGCTTATATCCTATATAGTGTACTTAAGAGTTATATAGCTGATATTTTTCGATAACACATTAGATCAATGGGATACTATGATATGTTTATGTTGGTTACTTATGATTTAATTTATGACCTTCCTTGAATGTCTTACATTGCTATTATTTTGTTTTTTGAGCACTTGAATATGTCATTGCTCGTTTTATGTTGATATGTGACTATTTCACTTCTTAATTCATGGACATTTGACTATGCCATGTCTATTTGATTGTGCGACATTTGAACATGCCCCTTGTTTGCAATCTCTTTAGACCATTATTTTTTTATTTGATTTTGAGTGTTATTATTTTTGTGCTTGATTGATTCTTGAGCTTTTAATGTAACTATCTAGATGTTGCCATCATATTTATCATGAATTTTAGGACTTGGTGTGATCACATTCTATGAACTTGAGTAATACATTTAGCTAGACACATTCTCTTATATTCTACATGTTTTATTCATAATCATATGGTTATGTTATCATTTTCAGACGAGGTAACTACTAGTTTCTATTCTTCCCTCACCTCAAAGGCAGGGGGGGAGGGGGGGGGGGGGGGAAGGCATGGTGGCAGGGGGGCGAGGGCCATATCAGTGGGGGCATGTCATAGATGCATGGATTTGGCACATTCATAGTCTCATATTCAATGGGGGAATGTTTTGGAAACATGTTCTCCACACTTACTTATCATGCAACATACCCAAATTATAGTGGGATGATTTTTTGGAAATATATCCTTTACATTGGCACTCATATCAATTTTCATATTTATCTATAGATAATGGGCGCATTTTTTGGAAACATGTTCTCCGCATTTGCATAGTTCTTAGATTGTTCAGATTCATAGTTATATGATTCAAATACACATTTGTGGTACATTGATACAATTGTTTAACACAACCTCAACATGAGACATATTTAAGGGGCATGCGTTATGAAATGTGTGTCTTATATTGTAAAATCAAATCAGTTTTAGATTAAAAAGACTTTCAAGGAGTGTCACATTCCACCATGTTGGAATTTTATAGAATATATTGATCCAATCTACTATAGTAGTCGGTTCATTTTTTTTATGGTTGAGGTGATTAAACAACTTAATATTACCAAGGTTTTAGGTTTGAGATGATTATATCATCTAGACACACCAATTTGATAGTGTGATTTGATTTGGTTCACTCACACTCACCAGGTTATAAATATTGCTGGCTTGTTCTATTGATCTAGTCACAACTTTCAGGTGGCAATCCAACTTTTCTCCAACGTTGGGGGCATTGGCACTTCTCTCTCTCTCTCTCTCTCTCTCTCTCTCTCTCTCTCTCTCTCTCTCTATATATATATATATATATATATATATATATATATATATATATATATATATATATATATATATATATATATATATATATATATATATATATATATATATATATATAGTTCTAGTGATTCATAATGATACATATGTAAAACAAAATTTCCAAAATGAAATATGGTTGCAACAATACACAAGTGAACCCCTAAACTTTTATCTCTTTTAATTTAAATAATTTCAATGATGCACTAATTATATACTATAACATTCTCTTAGTTTTTGTTTTGTCACCAACAAAGCACTCAAGTTGGACTCAAGCAAAGGCAAGGTGTATTATATACACATAGGTACGTATTTATTTTAATTTAAACTATAAATTTCATTACTAGAGTAAATGGGTCAGATGTAGATGATATTCATAAATTATATAAAGCCTTAGTCTTTTACACTTGAAAAACTCAGACCTTGGTTGTTCATCTCAATTCTAGGCCTTTACCACTATTGCAAGTCTCACACCTACTCTCTTTTGTTTCATTAACCTATATCTTAGTTCAAATAGTCTTATGTTGATGACCCAAGCCTTATATCTTTCTCATAATGCTTAGGACCTGATTATCTTATGCCTCTGGAAGTTCTAAGCCTATACCTATTTTATTTTTTCCTAGACACTTGTGTCTTGAACAAACACCTACGTCAACATAGGTGTCCTATTCTGACATAAGTGTCCAATGCCCTAAATTCATCTAAATTTCAAAGGAAATATATCCTAATGCTTATCTTAAGTGTTATTATGTGATAAAGTTTCCTGATAGGAGTGATATATATGCACGATCACTCCCAATTATAAACTCACCTAGCATAGACCTAGATTCATACTAAATGGCATTCAATCAAGCACTTGAGTGAGAAAAACTTCCATATTTTCTCCTATTTCCATATCAATAATATGTACAACACATCTACAGGTTTGAAGTACTAAAGGAGTAAACTAAGAGCTATATTTTACAAGTTACAAGTTAGGTCACTATTGTACTTCCTTATCACACATTGTATGATTCACACACAAGATAACATGTAGGGGATAATTACATAAGTTTGAGTCCCTCTTCAAAGTATTGATAATGTAGGTATCACTTATTGATAGAGTGATCTTTGGGACAAATTGAAACTATGTGCCCACTAACCCATTTTTCCCACAACCAATACTAAGATGAAGAACTAGGGTTTGATCATTTGACAAGAAGAGACAATTCATATCCAAAATATGAATGCACCAAAGCAAATATGATGACTAACTTAGAATAATCTAAGTGGTTGCATCTAGTTTTAGTAGGTATTCTATACTAAACACTTGAATCTGATCTAGATATTAATGTCAACATAGATATCCTAGGCTAAAACTAGTTTCCACATATATAAAGTCACTTAATCTAAAAGTTGGTGGGTGTTATATAATATTCCTCCATTATACTTATTTCATGTTCTATATCGAGATCTATATTAGCATCAAAACCAAATACATATCTTATTTTTTATCCATTGTAATACATAACATAGTTATGTTTTCTATTTTTAGCATATATCAATATAATAAATTTAATATATGTTATATCTATGTTTTATAATCAATTGGTCTATTATATATATGTTTATCACTCTTGTACTTATTCCTTTTTGTATTCTTAATCCTATTTATCTGAATAAGATCTGCACCTAATTTAGGATTAAACAAATATGTACTTATATGGGGAATTTTTTTATAGATATTAAAGGTTATGCATGGTCCTCACCCTTTAATAAAAAAAACTAAATTAGTAAAAATTCACTAAAAAGCTACTACTAAATAGTATTTGAGCCAAAGATAACTTTTAAAACTCTAGAATAACTAAGAAACATTGGATCCAAAAAGAACTTTTAAATCCATTTGTTGTAAAAGGAGACAACAACCAAATCTCACCTCAATTCATCAATAGGGATACTCTCAAACATGCGTTATGAGTTCCCTCCTTCCCTTTTTGGAAAAAATATCCTCCATGGTCCATTATGTGCCCTCATAAATATCAAGTAAATCATCCATTTACAATTTCTTAGCTTCATATTTTCTCCATCTACACCTTGGAGGACCACTATTTGGTTTGGAAAACACTTTTTTAAAGAGACAGTAAGGATTTCATGTGATGTTAATTCTTTACATTATTAGGAATCCTTGGAAACTTTGTTTGCCTCATAAGCTTGAGCTTTCTAAAACATTATTACCTAAAACCCACATTTTGGATCAACATTGGCTTTCTCAAAGACTCAAGCCCCTACGAGGCTTCAATAACACTACTAGGAGGCATATGAAGGAGCTCATTGCTAATCCTTGGAGAAGAGAGGAAGAGATTCTCATTGACCAAAGCCTTCATGATTAAATTTTTTGATCTTTCATGAATCTCTTTCTCGTAGTCCTTTGTGCCAATTGAATAAAATCCCATGATATTTCCCAACCACCTATCTTTTATATCCTTAGAAGGAGTATCCAATGTCTCTACAATGATGACTCTACCCAAAACTAAGGGAGATCCTAATTTATAATCATATTTGTGGTATTTTAAACATAGCTGGTCCATATACTCTAGGAAAGGAGTGATCTAAACTTTTATGGCCAGTTCAGTTGCACTAAAAACACCTGGAAGGCAACACTTCTAAATCCACATACTACAACCTCTTCTCTTGCTTAGAAGATATCTCACTTTTATTCACCAATGGACAGATAGTTTTCATTAGAATTAAAACTCTAGAAAATAGATAATGGGGACCATCCACAACCTGATCCATTCTCACAAAGGATCCAACCTATTCTACAATAAGTTTAATTAATGAGTAATTCCTCAAGAGTAAAAGGAGATGGTAAAATCTTTTCCAGACTAGAACCTTGTCCAAATATTCTAAAAATGGATCATATAAGGGTTTTCATGGGTCAATAAGTAAACCATATTTCCCAAAGAACCACAGACCATTTGACCA
Source organism: Torreya grandis (assembly GCA_037957365.1). NCBI lineage: Eukaryota > Viridiplantae > Streptophyta > Pinopsida > Cupressales > Taxaceae > Torreya > Torreya grandis. Next base: position 105,264 of record JARHVA010002310.1, on the reverse strand, counting down.
AACAAAATTTTGATCATCTCTAGTCTAAAATGTGAACAGGAAAAAACTATTTTGTAATCTAGACACAAGGGGGTGAGCCACCCCTTTCCAACAATTTACATCCATCTATAAAATTTAGATAGAGCTAGTCTCTTGCCTGAAAAAATACCAATAAGGGATATACTCTCCATATTATTTTCAAAAATATCCAAACCCTCATCTGGTAAATAAATATCAGTTGTTGATTTATTAAATTAAAGTGGAATGTATTCTAAGAAAACATTTGACTCAAGGGTTGAATTCAAGGGGACATCCTTATGATATCCCTTGCTCTGAGAATCCATTGTCAATCCCTCATCCAAACCTTCCTAATAAGTACCATTCATAGTCAAATCTTTCCTGACCCCTAAATCAAAAAGTGGTTGCCACTCAGCTAATAATGCAAAAGAATCAAGGTCACCTATAATAACTTCTATTTGTATATGTTTTTACCAGATTGAAAGGTATTCATAGCATTCACACACTCAGGGAAGATCATGTTGTCCACCATTCCTTAGGTATGGAACTAGGGAGGAGGAGGAATAAACCCTACCATGTTTTTAGCTTATAACACCTTGAGATAGGGTTTAATCTTCTACTTATAGCCTTGTTTGACCTAAAATCATTATTATTGCATGCTTCACATAAATCAAAGGTGCCACATGGAATTTGATCAATAACCTCTCAGATAAAACCCACCTTCTATCCCTCCATTCAATCCTTATAGGCTTGGACAAGCTCCACATCCATCCTACCCAAAAATGCATCCCTTTTATTCCACCATCCACCCTCATCCTCAAATGTAGCCCACCCTGTAAAATCCTTTATCGGTTGATCACTTGATCCTCGCCCTACATCACACCAGTCAATCTATACTTATTCATTGCTTTTTGTTTGTTGAAATCCATACTTTCATTTAAAAATCAACAACCTTCTTCCTTCCATAATTGTACACAGATATTAATTTAAATATTTAAAGAGATATTACCACAACCTTGAAAAGTGTAGGATGTATCATCATTGAGAGAGGCATTGCCGCATGACATTATTGGGTTTAAGGTGGAGAACTAACCATACTTACCGATCATGTGCCTTTTGGTATCAAAATCCACATACCAATATAAATTGATAAAAGTGGTGTGTTCATGTGTCTGAGTGGAAAATGTATGATCCTCATCCAAAGAACCATTTTATTCTATAAAATTCCCTTGACGTTGTGATTTGGAATTTTTTTTTTTTTCCATTGACATTTAGATTATTGTTGTTTTTTCTTTACATGTGGTGAATTCTTTGAACTGGCCTTCTTGTAGGATGAGCACTATGTGAATGTATTATACCAATAGTTTTTCAATTCATGTCTTGTCTTACCATATATGAGATAGACTTTTTTAGAATGGGGTTTATTATTGTATTGGTTTTGATGATTATTAAGGCTTATGGGTTGGTCTCATTTTGATGTGTTGCAATCACATGTTCCTCATCTGATTCCTCTACATTCTATATGGTTCCCTCTTATTAAAACATGTCAACCAACATCTCAAATGTTGGTTGTTGGTTTGTGACATTTCAAGTGGTTACATAAATTATGTATGCAAGATGCAACACTCTAAGGACAAGTGGAACCAATGATTTGTCTATCACTATTTTCCGTAATGCTAAAATTGAGGCCTAAAAGTTGTAACATGATGTAGGAAAGCTTCTACTTTTTCCTTTGGTTTCAATTTTAGACAATGTAGGTGGATTTTTAGATTGAGAATCTCAATTTTTTTCTTCACCTTGTAGGCATATTTGAGATTGTCCCATGTGTCCTTAGCTATAATGGCATTTTGGATACGAAGTTGTACCTCATTCAAGACTCAAAATGTGATTAATGAATTCATGTTTTGATTGAAATTGTCAAATTTACACTATTGATCAATGTCAATGGCATGTTGGGTCCATGTACAATCAACAACTAACCATATGTCTTCAAATCCTAGGTGTGTTTGTACATTGGTTTTCCATATTGCATAGTTGTTACCACAAACAACTCAAGTGTTCAATAGGACAAATCTCAGTCCATTTTCAGCCATTGTGAACAAGTTCACAAAGGGACATTGATAGGTTCATTATCACTCCAACTAAGTTCCATTTTGTATATACCTTTAGTCTGATATATTATATCTATCGATATAAGCGCTCTTCCTATATACGTGTCACTACATAGAAGTAGTTTTTCCTTTTGATATACCCAATGGTATGTGAAATAGGTGTTTACGTATGTGAGATCATAATACCATACATGGTATGAAGACATTACATTGAAAGGATTCGTCCAATCAATGGTTCTTACTTAGTTGGAATCCATCTAAGGGGGCATAAATTCCCTACAAACATGGATATTCTATTTGTGAGGATTTATGCCAAATAATCATGGTGAATGGGTAATGGAAAATTATTCAACTTTATTATTGCTCAATAATTTATAGGGATGATTCTTAGATATTGTTATTGCAACTATTTTAGGATATGGATGCAATAGTTAAGTGCAATGACATACCCTGTAAATGTGATCTACAAGTATTTCTGATACTGAACATCGTATTTGTTGAGATTTGATAATCTCATTTTACTATGTCACTATTTTTATTTTGCCATAAAATATAAATTTTACAATGCACTTGCACAATTTATAATTTGAAAACAATAAAGTTTGTTTAGAAGAAAGAAAAAACAACCCATTTCCCTCCTCACAATTTTTCAAAAAAAAACTCCCTTTATTCATATTTTAAGAAAGTAATTGTCTCCCTTTGATTTATTAAAATACCTCTATTTAAAATATATATATTCACCACTTCTTTTTACATCAAACTACTTTATTTTTAATTTTTTCTCATTAATTTTTCGATTGAATAACACACTTTCACTAATAAAACAAGATATAATACATAACTAATTAAAAAAAAAATGGATAGAAAATTCATACCCCAAATAACAATTACACCAAACTAAAACAAACCTCATGAAAATAACATAATCTACAAAAGACCACCTCAAAACGTAAAATACCAAACCTTCGATTCTTTATTATTTTTAATCATTTCCAATAGTAAAATATCGTAACAAGTCGGGATGGGTTGACAATTAAACATTTGGAGGATGAAATATATAAGTAACTAGTACAATTTAAAATTTTGTAATAAAAACATACCATGGTTTCCAAGTCCGCGGCTCAGTTTACATTGAGTCTTGCAGGTCGCACGTTCGAATCGCAACAATGGTGAAAACGAAAAAAGCTTTGATACTGTTCGAGATAGTGAACGTGCTGGCCGTCGTGCCCTCTGTAGGGGCTGGTTTTGTGAGGATAAACTACGGAACAAATCCATCCAATGAGCATAATTTTCCTTGCAGAAATGGAATTGCCTATGATAGATTTGGAAACATACTTAAACTTCAATGACAAATCTGGATGTCGGTTTCATCTCAAATGTGAGTTGAATGAGTCCGTCCTTGAAACAGATGCTGATTTTGATCAGTCCTAAGCTGGAAAGTTTATGTGAACAGGTGACTGAAGCAAACTGTCGCCACCTTCGTCCCTGCTACAAAGATTACCGCCATAGCCGTGGGCAACAAAGTCTTCAGCAACTCTAAAAACCTCCTGGGGTTTCGATGAACAACATGCACTGTGCGTTGCTCAAGTAGGGCATGGTGGACGTCAAGGTTTCGAGTCCCCTCACAGTCAGCATGTTACAGAACAATTAAAATAAAGTAGTGATAGTGACCATAACTTAAATTAAAACTTTCAAAACAATTAAAAAACTACTTTGTCATATTGTCATATAAGAATAACAACATTACATTAATATTTATTTTAACTAAACTATCCTACTAAAAGGACTGTTTCATAACATAACACACTTCAATTTTACGATTAAAATATGGATTAATAAAACAAATCTATTAATTTTAAAAAATGATAAATTTAAATTTATTTTATTTATATATAAGAGAAATTAAGGTTAATAAATAAAATTGAATAAACATATAAATTAATGAAAATATAAAAAAATTAAGTTTACATTTAATTAAAAATAAGTGTAAATCTATAGGTAAAATTGAATTCATCTAACAAATTTAGTAATACATTAATTAAAAAATGAAAATATAGGAAAAAAGAGAAAACCAAAGAAAAAGTAATGAAACTTTAGGTAAATAGAACAAAATTTTCCTAAACTTAAACTTAATGACATTAGTGACAAATTCCCTCCATTGTAAGCACTCGTATGAAATATTCGTTAAAGGTATATATATATATATATATATGTCGGGAACATTAGTGTATGGTATTTTGAAACTTGAGTGGGCCCTCAATGTAAATATTTTATTTGTTTTATATATGTGGAGAATATTAGTGTATGGTATTTTGAAATTTGAGTGGGCATTTAGTGTAATTATTTTATATATTTTTTTTTAATGATTATTTGTTGTTAGTTTGTATTATAATAAAATGTTAGTTAGAAATCAATTTTTCTATAATCACACAATTATTGTAGTTCATTAATTTAAAAAATAAAATTTAGAGATTTATTTTATGTTCACAAGAATCTATTAAGTAATTATAAATATTTAAAAAATAATAATGAGTCATTAAATCATTCATTGAATCAAATAAATTAATGTTAGACACATTCATCTATTATTTTTACTATTTAATTTTTTTGATTTCAATATTATTATCATTTAAAGGCCCAATAAATATAAATATTGTTCAACTATTATCTAATTTAAAGTAGACACTAAAAACACATTTTTTCCTTAAACTTTTAGATATTAAGATATTAATGCTTAATTAATGTAAGAAAAAAAAGAATTTTGCAGCTAATTAAAGTGAAAGATTAGGGAACTAAGGATTTTGGAGACTAATCTCTTGCATGTGACGTGATTTCTTATAATAAATGTGTTTGGTTTACACATATGACATAAAATTTATACCCAAAAAAATGATAAAAATTACACCATCTTTACGTCACTTTTTTTTTTCTTTTCATAAATCCATGTTGGGCACTTATTTATCCCTTTCTAAGTGTCAGTTTATGTATGCAAGTCTCTTTTTCAACAGAGAAAGAGTGACAAGGAAAATTATTAAAGTGTAATTTTTTACATAAAAGAATTATGTATAATGTGTATTTTAATTTTTTTCGAATAAAACAATTAAAAATGATTAATTTATTTTTATAATACATTAATTTTTGTAATGTAATAAGTGCAAATTAAGGTAAATAAATGAAATTTTAAAAGTATAAAAAATAATTAAAAAATATATTAAAATTAAGGAAATTAAATTTACACATTAAAAATAAATACAAAATTGTACACAATTGGGTAAAATTATAGTTAATTAGAGAAAATAGTGACATATTTTAAATATGAAATATATTAATAAAAATCTCATCGAAAAAGAGAAAATTAGAGAAAATTTAGTGAAACTTCAGGTAAATAGAGTAAAATCAGCTTAAACTTACAAAATTAGTGGCATTAGTGAAAAATTGGAGAAATTAGAGTAAAATCAATCTAAAATTACAAAACTAGTGACATTCGTGAAAAATAAGGTAAAATAGAGAAATTTTATAAATTATTTAAATTATTAAAGCTTTGAAAAATTAAAGTAAAATAAGATTAGATAGTTAGAAAAATTAAATAAATTAATAAAAATTGTGAAAATTAAGGGAATCATTTTAAAATTAAGCCAAACTCATAAAAATTAAAAAAATATTAAAAACTAGAGAAATTAGGGGAATTCGTAAAATTATGGAAACTAGGAAAAATAGTTACAAATAGGGAAAGTTGAAGAAATTGGGGAAATAAGGGTAAATTAAAATAAAATTTATGAAATTAGGGGGAAATAGTTAAAAATATGGGAAATTAAAAAAATTGGGGAAGATGGGGTAAAATTAAATAAATTTAAGTAAAAATAAGTTAAATTTGAAGAAATTAGAGCAAATTAAAAAAATTAGGTAATAATAGGGTAAATTTTATGAAATTGGACGAATTATAAAAAATTATAATAATTAAGGTAAATTTGAGAAAATTAGAAAAAATTAGGAAATTAGGATGAAATTAGTGAAACTATACATATTTTTTGATTGATAATCACTTTTAGAAAAAGATATGAACCAATGAAACTATATTTTTAATACTATACACTTTTATGGAAAATAATGAAATTACATAAATTAATAAATTTTTTATTCTTTTCGTATAATAATAATAATAATAATAATTATTATTATTATTATTATTATTATTATTATTATTATTATTATTATTTTGATAATATATCAAGTTCTGAAAATTCATTTTGTTATTATTCATGATTATTATTTACATATGAATATGAAGAAAATATGGAAAGAACATAAGATATATGGGAGAATGTGTTCAGAAGGAAGAGGTATTTAGAGTTCATTGTTACATCTCGATTCCTCGTTAAGAATACTATTTGATTATCCATAGATATTTATAGTCGATAAAATTGATTTAGTTATTTTAGTTAAGCTTTGAAATATATGATCTTATGGAATAGTTGGATATTGTTTAGCTTACATGATTATATTGCTATGAGTTAGTTGTAGTGTATATGTTTACATTATGACCATGTTAATTTGTTATTTCAGCTATATTTGTTGATGTATATATATTATGTTGTCATCATCTAACTACCTACTTGTTGTGAGATTGAAGCATGAGAACTCATCATAAAAAGTGTGATGGAGGGAGAGTATCATCAGAGAAGGTGATGTAGATGGATTTGCTAGGGGATCACAGAGAAATCAACTAGAACCTTACACACACTATATTAGCTAGCATATATTAGATGCATAATAAAATAGTTAGTATAATATGTTTTAATGTTATTTACATTAGATAATTGTCTATGCATGGTTTAATAGCATAGTTAATGGTTTTATGAAACTCATTTTACATGATTTACATATGTAGTCATTAAATGCTATTAGAAATACGATGCACATAATTAAATTAAATTCAAGTTATTGTTTAATAAATTTATCATTAAATTTTAATGACATTGAAGTGCTAATTTAATTAGAAAAATTATTGATATTTTAATTTGAATAAAATATGATAATTAATGTCAAGAGAAAAAAACAAGAAAAAGAGGAAAAATAAAAAAGAAACAATCATAAATAAGATAAAGTGGAAAGGGTTAAAAATAAATAAAGATATTGATAAAATATTTTTAAAAAATAAAGAAAAACAAAAACAAAAAGAGAAAAAATTTAAAAACAAAAGCCACGCCCTTTTTCATGAGGAGAATAAGAAATAAATTATGTAAAAAGAGGAAAGGGGCACAATTTATATAGACGATAAGGAAATTCAAAGGAGGATGGTAGAGTGGAGCATGGAAGTAAAAGTAGGATTTCCAAATTTTCATCTTAAAAAATAACTAAGCATATTTTCAGGTTGGTTATATAGTTAAATTTTGTGCACTTATGTTAAATATTGTGAAAACTATGAGTTAAAAGTATATTGAATGCCCCATGTTGAATGTTAAATATTACAGTTTGAATAAAGTTATTCTTATATCAATCTGTACTCAATCTATTATTTATGACTAATTTGAAATTAGGATCTGTTAAAAATATTACCTTTATGTCAGTAGAACCAAATTTTAATAGTAAATCATAGGTGACATGACATATTAAAAGCATAGTATCATGATACTTATGTAGTTAACATATTGAGTAATTGGAATTACTCTATCGATGATCAAACTTATAATTTTATGATTTAAACTTAACGAATGAACAACGAACCAAACTAATAAACTTACATATTATTAACTACTAAAGGCACCGATCTATGTTAAACATGCTTATATATGATCAATTTGCATAAATAAATATATATTTATATATTGAATTACACCTAACAATCCGATTGACTGGTATTAAGTTGTATTTTATAGAGGCACGCGCACACACACACACACACACACACACACACACACACACACACACACATGAGTTAAGTCAAAATACCAAATCACCATGTTCAACAACTAAGAAGTGACCTAAGGAATCTATATATTGTGCTGTTAGAACTTTCAACAATATACATTCCTAATTAAAAATAATTCATAGAACCCAAATTCATGTTCAATGTGTGTCATATGTCTTTACCTGCAGGGCCTAATCGTTAAGATACTTATCTAATTCAATTATCTCCAATTTCTTAGTGTAATGTTAGACAATAACAATTTATATAAGTTTGAGAAACTATATTTATATTTGACCATAAATAATAATTTTAGTAATTTATTAAATAACTATATGAATCAACTTGGTTCCATATAAATATTCATGGGAAATCCAATACAAGGACTGAACTGAGTCTTAGGAGTATGCAATGATCAAATTTGTGTATTTATACAGTTGATGCTATGATATTGTCTTCTAAAAAAAGAAAGAAAATGGCTTTATGTAGTAAAAAAATATACGAATAGAATTAATTATATGGCTAAGTTTATAAAGAGATTCTCTCTCTCTCTCTCTCTCTCTATATATATATATATATATATATATATATATATATATATATATATATATATATATATATCACCAAGTCTAGCAAATATAAGTTAGATTTATATAAAGAGAACTATTATGTTTGGATTTCATAAATAGCTAGTTTGTATAATTAATAATTTGAATAGTATTAAAACAAGAAAATCCTATCAAAATTATAAATGTATCTTGGAATGTGTGTCCATATGAATGGATTTATTCATGAGTATATACAAATATGAACATGACTTATGAAAAAGGGGATCGATGGATAGATCTTATAGTAAGATGTAGGACAATATGTTTAACCAAATATAAGAGACTTTAGATGATTGGTAATCTTAACTAAATGATGATTTGGTAGGGGAAACAAATAATCTCAACTTGACCAAGATTATTTGTCCCAAAAATAATAATTGATAGTTGAACTATTTTATTAAAGGATTGTTGAAAACCTCATTTGGAAATATAAAAGACTCTAGGCATTTATATGGAGTTATAGTATATCAAAATCCTAAAATAGTTTCTAATAAAGCATGTGAAGCATAAATAGCTCAACGTAGTCTTTCATTATCTTGAGATAATATTTATGATATGCATGAGTTTACTTATCTTATATAGTATGTGAAACAAATTTCCTTGTGTGGATATAATACTATAATAGGCTCCATATTAAAGAAAAAAATAATTGTATGGTTAAAAGACTATATAGATACATCTATGCCTAGTTAGACTATACTTATGCATTTGGATGTGTAACTCTAATTATAGATCCATTGATGGGTTTAAAATATATTACAAATTTTTGTTTAATAGAATCCTATAGATATATGCATACAACTCCCTAAAAGTATAACAAATGCTGGAATGGAATATTATATATTTCAAAACTTTATTATGTCTAGTTGCTTGAATAGAACCTTATGTTTCCATTAACTTGTACTACTTTATCATGACTAGTTATGGTAATTATTAGTTGTATTTAAGAACAATAGGTTATGATAATATGGGTTATCATAGGGTATAATATATCTGAAAACTAATTATGGTAATTAGAGTCTACAATTAGATGTATGTCATATTTGGATGGTATAAATTGTAGTTATTATTTCTATTATGCGATATATATAATGTGAAATTAATTCATATGTTTGATAGAATAAATGCATATTTTTAGATGATCATGTGTTTACCATGTTATATGATTGCTAGTAGGATGTAATATGTGTGAATCTATTGGTTATATTATGTTAACAAAATCTCACATAGCTGATATTTGAGTAATTAGTGAGATGGACTTCACTAGATTACTACCATCACAATACCATATGAAAGTAATCCAATAAAGTAATGTGTATGAAGTTTGACTGATCTTTAGATCATTAAATTATTAAAAACTTTTGACAAAGTAATATTTAGTGAGACATTGTCATTTCATGAGTATGATTTATATGTCTGTGCAATATCCTGAATAAAATAGGTTTTTATGATACATCGCATGTTTAGTTTTAAAAATCAAAAAATAGATGGATACTAACTTGTCTCTCTAGATTCTCGTGTCATCACTATCTACTCATTCATGAAGGGAGGACTATTACCTGATGGGATTAGTGCAAGGGATCATTGGTCTATGATTTATGTGAAAAAACACTCAGATGATGGTCTCCCTCCCCACAACAATACTACTTTTGAGACGACACTTGAGATTGTCATAGATACTAGAATCTAGAGGACTATGCTCTGATGAGCCATGTATCTTATATATGTACATTGTATTATATTGTATGTATTATTGAAACATTATCATGATGAGCTATAATTATTTATTTTATATTAACAGTAGTGGTTGTAAGCATGTATTAGTCATGGTTGGTTAATTGTAGTGACTTTCTATATTTATATTATGATGAGTTTCTTATGATATAGTGATGAGTGGTGTATGATGTAGTATACTTAATTTATAATTTTCACACTTAGAGTGTTTTATATGATATCTAATTATATTCTCATGATGTAATCTATTTAAAGTATATGTTGTTTAAATTTAAAAAAATCATGTATTTCTATGTAGATCCCATTAAGAATGTTACATGTGGTATCAGAGCTATATATCAAACTCTAAGACCTAATGAGTACACTAAAATTTTCATATCCTTCTATTGATAGAAAGGAGGATGGTTAAATCTAGATTTTATAGAGGGTCCATTAATTGTCAATGACAATAAACCTCCATTTGATCCTAGTTGATTTGCCATTGAGCAATCAACAAAGATGGATCATATTCTTGTAGCCATAAATGAGACTAGGGATTATATTATAGCTCTAGAGTAGGTGGTTATTGGCAATAAAGAGGAAGAACACCAATATGTACCTAAAAAGCATCCTACTGAGTAGAAAAACCCTTAAGATATGAAAACTCAGGTAGCTATAGAGTTGGCTAGAGACATGAAAAAGGTGAACCCACCAAATTTCGATGGGATTGTTCTAGGTGATAGATCTAAGGCATGGGTAACTGAGATGAATAAGTATTTATAAATTTTAAACTAATGTAAAGTCACTAAAATGGTATGGGGAGCATACAAGTTGGTTGGTGAGATAGTTATGTGGTGGGCCAACAAGATGTTAGAAATGGATTTTAACTTGACCACCACTACTTGAAATTAGTTTGTGACATTGCTCAAGTCATGGTAGCTTCTAAAAATTTATTTTGATCAGAAACTTACATATTTATAGAATTTGAAGCATGGATACTTATTAGTGAATGAGTGCTAGGAGTAGTTTACCAAACTTATGAAGTGCATATCTTAGTACCAAGGAGATGAGAGGTTCAGGATCAATAAAATTATCATGGGATTGAGACGTCAAATTGGTGTAGAGGTTGATATTCATGGAACTTATATCATGGATCAGGTCTTCAAGAAGGTGATCAAACAGGAACAAAATTTGAAGTCTCTTTCTCAGGCCAGGAATAATTTCAAATTTTTTTTTACAAAATTATAAGTCAACTTTCAAAAATAAAAATTGGAAAAAGAGGAGTGGATACTCAAAGAAGTAGTTCAAAAACTAGAATGCCAAGTTTAATAATGGTTTAGGCAACAATAAATAGGCCAATGGATCCAAAGTTGGTTTCAATATAAACCAATAGACTGATAATAAAGGACCACTTAGATGTTGGTTCATTTATGGAGATGATCATTATATTCATGACTATGCTCGGAAAACATCAAAGGTAAAAGTACCTAATCCCTAATAAGGCATTTTTAGCAACATACTTATGTATTAGTAGACAATTTTTAAGCCAAATTTAAAACATTACCTATAGAGATATCAGGTACTTTATTTGACCATCTAGTTTTCATTTTTCCAGATAGAGGGGCTATATAATGTTTTATAAATCCTAGAATGCTTAGTAAGTTAACTAGAAGATCTGGAGTAATGAAAAATGCATGGCCAATACAATATGAAAATGACTCAAAAGTCATGGTTGACAAGTGTTTAGTTGAAGCAAAGATTAGGTTGCCCAAATTCACAATAGCATTAGATTTGTATGTAGCACCACTAGGGTCATATGATGTGATCTTAGGAGTCAAATGAATTATAAAACATAAGGACAAGATTGACTTATACCTATAAAAGGTTGAATGTCTGAATTATTTTGGAAATCAGACACCAATTCAAGGAAAAAAAAAGAGTTGAGGCTTAGGCAAATTTATACAATGAAACTCAAAACAGTTCAAAGAAAAGGGTGTCAAGCATTTATCACCAAGATAAATGAAATGGAGGAACCGAAGGAGCCATCTCTTGAATATTATCCATTTACTGGAGATTTTCCTATTGTGTTTTCTAAAGAATTTATAGGTTTAGCTCCTAAATGAGTGTTTGATTTTTCTATCAACATCCTACTTGGTTCAAAATCATAGTCTAAGGCACCATACATGATGAGAACCACTGAGTTGGTTGAACTGAAGGCTCATCTACAAGAATTATTATCTAAGGGGTTTATCAGGCTAAGTGTGTCACCATGGGTGAACCAGTTGTCTTGTCAAGAAGAAGGATGTTAATCTTTGATTTTGCATTGATTATAGAATATTGAACAAGGAAAATATCAAAAATAGGTGTCTGATACCTCGTATGGGTAATATTTTAAATCAAATGTGGAGAGATATGGTGTTTTCTAAGATTTATCTTAGATCAAGATACCATTGGCTAAAGATTAAGGATGAGGATATTGTGAAGACAACATTCAAAACTTGTTATGGACACTATGAGTTCACAGTGTTATCATTTGGGTTGATTAATGCTCTAGTAGCATTCATGAATCTCATGAACAATGTGTTCAAAGATTATCTAAATTACTTTGTTTTATTTTTTATGGATGACATTCTTATATAATCAAATAATGAAGAAGATCACCTTCAACATCTGGAACTAGTTCTGTAACAGTTGCAGAAGCACAATCTTTATGGTAAGTTCTCTAAATGTGCATTTTTTCTAGGAAAGAGTCTAATATTTTGGACATATTCTCTCTAAAGATAGTATCTTAGTAGATCCAACAAAGATAAGATCAATAATGGAATGGCCAGTGTCTAAGAATGTGCACAAGGTAAGGAGTTTCAAGGGATTATCAGGATACTAAAGGAAGTTTATTCCAATTTTTTCCAAAATAGTCAATCCAATTACTTCTTTACAACATAAGAACTAGGTTTTCTATGGTCAGATAAGTGTGGAGTATCTTTTTAGGAATTAAAAAGAAGGTTATCTCAGTATTGGTGTTAAGATTTCCTAACCCCAATGGTCAATTTTCAATGATCACAGATGCATTAGGGGATGGACTAGGAGGAGTCCTTATGCAGGATGGTTTACTGGTAGCTTATGAATAGAGGAGCTTAAGCCTTATGAGGTGAACTATGCCCCTCATGACCTAGAACTTGAAGCAATTATGCATGCTTTACAAGTGTGGTGACATTACTTGTTGGTAAACCTATTTGAGCTAAAGATGGATAACTTGGGGCTTAAGTACATCTTCATCCAACCAAATTTGAATGCTCGTTAGAGATGCTAGCTTGATTTCTTGTCTGATTATGATTTTGACATCAACTATACCAAACACAATGGAAATAGAGTATTTGATGCCCTATGTTGTAGAAGGTACATATCACTAGTGGCTACTATCATGAAGTAAGTTCTTTTAGGGATCAAGTGATTAAATTCTCTCCAAGAGAATAATTATATGATCAAGTTAGAAAAGCATTGTCTTAGAATGCTCAAAATGGTCAGTATAAAGGATTTAGATTGGAGAGTGATGGTCTATTGTGTTATAATGGAAGAATTTATGTACCAAATCGAGAGAATATATAAATCACAATGCTAAAATAACTTCAAAATGCCCCATATTTGGGGCATCTAAGAGTAACCAAGCTCATGATATATCTTAGGCCATTGTATTTCTAGAAGGGAATCAAGAAAGATGTAGCAGACTATGTGTCACATTATCTGGAATATTAGCGAGTGAAAGCTAAACATGTGCATCTGACTGGGGTTTTATATCCATATGATATACCAAAATGATAGTGGTAGGTGATTAGTATGGAATTTGTCTAAGGTTTATCGATGTCATGAAAAATGCATGATATGATATTGGTAGTAGTTAACAAACTATACAAGGTGGCTCATTTTATACTAGGAAATTTGAGAGATGATCCACCTACCCTTGTGAAGAGCTTTGTAAAATAAGTTTATAGGTTTCATGGATTTAATGTGAAGATCATTTTAGATCGTGATCCAAATATGACTTCCAGGTTTGTAATAATTTTGAATTCAACTTTGGGTACATAACTAAATTTCAGCACTATATATCACCTAGAGTCTGACAATCAGACTGAGAGAGTTAATCATGTGTTAGAATATCTCCTTTGTATATATTGCATGGATCAAATATACAAGTGGTAGTATTATCTTCCATTGGCATACAACTCCTCATACCAAACAACTTTGTAGTGGGCACCATTTGACGCATTGTATGGAAGAAGGTGTAGGACACTAATTGATTGAGATAGGTTAGAGGATAGGGTAGTTTTTGGACCTAAGATGCTTTTGGAAATGGAAGAGAAAATTAGATTGATCACGTAGAGATTGACTGAGACCTATGATAGGTAGAAGATTTATGATGATCTGAAAAGGATAAATATATATTTTTCAATAGGGGATAAAATGTTTTTGTAGGTTAAGCCATAGAAGAGCTCGATTAAATTCAAGAAATTAAAAAAATTGTCACTGAGATATGTAGGACTCTTCAAAGTGTTATAAGTCATATATCATATATCATGTATATCATATGCTCTTGATTTGACACTAGCCCAAACTCTAGTAGATAATGTTTTTCATATTTCTTATTTTAAAAATTATATAGTTGATCTTACACATATGTTAGATTGGAATGCTTTACAGGTTTTGGTAGAACCAATTAAGGTAATTGACACTCAAAAACATCATTTTCTTAATATAGAGATGTCATAATGCAAGGTTCAGTGGGACCAATGTTCTGAGGATAGTGCTACATGAGAGGATTATGATGAGTTCTATAGGAGATTTCCACATTTATTTGTTTGATTAGATAATTTATACTATGTTGTTTTTTTGCAAAAGAGCCTTGAATTCATGAAAGTGATCAAGTATATCTACCTTCTTCTTAAGAAAATACATCCATATAGACCTTAAAAAATCATAAATTGAAGTAAGAATATATCTGGTCTTGCTAAATGAAGGTTGTGGAAAAAGACCATAAATATCACTCTGGACTAGTTCCAAAATCTATGTAGATCTTTATGATTTGCCTTTGTCATACTTCTCTTTAGGATGCTTACCAAGTATGAAACCTTGTAAAACATCATTATAAAATAGACATGATGCAACCCTAAAACCGTGTCCTAACAACTGAGTTAATCTAGGTAGTGATAGTTAATATGGTCGATTAGTTCATGTCATAATTTATCCATCCCATTTGTATGAGTGAATAGAGTAGTAGAGGGTTGATTATGAACAAAATGTGAGAAAGTTTAAAATCATGATTAGTGATTTACTTTTCCAACTATCGCTATATAGTTACTAGTGTAATTTCCTAATAACCATGATATTAAGTGTGAATTCAAATATCTTACCTAAATTGATGTGAGTGATATGATAAAACATAAGAGATTAGTTGAAAATGAGAAAACACATAAAATATCCTAAAATGTCCCATCACTCACTTCAATAGACCCTCTCCCAGAAACTTCTATGAAAGTATCATCACCCAACAAAATGGAAGGCATAGAATAAGACTCCATGGATGAGAAAAGATAATGTGATGAAGCCATGTGGTACAAGGCACTAGAAGAAATGTGGTGTGAGTGATGTCCCTCCCAAATTTGCACTAAAAAATAAGTGAATTGTGACACTTTTGACTTGATTAGATTTGATGTTTAAACACATGTCATATCAAAATATGGGGAAGTAGAATCAAGCCAAGGGGTTCAAGAAAAGGTGCATCAAAATTAGGATTGTGAAATTAGTAAGCAAGAATGCAGGTGTCTAGATGAAGGCATCAGAAAGTAGGGCATCGAGATCAGCAAATGTAGTAACCCATTAGAATGTAGGTCATCAGAATCACCCAAGGCAGAAGAATCCTATTAGAAAGTAGGCCATCAGAATCAACCAAGGTAGATGTATCCCATCAAAAGTAAAACCATTGGAATCAACCAAGGTAAAATCGGGTGACTTGTTTGTATTTTTTAGGATTTCAAGTACCTTTGGTATTTGTCAGATTCCTAAAGGTTTCTAGCAGGTATCAAGATATCAGATGTTTCTGACAGGGGTCAAGATTAGTGAAGAGTCTAGCACATTAGAAAAAAATGAATGTTTAGTAGGAAGCAACAAAGTGATCAAGTCCAACAAGAGAAAATAGACTCAACTCCAATCGGTGATGAAAATGTTAGCAAGTAATGTAGGTACATGATGGGGTGAAACTTCTACCTAATGGATTTACAAGGTTATAGTCTTCAGATCTAATACTAAAATGAAAAAGAATAAATGACCTAGAATGTTCCCTGAGAAACCCAATTTTTTTTTTCTAGTTCTCTATTGTACATATTTGCAAAGAATCCAAGAATACACCTCCAAAACCTTTAAAAAGGTTAAAATCAACTGTAATGAAGCTAGGTCATGTTTACAATTGTTGTTATGGTCTTGACACCTTCTAAATTGAATGGCATTTGTCATTTTTAGTGAAAAACCATTGGGTGAAAGATGACCTTCAAACAATGCCTTTTCTCTTATTCTTTTTCTAAATTTAAATCAACTAAGGACCCTAAACAATGAGCAAAATCTGAGAAATGATGAATCTACAATATGCAAGGTTAAATAATGACAAATATATGACATGCAAGATAAAAATTAAATATTTCACAACATAATATATGGCATTCGACTACTAGGATAGATATAATATTATGTTGAAGTGAGCCACAATCAAGGATTAGGATTGGATAGACATGAATACATGAAGAAAAAACCTATTATAGGATCAAAATCAAACATGAACTACTTGAAGAAGCTTGTTTTCAACTATAAGAAAGGTACATTTATAGATAAGCAAAAAAGTAACTCACAATTAGAAAATAGGGTTAAGCCATATTATCCCTAATGACTTATTATATCACCTAAGCAAGTTAAAAAACATACGAAAAACCATATAATGGTATAAAAAGCCTAATCTAACATGTCCTTGAGAAACAACAAACTGAAATTTTTGGTTGGTTTGTGAACTCGTAATGTTTTTTGGGCTACAATTAAATCATCCTTCTACACGTCGTGCACATCTATTATTTAAGTAGTATATTCCCTTCAAAGTACAAGTCATGGTTGACATTTGAGTGTTTAATGGAAAAATAAATGCACCAATATTGGTTCGATAGAATCTACAATTTGAGGCCTTTTTTTCCTTCAATCAATTCAACAATGCTAAAAAGTCACCTTCGCCATGTTGAAAATGTCTATATTTCAGTATCCCAGTAATGGGAAATGCTCAGCATGTAGCATGAACAAGAAGAATTGCCTGTTGAGACTTGGGTTCCTTTTGTCTACCTATTTTATGTTGAATATTATCTCTTTAAGCAATATGAGGATGAACACATCAATCTATTGTATTTTTTATAGCTTAAAGAACATTCGGTGGCAGACTACACTGATGAGTTCAATGACTACATTGTGCAGTTGTGTGAGGATTTGATAGAGCAATGTAAGGTGTTGAACTACATCATAGGACTCTCACCTTACAATCACCCAAAGATGGAACTATTTACTTTTAACACATATGGGTCAACATACTACAATGTCATATTCTTAATTCAACATGAAATAAAAGTTATATTATTCATTCAACAATGTTGTGTGCATGAACGTTGGAATGCAAAACTCACCATTTTCCCACATCACACATAATAAAAAAGTGTAGCCTAAAGCTGAGCAACCTAAGAAGGCCACACTTGTAAAATTGAAGAACATGAAGAATTGTTTTCTAGACAAAGACAATGATAACCAAGGTGACAAATGGTTCCATTGACACCACACAATCTCACACAATAATTTTGCATGTCACTCAAAATAATCCTTAATTCTGTAGCTTGTATTAGGCCCAGTTGCAATAAATGACTCTAATTTAACACCACTTGTCTGAGTACCAATCCCACTTCGATTGACATCTATGAAGAATAAGAGTGTCTCTCCCATAGCGAGTTCTATGTGAAGCATCAACCTCTGCATGTCATCAATGATAGTGAAAACAACAAGAACATCATTATACAAAGTACACCTCGATGCCTTGGCTTTACCACTATCTCACATCCAAAAGCATACTCTTTGGGTTGGATGCAATATGGAAACAATATATAATGGTAGTGACAAATCACTTTCAAGTAAATTTCAAGCCCATGGAGGAAATTTTCACTCATGACATCCCGCAAATTAAATTCTATAATATTTTGCTTGAAACAACATATATGCGACATTGCACCACTTAAGTTGTATATAAAATTTACAATGTTTTCAAACAATATTTTTAAATATTATTTAATTTCAAAATTATTTAATGCTATAAAATATAATTTGTTAATTTATAATAAAATGTGACAACTGACCGTGCTCATGGGGTTATTCTAATTGAACTTCCCTGTCACGTGTGTAAACCAAAGAAAAATACTCGATGACATCACTGTGGGGCTCTTTTTCAAGGCTCTGTATTTATCTCATGTGCGGAGTCTCTATTTATTTATTTTCCTCCTTTGACAATCTGGTCGAATAAACAAATATCGTAAGGAATGGCACGTTTGTGTGGAATAGTACGCGGTCAGTAAATGTTCAACTGAGCACCCAAAAGTGATGTCAACAAATAAACAGCCCCTGCATTTGATTGAACATATCAGTCAAATGATTTTTTAATATTTAAAAGTTAAAAAGTTTGTACATTTTTAACGATTAAATAAGAACGTGTCGGCTGTATAAGTTTTACTAATTACTTATTTATATATATTATTTATCATGTATGTGATCGAGTGTTAGTATTTTCTCCTTATTCTATAAATTTCATTTTTATAAAAAAGTTAATATTAGCACATTTATTTTAGGGTGTAAATTAAATGCATCTTGAATAATGTTATGTATTTTCCACAAACATATAATTCGGGTAAACAATTCTCTTTATGTCAATAAACCTTGCATCCCATCATTGAGAATGTGGATTGAAGGTCATTTTAAATTATTTTTTTAAGATGGGGTGCACTCATCCTTTTTTTTCCATATTTTTCATATTTAATTGTTAAAAACCATTTTACGTGTCATTAAGGTCATAAGTTGAAATCGATTCTTTATAATAAAAATCCAAGGTTTTTCATTTCTATATCTAAGAAAGAAAACTACCCATCAGTTTGAAAGAAAAGGAATTTATTAGATCTATATGAAGCTTCCACATAGGTCTACACACTCCTCACTTGAATTTTGGGTTTCCCTTCTATGGCATTTCTAAGTTTATGCACAAACTTGTGATACCTCTTTGAGTTATTGCATTGTAATTCTCCTTAACATGTAAAATTTTAATGATGTGTACCTTCATTTGAACTCCTCATGTAGCATTAACAACCTAGCACATGTACATCATTTGAATTGTGTTACAATACCATTGTGTGCCACCACAACAAAGCATAGATTACTACATTGATCTTCCACACAAACATTCAACATTCACGTGGTAGGTTCCCCCTTCCATCCAGCATGCTAAATGGGCTTCTCCATTTTTATGACACATTACAGAATCTATATTTAGTACCACAAAATTAGAAGTCCAACTGTACACCTGCAATAATTCTAATTGTCACTCGGCTAGAAGATAAACCACAACCTTTCGTTAACCATCATCAATTGTAACTACTTCTTGTAATGATTGTGTATAAATTATGAATGTATGTCCCAAAAGGGTACGCAAATAAGAGGATACACACAAACAAAAAAAAATGTGATTGTTAGCTTTATTTCAATATCTAACATTTAAACACATATGTAACACTCCATTTTTTCATTCAGTCTAGACAAATTATAAAGGATGTTTATTCCTTGCAATCATAGGAACTAACTTTCTTAGTCTTACTAGATTGAGTGCACATTTGTGCTTATCTTACTATACATACTGAATAGGAGTTTCATTTATAAATATCAAAATTTCATGTATGATTGCATGATTTATTTAATATTTACTAAGATTACCTTCTACACACTCATAAAATCTATAGATTAATGCCAATTGCATCAATATCTAATTTATCAAGTCATAGGCATTATAGCTAAAGATCAAAGATGATGGTAAAAACATGAGATAAATAAGAGATAAGTATTACCAATATATTTTATCAAATTATTTAGAATATTATATTAGCAAGAGTAAGATGGATAACAATTTGGGAAACACTAAGACATCCTTAGCCATCTAAAAATTCATTCATATGCCCTTAAGGAGAAACATACCAAAATATTTGGTCACATATGTGAACTTGTAATGCTACTTATGCCACAAGCTACTCTTCCTTCCATGTGTCTTACGAATCCATTGTTTAATAAATAAAATCCCTTCTAATTACAAGCCAATATTGACATCTCGGTACATGAAGAAAAAATAAATGTCACAAACATTAGGTGGCTATATTTAACAACTTAAGGCATACATTTTATTTAATCAATTCCATTGTGACAAAAATATCATCTTCACCATTTTGAAATTTTTATTTCAATGTCCCACTAGTGGGAAACACTCAACATACAATGAAAAAAATAATAACTTCCCATAGAGACTAGAAAGCCTTTTATCGACATCTTTAAGGATGATTACTATCTCAAAAACTATTTTGAGGATGAATATATTAAGCTCCATTAGTTTTTATAACATAAAAAGCAGTCAATGGAAGACTACACAAATAAGTTACATGACTACATTATGTGGTTACACAAAGATTTGACCAAGTAATGTAAGGTGTTGAAGTATACCAAAGGATGTTCACCTTAAATATTGGTGAAAATATGGGGTTATTTACTTTTGACACATAGGGACAATGATACTACGATTTCATCAAGATCAAATCCAATGCAAATATGAACCAAAAGTTATCTTCTTCATCTAGTGTTTCATGTAATAACGATATCATGAAAAATTCATCATCGACTCATGCTACATATAATTAAAATGTGTTTTGTAGGGGTGAGAATACTAATAAGGTTGTGGAATAATAAAATCCCACAAATAATTATGGACTAAATGAAGGAAAGAAGGACCAAGGAGACATATGGTTCCATCAACACCACACAAGCTTGCATATAAATTATGAATGTCATGCACAATAATCCTTTCTTATATAGTGCACATCAATTCTAATGCCAATAGTTAACACTTATCTAAATACCACTAGTTTGAGCACCAAGGCCATTTTCATTAACATCTATGAATAATGGGCATGTCTCTTCCACACCAAGTTCTGAGTTAATTATTAACCTATTCATGTCATCAGTGACATTTTAAGCCATAAGAACATCATTTATAAATTAAATCCCAATGCCTTGAACATTTCATTATCATTCATCTAAAACTATACTCTTTAGGTTGGATATAGTAAGGGAAGTATATACAGGTTTGGAAGTAAAGCACTTTTTAGTAAAAATTCAATCCCATGGAGGAAAATGTCACTTGTGACATTATGTTATTTAAGCTTCATGATATTTTTCTCAAAAGGTCATATTTTTATGATCATGAAGCTACATACAACGCCAAGCCACAACAATCATTTTTTAATGTCAAAGATCATTTCTTCAAACTTTTTAAGTCATCTTATTACCAAAATCACTTTTAAAATTTTTTAATCTTGTTTCACACATAAAATATTCTGTTACTCATGGTATGCTCACAAGCACCTACAAAGGAAAAAATGCACTTTATAAATTCTCCATGGCACGCATACATTTTCTTAAACAAAATAACTTGGCAAGGTACTATAAAAATAGAGAGATGTCTTTGAATAAAGAAATAATCTACTAACACATTAAGCATTAAATAATTACATTAGTTTGGTTCCTTGATCTCCTAGACAAAAATTTATGCTAAACCATAGGTTCATTTTGGATAATGATGAAGTCCTATGCATAATCTAGGAGCTTATTGATCATGAAAATGTTAGGTCTATCTCTTCTTATTTTAGAAAAAAAATAGTCCTTGAGTTAGAGAAATGCTAGAGTTTAAAATTTTTAATCAACTATTATGTGTTGAACAAGATAATGGTGAAGAATCAGTACCATATTCTATGCATTGACAACCTATGGTACTAACTCTAAGGTGCGTAATACATCACCAATATTGGATTGAAATTGAGCTATCATCATAATATACTTGGATGTTATCCTCATCTTTATCATTTCTTATGAGGATAATGTGGAGCACATTTCATGCATCTTAAATACCTTTTGCTAAACAAAATATCCATCCAAATTATAAAAGCAATCTTATGGCACTACATAGATTCAATATTTGGACTACATTTATCAAAATGAAATCTAATTAGATCTAGAGAAGATCAAGGAAATCCAATATTGTCTAGCTCCATGTAATCTTATACAATTTAATTTTTTTATTGGTATTTCCATCTTCTACTATAGGTATATTCTTTGTTTCTCACACAAAGCATTTTTTAAGTCAATCAATTCATGCCAATATCACGATTTATTATACATCTAACATACAACATGATTTTGAGGAGATAAAGGATCACCTGTACGTATAAATTATTTTATATATCACCAATATTATTCATATTTTGAATTCATATGAATTCATTTGACTATGCACCTAACATAGTGCTCACACAACACAAACATCCAATCGCGTATCATTTTAAAATGTTGACTGACATGGTTTAGTGGTACTCCACCTATGAAAAATATTTTTATACTAATTTTTAAAGTAGTAAATAAATGTTAGAACTACATCTTGTCAAATTCAATGGTTATTAATTCTTATCATAAGTCATTTTATTTCTTAGAGACATAATTTAATCTAGAGAAAGTGTGCCACATGAAGTGAATGACTTACCTATAATAGTTCCATCCCATAATCAAACATAAGAAGGGAAAGAACAATAAATAAGTAATTTTATTTACTTTTTGGTTTACATGCTCATCATAGTGTTCTAAATTATACTTAGGGAAAACAATAAGTCATCCATAGCCACTCAACTTCATGTGGGTTGGTTTATATATATATATCATCTCAGTCTTGTATATTTGAAAAATATCAATCTGGGCTCTATCCTTTAGTTCTAGATCTTCATGTTGCCAAAAGGCTCGCATTCACCACCTTAATGTGGATAGATGATTATATATTAGTCTAATCCATATCATTTTTATGACTCAGGTCCCATATCCTACACATAAATCTTAAAACATAATAAACATCCTTCACTATCTATTTAATATCTAAACATGCTTTTCTAACCATGTGGACACTACCAGCCATAAAAGAACACTACTCCTAATGGTAGTTTCTATATCTATATCTAGTGTTTAATGTAAAAACTTCATCTAAATTGAAAAAAAATATAAACCTATGGATTGGCCTTTTTGTCTTATTAAACCCTATCATGAGATAGTTTCAAAATTTGTGGTATAAATACAAGCCTAAGTCTTCTCATTCATCATTTACAAAATACCACGCAAATACCTACTAGAGCTAAATAATTCAAAAACACATGTAATCTAATATACCTTATTCATCCCTATTTTTATATCAGGCATAGGATTAGTCATATTACAGGTTTGAAGCATTCAAAGAGAAACCCATGAGTGATATTTGTCAAATCACAAGATAAATCACTACAGGCATATTCATTTGATATATTTCAGCCTTGTGCACACACTTTCCCACACATATGGGAGAAATAAATAAGCCTAAGTCCCTCCTTAAATTATTAAATATGAAGGTAACATCTAATTATAAAGGATTCTTTGGGTGAATTTGACACCAAGAGCCCACTAACTCATTTTTCAACATACTCATTCCAAGGAAGAGGAAGGGTGAAGAGATAGTGTTTGATTGATCAGTGGAGAATGACAACCTATGTGAAAAATATAGATACATAAATTGAAGGTGATAAAAAAATATAGAAAAATAAAGTTGGTTACATGTAGATCATTATTTTGTATTGAACTCCTTTGTCAGCACTAGACTCTGGCATCAATGGTAGTATCCAGATTTGATGATAGTTTCCATGACCACATAAATATAATTTCAAAAATATTATGACTAATATATAATACTTATCATACATAGTTTACACATATTTTAATCCTTTTCTACTTGCACATATTAAACCAACTAAGTACTATTATTTCATATTTATTGCAATATCTTTCAATAGTTGTACTTTACTATTTTTAGCAACAATAATTGTATAAATTTAGAATATTTTTATCTAAGTTTTCTATTGATTGCCTTGCTATAAATTATTTTATCACCCTTGTGCTTGAGATATTTCTATATTCTTAACCCTATTCAAAATAGTTTCTTAAATTAGGGTGAAATATTTTCTGAAGCTGACCATTGGTCTCAAAACCTTAGTTGGCTTAGGGTTTCCTAATTTAATATTTTCCTTAATGTTTATTTATAATTTAAAAATATTAAAAACCTAAAAAATATGATATATTTTTCTCCAATAATGTTTAGCATGGATTCATCTATTGGTTACTTCATTATCCAATACATAATGGTAGTCATTACTTGTTTTTATGCATGGTTAACTTAATAAAAAGCATAAGGGTTCAAAACTAGGTCAATTTAAAATAAATAAATCATTGCATACCACTCATTGTTATAGTGTTTATAATGAACTCCTACCTAACTCTACTAAATGCCAAAGGGGGTGAGTGAAATAACCATTTTCTTAATCTTACACTCAAAACTATTCTAATGAGGTCATTATAAAAACATCACTTCTAGATTTCATACATCGTTTAACTCAATACAAAGTTGTCCTTTTGGATGAATTACATATGGCCATATTACCAAGCAATGCAGAGCCACCTTAAGTGTCCTATGTCATAAAATCCATTAAATGGTTTGAATATAAAATATTTTTTAAACATAAGAGTTACGACCTCAACATTTTATATATTTTTATTTACCACTATACATATAGTTGTGTGTTTTCAATAAAATGGTTAAAAGAGTAATCATGGAAAATGGTTATGGAATCCACATTTGAAACATATATTTGGTTTATTTTGCATTAGGGATAAATACCTAGAATCCATAAGGTACAAATGAGCTAATCATATATTACCATGTTTTGTATGAGATAAAAATAGAATTTTTGCATATACTTACTTCTACATCTAGTCTACACTTGGTAAACCCTCATTTTATTGATAAAAATGCTTTTCTATAAATTCAAACATTGGATGAGTTCTCAAATGATGAGTCATTACTATAGTACTTGGGGCATATGAAGATCTCCCTTCCTTCTATCATAAGATTAGGTTTCCTCATGTTACCTCTACTCGTGCATACTTTGATGAGAGTGATGATATCAATATCTATCATGATGAATGTAATTATATTCTTATTATATCATACATTTTAGAATGATCCACATTGTTAAATGAAGAAATAATATGATATAACTATGGAATAGATAAAGATCCTCAACTAGTATTACTTGCTCAAATTATGTAGAAGGATGAAGAAAAAACCTATCGGTAGGTTCTATATAACTACCCAAAATTATATACTTGGGCTTATTTAGATATGCTTGGGATTGACCAATCGGTAGTAATGCATAATATATTACTATATCCAAATTCAAAACCAATTAAACAAAAAATTCAAAAAATGCATCCTATTGTGACATTAGTAGTAAAAGATGAAATTAAAAGACTCTTAGATGTGGGCTTCATAAGATCCATTGAAAATTTCAATTGGGTTTCTATCATTATACTTGTCACTAAAGCTAATGGTGACATTTGATGTTGTAATTATTATCATGATCTAAATCAAACTTATCCAAAATATTACTTTCATTTACCCAACATTGACATGATTGTTGATTCTACATTTGTATATGAGACATTTTCATTTATGGATGGTTTTTCCAAATATAATCAAATCAAAATTAACCCAATGGACCAAGAAAAAAATTTAACACCTAATGGGAACATTTTGTTATATTGTCATGCCTTTCAGAATAAAAAATGTAGGAGCAACATATCAAAGGGAAATGACACACATTTTTCATGATTTTATCCACAAAATAGTTGAGGAGTATGTAGATGATTTACTCTAGAATCCAAACACCAATAAAACCATGCCACAAATTTATGACAAATATTTGAATGCTTACAAAAGTTAAATGTGCATTTAAATCCAAAGAAATGTGTTTTAAATTTATATTTTTGAAAGGTATTAGGCTACATTATTTCCTACTAAGGCATTGAGGTTATCTTAAAAAAATAAAATATAATTTTGAGATGCCACCACCAACTAATTTAAAATAATTACTATGTTTACAAGGAATAATTTAGGCAATCCAATGCTTCATTACTAAGTTAGACCATAAAATTATTCATTTGATGTGATTACTAAAAAAAGACAAAAAATTAAAATTGGGTGATGTTTGTCAATAAAGTTCGTACAAAATCAAGGAATATTTAGCAAATCCACTAGTACATATTTCTCGTATATTAGATTGACCGTTACTCTTTTATATGTAAGTAAATCATGAGGCCTTAGGGGCTATTTTAGCTTAATATGATGATGATCATTGAGATCACATAATTTCTTACATAAGTCAACATTTGGATGAATATGAATGTAAATATACTGCAATGGAAAAACTGTGTCTAGCATTGGTATTTGCTACACAAAAATTATGATACTACTTGCTCAACAATGAGTTCCATTTTCTAATTAAAGAATATCCATTAAAGTTTCTCATAAACAAAAACCACCTAACTTGCTGAATAACTAAGTAGGTGATGTAACTCACATAATTTGATCCTATGTTTCTATTGTAAAAATAAGTGAAAGGTCAAGTTCTAGCCGATCAACTAGCAACGGCTCCATTGCTAGATCCATTCCCAATTACTAAGGCTTTATATGATTATTTTGTAGCATATAATATATCTAATAAAACATGGAAAATGTTCTTTGATACATCCCAATGTATGATGGATGCAGGTGTAGGTATTATATGTTGTACTCCTAAGGGAAAATATATTCCATTCTCTTATAGATTAGCCTTTTCTTGCACCAATAATGTAGTAAAATATGAGGTCTTGATAAGCAAATTATCCATAGCACAAAAACTTCATATCAAGGATATTTATGTTTTTGATGACTCTTAATTAGTTGTTAATAATGTTATCAATCATTAATAAACAAAATAAGATCACTTAATTCTATATAATGGCATGACAAATAGATTTAAAGAAACATTTAACATCTTTTATATTGACAATATCCCACATAAGGAAAACTATCACATATATGCAATAATAGTGCGACATACTTAATGCCTTTCAATATCAGTGATGATTACATCAATTTTACAATACAACAGTTACAACAACCATCCATTATGTCAAAAAATGGATGCCTTAGCAATTATTGTTATCACATGTAGTTCTAGAAATACAAAAAGGTATAGTGACATCTATAACTTCTTATACTGGGATTACATACCATACCATTTTATATGGAATGAAAAAATTAGACTAAAATAAGATAAACATCATTATGTTATCATTGGAAATGATATATTCAAGAAAAGTTTTGATGGATAATTACTCTAGTTATTAAGTAAAGATGAATAATAAACCACACTCTTATAAATGCATGATGACAATTACAGATGACACTTTAGTGGATGGGAAATGTCCCAAAAATTTAATATTACATCAAGGATATTATTAGCCTATAATGGAAAAGGAATGTATTAAGCATGCCAATTGATGTTTATAATGATAGAAATACAATAACTTAAACCATTCTGCATCTCACTTTTAGTTGATTGTCTAACCATGATGCCCCTTCTCCTTATGGAGTTTTGATTTGATTGAAAAAAATAAATCCTATATCTACAGGTGGTTAAAAATTCATAATCATAGATAAAAAATATTTTACAAAATAGGTGGAGGCCATTCCACTTGAAACTACCACCATATATGAAATAAACATATTTTTAATGACCAATATTATTTAGTATTTTGGCATATCTTCAGTTTTAATTAATTATAATGGATCACCATTTAAGAATAAAAAAATGAAGCACTTTTGTAAAAAATATAAAATCCAACATACATTTTATACACCTTATTACCCATAGGGTAATGCCCAAGTAGAAGCAAAAAAATTAAATCATTATCAAAATCTTTGGAAAAATAATTGAACAATATAATAAAGATTGACACCAAAAAATGGTGTATGTTTTATGGGAATAATGAACCAATTTTTTCACACCTAATCATGATACACCTTAATCATTAGTTTTTGGTATAGAGGCAACTCTACCCATTTAACTAGAGAAACAACTTTGTGCATTCCTCTCAAGGATATTATAAATATAATGACTATCATGAAAAATGATTACATCAGTTAGAATAATTGAGTACAAAATACACACAGACTATTAAACATTTACAGGTCTATCAATATCATGTCAAATAACATATAACAAAAAATGTTCATTAACATGAATTTATTGTGGGTGAAATGGTACTAAAATAAAATCAAAAGAATATTAATGCATAAAAATACAAGAAAAGAAAGTTCAAACCAATTTTTTTGGTCCCATTCATAGTTACAAAGTAACAAGGAAAAGACGTGTGAGATCTAGCTAAAATTGAAGGAAAACCTCTCAATAACCCAATGAACATTATGCACTTTTAAAAATATTATACCTAAATACTCCAAAAATAAAAAAAATATCACATATTCCAAAAATACAAAAACTTTCAAACAATTCAAAAAATCAAAAATACTCAACATTCCCATATTTTATTATCTCCTCAGAACCTATGTTGTTTTATTTATGTTAGTATATATCACATCAATTGATTCCTATCTACACATATGTTTCAACTTCTTTGAGTTTGAGATAGGCATACCCAGACACATCATCTATGCATTCCCATATGTTGGACCTTCCCTCTACTCACGTCCTATAGTACATTGGGGGCATCAACTTATTTGATCACAATTCATACATGTTGCATATTATTTATGGTCATTTATACATTATAATGTTTGAGATTATATTACTAACACATGTTTATATCCATGCTCATATTTTTCACATTGTACTTGATATATTATACTACATAGAATTATTTACTAACACATATAAGGACTAGTATGATATGCTTATGTTAGTTGATTATGCTTCATTTGTGTTTCACTTCCTTTAGTGTATTGAATTGCTTGATATTTTCTTGATTGTGTAACATTTAAATATGTTCCTTTCCTATTGTAATATATGACATTTTATGTTGAATAGACATTTTAACATGTCATTCTATGTTGATTGGACATATAAATATGTCATTCATTTTGATAGTGTATCATTTGAACATGCCCATTTTATGATGTCTCCTTGGACCATTAATTTTTTATATTAAATTTAATTCTTTTGTGTGTGTGTGATTCATTACATGTTGACATTGTATTTTTACCCTCTAGACATTGTCATGATATATATTGTGCATGTTAGGACTTGATTTGATCATATACTGTGAGCCTAATTTATATATCTACTTGGACATGTTATCCCTCTATGATAAATGATTCATATAGAGTTTATAAAACTAACTTATCCTTTTGAGGTAATGTAACTTTTAGTTTCTATTTCCCTCACCTCAAAGGTGTAGGATAATTTTAGTGGAGTCATTTCATATAAGGCATGACCTCCACATTTTCACAAATTTCCAAACTTCTATGGTACATGTCACAAAGGCATGACCTCCACACTTAAACTTCTCAATTTTTAGATTTCAGTGGGTGCATATCATAATAAAATGACCTCCACACTTATGAACTTATTTACCATCTCTCTATTTTAGTGGGGAATGTCATAATAACATAACCTCCACACTTGCACAAACCCTAGTTTGGTTCCATTAATTTAGATATTTACTTGGGTTAGAATCATATAGATTGCATTGATTTCACATAGATTAGTAAAAATTTAATTTAATATAAATGACACATATACTATAGCTCATACAATTATAGTTTCATATGCCATGTTATTTCATGAAAATTTTCAAAATTTACCAATTATAGCAATCATTAAGATTCATTGACTACTCTAGGATGTATTGTTATTAAGATTTTTATACTACATCAATTGGTTAATTTTATAGGTTGAAGTGATTAAATTATTTGACCTTATTATATTTTTATATTGGAGTGATTAAATAATCCAATATCACTAGATTTATAGAATGAGTTAATTAAATAAATCACCCTCACCAGATTATGTATATTCACACTTGAGTTGTGTGATTGAGATATAATGATCTCAGTGGTCATGTCACAACTCATCCTTACACTATATTGGAGGCATAATACCTTCCAATATACCTCTTCAAATCTCTAAAGTTCATCTTTGATCCCTCTCCAACTTCAATGCTTCATAAATAAATGTCTTTACCAAGTCAAAGAATCAAGATGCAACATGGTTACATCGATAGACATGGGTACTCTTTAATTAATCACTTTATTTTAAATCATTTAAATCATTTCAAATTTAATATTATATGTACTAATTTACACTATAACATGTTCTTTTTTATAATTAATACACCAACAGCACTCAAAGTGGGCTCAATCAAAGAAAAGGTGTGTTATACACACCCATGTATATATATCTTTCCTTTAAACTAATAATTTCATCCTTACACATTACTATATTAAAAGGGAAGGAAATGTGAATATTAAAACTTAATATTGATAGCATCTTAGTCTTTTACATTTGACAAATATCAATAAGGGATCTACCCTTCAGCTCTAAACTTTAATATTTCCAAAAGGCTTACATTCACAATATCACTATGCCTAAATGTTGATATCTTAGTCTGATCCATATCATTTTGATGACCTAGGTATCCTATATTTCACAATTTTTTAAAAATATGATAAGCATCATTCACTATTATTTGCATTTCCATACTTGTTTTATATCCCTTTGAACACTATTGGCCACAAATGGACACTATCATCGATAGTATTGTTAAAATCCTTATCTAGTAATAAGTGGCCAAAATTCATCCAAATTACAAAATAATCAAAACCTATGGGTTATCTTATTTGTCTTATTGAACCCTACCATGAGATATTTTCAAAAATTATGGTATAAATACAAGTCTAAGCCTTCTCATTCCTTATCTAGAAAATACCAGGAAAACACCTTAAAATCTAAATTAATCAACTATATAGCCACACTAATTTTCCTTATTTGTCTCTATTTTCATTTCAAACATAGGAGAAGTCATCTTATAGATATAAAGACTTCAAAGATGATCCCATTAGAGATATTTGTCAAATTACAAGATAGATCATTATATACATCTTCATTTAGTATAATTCACCATTCTACACATATTTTACCATACATATGGGATAAATACATAATTATAAGGCCTTACTTGGAGTATTATCTATGTAAGTAGTGCACGTTAATATATGGGTCTTTCAGGAAGTTTGACAGTGTGAGCTCACTAACCCATTTTCCAACAAACTCATTCCAAGGGTGAAGATGGGTAAAGAGCTAAGGTTTGATCAAATGATAAAAAGTAACATGTATAACATATTTAAATATATCAATAGAAAGGTATCAAAAAACCTAGAATAGTGAATTTGGTCATATTCAAATCCAGTCATTATTCTATACTAGACACTTACATCGTAGTTAGATACTAGCATCAATAATAGTGTCCATATTAGATGGTAATGTCTACAACCAGAGAATTATAATTTTTATAATATAATGATTGATACAAAATATTTATCCTACATGTTTTACATTTATTTTAGTCCAGATCTACCTATGTATAGTAAACCAACTAAGTACCATTACTTCTAATTTATTATAATATCTTTCAATAGTTGTACTTTACTATTTTTAGCAATCTCAATTGTATAAATTGAAAATATTTTCTATATGGTTTTTATATTAATTGGTATGATATATATTAGTTTATTACCCTTATGCTTGAGTTTATTCTATATTCTTAACCTTATCCCTAAAAATTTCTAGATTTAGGGTAAAATAGTTGGGATAAGATAACTAGAAAAAGTGAAATGAAGGGGATAGATCAAATATTAAGATTAACTAATTTAATATTATTTACTCTTTGAATAATTATATGTGAAACAAGTATGAATTACATGGGAATAAGATAGGTAGGTAAATGTATAATGTGGGTGGTAAATGGATTGAGTGTGTTGAGCCCACTATTTGTCAATTACCTTTGTTACATCCCAATTCCTCGCTAAGCAAACTATTAGACTATCTATGAATATTTATAGTTGGGACATCTGATTTAGTTATATTTATGATTAATCTTGAGATATATGATACTATGAGATAGTATGATATTGCTTAGGTACATATTTACTTTGTTGTGAGTTGGCTGTAATGTATGTGTTTACATTAAGAACATTTTGATATGTTGTTTCGGTTATATTTTACATTTTATGATTATCATGTTGATATTATTTAACTACCTACTTATTGTGATATTGGTGCAGTTTAACGCATCCATCATATCATGATAGAGGGAGATAATCATTAGAGAGGGTGACATAGATCAAGATTTCAAAGGATGACAGAGAAATTGACTAGAACCCTGCACACACCACAAATAACTACCACATGTTAGATGCATAATAAGTGGTTACCATACTATATTTTTATTTTATTTGCATTAAAATTTTATTTATACATGGTTTTTTAACATATTATAAAGGCTTATAAATGATTATTTGTAGTGATAGCTTAGATAAATTTGGCCAGTAGTTGGAACTATAATATGTGAACCAACTGGTATATCTTAGTAATGTTAAGAATCAAGCTCATTATCATAATGTTATTTGTAAATGTCATTATTAGGCTTCATGTTTTATTATTAGTATATAATGACTTAATATAGATAAATTAGCATTACTAAAATTGTGTTTTAAATTATTAAGTAGGGTGTAATTAAATTTTTAATTTAGAAAAATATTTATTGAAAAAAATAAAAACTCGTAAAGGGAATAAAGAAAATAAAAACTAAAAGGAGGAAAAAAGGAAAAAACACATTAAATAAGGAGAAAAAAATTAAAATCTTAAAAGCTACACCTTATATCTTGAAAAAATTGAAGGAGGAGAGTAAAAGGGGGGAAAAACACTAAGAGATGGTGAAGAATAGGCATAGCATAAGGAAACAATTCAAAGGAATATAGCAAAGCATCAGATAGGTAGGGGATGCATTAAATTTATTTATATTCATACTAAAAATATTAAATATTAGTTGAATGATATATTCTAATAAATATAAAGAATGATGTAATTAATAAAAATATTATAGGCATCGATTTGCCAATGTAAACCAGAATATCAATTTATCCCTTGATCTTAGTGTTATCACACTTTATCCTCAACCAATATGTTGTGTGTATAACTACCAAGGGCATCACTAAACTTTAGTAAAAATTTTAAAAATATTTTATAATAATTATTTATATGTTTCATGCTTATTATGGCATCACTAAAATCAATGCTAAGTAATTTGAATGAGTCATTGGTTCATAATTATTAGTTTAAATAATATTAGTAGTTAATTTTACCTTGACTAGTTTATGTGAATCAATGTACCTTATTTTTCCAACCTATGGTTGGAGAGTATTTAAATGACATATATTACAAACTTAATAAATTACTACCAATTATAAAGGTGTTGCTAATCTCTTATTTTTCCAGTTATATCAGATAAATGAATGGAATGTCTATGTTTTGAAAGAGTATGTAAGGCATTTTTTAGTCTACTGATTAACCCAATGACATCATACTTTATTTAATTATTGAATTTCATTATGTATGTCTTTATACTACTATTAGCATCACCAAAATCCACTAGTTACAACCATTGCATTTAAAATTAAGAGTCTTGAGGACCATCATTCAAGGGCATCACTATTGTTAAGTCTTTTATATTTTGTTTAAATAACCACTATATTTTTGTTAATTTCCAGCCAACATACTATAATAATGGCATCATTATTCACTATAATAATAATAATTATCATAAGATTTCAAAATACAGAAGTATATGTGCTTTGGTATATCCAAGAATCATTATTTATCAATATTCCTACATGTTATGGCATTGATGAAAATTAAGTCACCCACTTTGAGTCACTACACTCAATTTTGAGTTGCTACTACTGCACTTGAATCACTATAGATGTGGTGCCAAGATACTTACCCAATAATTAAGTGCAAAATCCATTAATCCCCAGCATACCATATTATTTTTTATTTTATTTTGATATGTAATATGTATCTAGTTTATTTATTACTTATTTGTTATTATCAAAATTATGGATGTATATTATGATATGAGCTTAATTATTTATATACAAACATCAATATACCAAATAATGGTAATTGAATATATAACAGGTAGCTTATAATTGGTTGTTGTATATTGGTTTATATATAACTAAACCAACAAGTAGTCTCTAGATATTTATATTTCTACTAGGTTACTATATAGTTAGTCATTATGTCCATATTGGAAATGTTGAGTTGATAGTGCTAATAGGTAATGAACTTTATTTATCTTCTTGAATTAGTAAATATAACTTGCATGAGTTATTTACCTTAGTTAGTATGAATAATAACTAATGTCTATATTAATAAAATTTTTGAGGGATATTAATAAATAATCGATATACTATGAATGATAATGTTTATAAAGACTTAACTAAGGATAAGGTTTTGACTAAGAAAGTAAAATAGTGAAACCATATCAAAATGCATCGATATATATATATATATATATATATATATATATATATATATATATATATATATATATATATATATATATATATATATATATATATGTAGGTTTGATTTCATTAGGATAATTGTTATAAACATTAAAAACCTTATTGTTTGTTCCCTCTCAGTTTGATATGGTGAATCCAAGTCTTCACTTTCATAAGTATACTTGAATACTAAAAAGTTGATCTAGCAGTTACCAGATAGGTATATGCCTTATCCATTCCATTAGTGGTTAATATATAGTGAACCATATAAATTGTGTAGTTGAGTATACTATAGTCCTTTTGAGAAATACTATATAATATATTACATATGACTCTATTGTTAATTTGTATATAATTCGTACTATGGGAGTACTATTATATACGAGGGCATATGCATATCTAACTTACATATATTAATGTATCGGAATGTGGGATCATTACATAGTTTTGACAAGTATATTTTCACTATTGAAGTGATTCATACATCTATGTACTTGATGGAATTATAGTGTAGCATATAGAGCAATTAGTATATTGGCATTTTCTCATATGCAAACTAGATATGAAAAACTATGTTAACTTGAGAACTTGTATACGAAGTTTTGTATGAAAATATGTTTAGATAGAGATAAAAATTTGAAGGAAAATTACATTGTATAAGTCCTTTTTCTTATAAATATTTTCAATATACCTCTTGAATATGGAAGTTTTAAGTATTGTTATTATTATAACAAGTTCTTGATAAGAATCACCCAAAAAATAGTGGTTTATTAACTACATATAAATTGAGTACTTATATAGTACCATTGGGTACAAGTACTCATAGATACCTAAAGCAAAGGGTGATTAATTAATACTTAAAGTTTCTTAGAGATCCAAAACTATAAACTTTTGGAATAGTTTCCTAGAAAATAGAATGAGTTGTTGGAATGGAAGTTTATAATGGGTTTGTGAGTTCTCTATTTCTCTATAAATACTATTAACTAACTGTTAGTTTGTATATATTCAACATTGAATACTAGTATGTGGAGCATATTATGAGAGTGTTAATATGTACAAGTGTTTAGACTTACTTAGCATATAATAGTGCATCGTGAGGTATGACTATAAGTGATGTTCTCTGATTATGAGTATATAATTTAAACATAGGCTTTATCCAAGTAGTATAAGTTATATTTGTTGGACTAGTATTTATGATCATGAGTCATTTGGATTATAGGACTGGTTATCTATAATTGTGTAGTTGTGAACTATGATAGTATGGGATGCCATATATTATAATATTATAAATTTATGATCTACTTAGATGGTACATACTATAATTGTTATGTTAGTGTCACATCTACATGTGATCTGGTTTAATGTATACATAATGGTTATTACTATGAATATCTTGTTTTGTAACAATTGGTAGGACTTTGTGTATTCATGAATACAACATTAAAGAGTGTAATTTATGCTAAGATAGAATATTATGTGATTATTAGAAACTTTGACTTGATTTGTTATGTTTAGTTGCTTGAATAGAAGCTTGTGTTTCTATGTATTGAATACTATTTTATATGACCGATTATGGAAAACTAGTAGTTATGGCTTAGAATACTAAACCAAAGTAACATGGGTTATTACAGGGTGTATTCTATTTGTAAATTAATTGTGGTAGTTTAAATCTATTGTTAAATATGTATTTACTTAGGTGGTATAAACTATTGTCATTATTTATAGTATGGGACATAAAATAATGTAAGATTCATTCACATGTTTGACATAATAAATGTATGCTATGGTTACTCCTATGTTTAGTATGTTATATGAGGTATTCACTAGTAGGATGTAAATTAAATTAATCTTTTGGTCGAATTGTATCTGACCAATCTACATTTATGATATGGAGTAAGGAGTGGAATGGACTTCATTGGATTATTAGCATCATAATGCTAGATAAAGGTAGTCTGATCAAGTGTTGTGTATTAATTTGATTGATCTATAAATCATTATTATTTATTATTCATAAAAATTTGGGCCAAAGTATGTTTAGTGTGATATTATCATTTCATGAGTATGATTTACATGTTAGTGTGATATCTTGTAATAGAATGACTTTGTGTGATACACTAAATGTTTAGTTTAGAAATCATATAGCACACATGTACTTGTTTGTCTCTCTAGATTCCTATGTTGTCACTATCTATTCATCTATGAATGGAGGTTAATAACCTAATGGAATTATTGTGTGTGATCTTTGGTCTATATTTGTTGTGGAAAAGTACTTGAATGATGTTCTCCCTTCCCTCAATAGCGCTACTTATTGAGATGACACTTGAGATTGCCATAGATACTTGAGTCAAGAAATATTCTCTACGGGAGCCATGTATCTTATATGTACATTGTATTTTATGATACTTATATTTAAATATTGTCATGAAGAGTTGTAATTATTTTTTATTGTACATTGACAACAATGGCTATAAACTTGTATCAGTTGTGGTTGAGTTAATATAATTACTTTCTATATTTTTATTATGAGGTGCTCTCATGATATTAAAGATCGATGATTTATGATGTAATATGATTGGTTTCTATTATATATTTAAGTATTTATTTTATCTTTGTATATTCTCATGGTGTAATCTATTTTAGGTATATGTGTTTAATTAAAAAAAGAAATTACATATTTCTAGTTGGACCCTAGCAGGGTTGTTACATGTGGTATCAAAGTCATGGATCAAAATCTAGGACCTAATGAGTCCATCAATATTTTTGTGTCTTTATGATCACTAGTGTGAACCTAGAGATATGAAGTAATGTACTGGTATTTTGGATTTGTGGTTTCTTAGTGCAAAACCATGTTACACCATGATTGGAGTTTTTAAGACTTGATAGATCCTCTTGTATGGCTTGGTGGCTATTATTAGTATGAAACATTCATGAAATATGTATGAGGAAAAATGAGTGTGAAACCTTAGGATCACTCATACCCTTTCGAGTTGACTAGGGGTTGGTTTATTGAGTGTCCTAATGGCAATGGTTGTATATGAGGTTTGGGTAAGTGAGTACATAACATAATTCATGAGTTATGAACAAGATATTAATATCATAGTTGGATCACTTAAATCAAACACCTCAATTATGATTATATTCTTAGTAAAAAATACACCTTCACCATTTGTGTTTTGTGTTATGAGTGTTTAATAAGCATGGGATGCTTCTCATTTAAACATATGTGCTTAATGTTTATGTCTTATGTTCATTAATCCTAGAAATGGAAAATCTTATAAGACCAATTTTAGTTAGTACCACCTAGGATGGTGGGAATTTACTTGCAGTATAGTTTATATTGTTATAGAGTTGGCAATGATGTCATGAAGGTGTCCTGGTGAGTGGATGAAGTTCCTTGATAATCTAAGTAACAATGACAAAGTGTGTAATATGCTTGTCTTAGTGTGCTTGAAGGAGGCTTGGATGATCTTCAGTTTTGTCATGGTTAGAGATGTTTAAGGATGAGTATTGTGATTTGACCATGTGAAAAGTATCCTATCAAAAGTCAATAATGATTTTAATGCTTGTGTACATGAGTGGTTTTCATCTAGTTGATCATTTTTTTTTTCATTTAGATATTTTGGGTCTAGTGGTAGAAAATATGAGTAGGCAGTTTACTAACATCATGATTGCCACGTGTGGATGAGTTAAGGGGGAGTTGTCATATGGTTTTAGTCACATTTGTATCTAACTTATATCAAATAGATTTTAGGTCATGTGATAAAGCACAAAATAATATATGCAATTGTAAAGTTGGGCTCCCATGTAGTTTGATAGTGTTTTCCCATACTTAGCCAAATTTACAATGTGGGAAGAAGAGCCAAGTAGGCATTTTTATGGTGTTATATTTGACATGCATGAAGGTATCAAGAGAAAATGATTATATGGGTTTGTTCAGTTTTGTGTCTAGTTGATTTGTGCTAAATTTTAAGTTGTGCAATGAATTCTGTCAAAAGTTATGCATGTACAAAGTTGGCCTTCCAGATAGTTCTTGACATAGTTAATTCTATGGTAGAAGAAATTTGAGTGAGCAGATTAATGGAGTTATATGTCAGACATACAAAGGATTCATGATTATTTTGACACATGGTTAAATTTTCATATGAGAGGACATCATATGTTCTAAATTTTAGATCATTCATCTAAGCACAACAAAAGTTATTGAGGTCTAAAGTTAGATTTCTAGGTAGATAAGCAATGGTCCCCATACTTGGTCATTTTTGTAAAATGTTAAAGATTAGGACCAGAGGGAGATCTAATTGTTCACAAGAGTTTGTAAATATATATCTATGGTTCAAATTAATTCAAATGGGTCAATGTTTTTGATGCTTAAACTGAGTGAAAATTGAGCTCCTTACAAAAGGATCAATAGAGTGTGTTCATTCTAGGATGTCTAGAAATAATGAAATGAGGACAAGTGTTCAAAGTTTAATGTCAAGCAGAGATAAACATCAATTATCTTCCAATATATAATGATGAATGAGTGTTCATATAGATATAGATCAATTGTGTGTATTGAGAGAGATGTTTTCAAGGTGTTTAATGTTTAACATATATAAAGATTGAGTTACTTACAGAAGATCAACAGAGTGCATTAAGTCAAATAGTCAAGATGAAAATCCAATGATGAGTAATGAAAGGTAAATTATAAACTCCTTAAAATAAGATTTATGATACATGATTGATCTAAGTATTGAGGACACGAGAAGTGATCAATGTGATCAATATTTAACTGTGACCATTTGAATTCAAATATTTGAATTTTACAAAGGGAAAAACTAGTATGTGGTTTTTGGACCATATCATTGGATCTAGGATGAATTTTCTCATTATGTAAAAATAAAAGTGGTATAGGATTATAAGATGCATATGGAAATATATATTTTAAGGTTTTAAAGTGTGTATAATCAAAGTTATGAAGGCTCAAAGATGACTATGTGTTCTACATTTATGTGTTAAGAATCGAGGAAGGGTAATTAAGCTTGTGTTGATGTTGTTTTGATATCTCATGATGAATTATCTATTGGGGAGTGTTTTATAATCCATGAGGAAAATATATGTGAATTATTAAGGTTTTAACAATAATATGCAATATGTTCAAAGGGTTAAAAGATGACTGTGTGTTCACTCATAATGGTTATTGTTTAAAATGTTGTTTGAGCAAATTTTGCTTAAGAAAAAGGGTACTCTAATTGATGTTATCACTTAAATTGGACCTATAAATCATGTGACATGGGTCCATGGGTTGGAAAGTGTTCCTGTGTTACTAATTTTCTTATATAAGTGTTAAAGAGGTGAATGGGTCGTCATAGGACCTAAAAGATGACTTAGGCTTATTTGAAAGAGAGTTGTGCTTAAGTGTGACCCATGTAAGGTAACTTAAGGGTGAATGAATGTGTTGTGGCCAATAAATAATATTTTTGACATGGTAATTCATGAAGTCTTTATAAATAGTGAAATAGAAGAAGATTATTTTTAGTTTTTAAAATGTGGTATTTATTTTGAGAGGATAGTATTGTGGAGAGAAGGAAAGGGTGGCTGCCAAATGGATGAATTGCAAAGTACAATAGTTTGAGGACTCTGTGTATGACTCATGGGTCATGTTTTGGATGTAATAATAGTGATATTTTAGGTTAAATATGAATGAATACGTCTAGGGTGATACAAAATGATGTTTTAGATGCTTTTAGTGTGCATATTTGAAGAGAGCTGATATACTTTGCATCTCCATCATATTGGTAGGAAATCAATGTTTAATAGATATTGTGTTCATAGGTATTGTTGTGGTATCTCAACATCTAGGGGGTTGTAACCTCCTTGCAATTTGAAACTTGATAAAGGTTTATTTATTATGGTAGCTCAGTTAGACAATTGTTTCAACACATTATGGTACTATAGTCTCACAAAATAAGGGATAGTAATTCCTTGATTAGTTATACCTGGTCTAAATTGGTTCTTGTCATTATAAGATATTTTACAGGTTTTTGTGGGTTTTCTTCCCCAAGAGGGTTTCCCACATATGTCATGTGTTATGTGCTTGATATTGCATTATTTCTCTTGTTTATTACTATGAATGATGTGTATGCTTCATGAATGCTTGTGATAATTTATTAAGAGTTTGAAAGGATTTAAATTGAAGTTGGATTATCTTGAGTCACTAATTCACCTACCCCTCTCAATGATTATACATCTAACAATTGGTATCATATCAGGTCCT
Organism: Torreya grandis; assembly: GCA_037957365.1. NCBI lineage: Eukaryota > Viridiplantae > Streptophyta > Pinopsida > Cupressales > Taxaceae > Torreya > Torreya grandis. The sequence goes on along the minus strand of JARHVA010002310.1, from coordinate 63,779 downwards.
TTGGTAAGGGCTTGACATCTTGAAGGTGATCCAAGGTACAAATATGGGTAGTCATCAATGATGTTTATCTACTAAGCAAGCACTAATGTTTAATAGATCCAATTATGATTTTTGAAGTACAAGGATGAGGACATACATTGTGTCTTTAGGTTTTGATGTATGGAAATATGTTGTGGATGGTTATATTGTTCTTACTACTCCTCCATCTATTACTATAGATAAGAAGTTGATTTAGAATGATTATAAGGGAATCAATGTCATCACTTATGGTCTTATAGAGATTGAGTTCACCAAGGTAATCCATTGTAAATTTTCTAAAGAGATATGGGATAAAATTTAGATAATTTATGAAGGAGATTCAAAGTTCAAACTTGATAAATTTTAGACTCATATAAGGCAATTTGAAATTCTCAAGATGAGGGAAGAAGATTTTATGGCATCCTTTCTACAGAGAGTTGATGAAATTGTGAACATCATTATAGGTCTTAGAGAGAATCTTAAAGAGGCAAATATAGTTTAAAAGGTATTAAGGTCCCTCTCTCTCAAGTTTGATCCTAAAGTATCTAATGAATAATAAATTCATGATCTTACTCATCTTAAGTTGGATGAATTGCATAACATCCTTACTACCTATGAGATGAGGAAGAATAATGATATACCATTGAAGAAGGAAGTAACATTCAAGATAGAGATAAATCCTAAGAAGAAGTTCCAAGGTAATAAACCAAAGGAAGATGACATTTCTAATATTGATGAGGATGGATTGATTGCTTTGTTTACAAATAAATTGAAAATAGGTTTCAGAAAATATAAGGGTAAATTGCCCTTCAAATTCTTAAATTGTGGAGAGATAGGACATTATTTTAGAAAGTTCCCTCATAAACATGATGATGAAGATCATGATGAAGACCAAGATGAAGACAAGAAGACATATAGGTCTGATAAGAAGAAGAAAGTTTTCATAAAGTATGACAAAAATAAGAAGTTATAAAATAATAAGAAGAGACTCTACACCAATAAAGACTATAGTTCATCATATGAGAGTGAATATAGTGACTTAGAGTGTGATCATGAAGATGAAGGTCCTATTTAAGATGAAGACCCTCTTCATTGATAAGTAAATAATTTTATCACATTAAAAGGATTATACTTAGAGTGATACAGATGATGATGTAGATGAGGTAGACTATGAGACTACATTAACAAATGCTCTTGAAGAACTAAATATTGAGAAAATGATTAACAAGAAGATGAAGTCTCAAATAAAGGACTATGAGGAGAAATTATGTGTTTATTAAGAAATAATGAATGAAGATACTAAGGAGCATGAAAATATGGTCAATCATCTTAGTTATCAATTGGAAATTCTATTGAAAAATCTTAAAACCAAAAAAGATGAATGTTCAACTTATTGAATTGAAAATGAGTTATAGAAATATGAGTTAGATAAGACATCTAATAAGGTGAATTCATTTGTGAGATTTTAAAAGAGATCAAGTGATCTAGACAATATTTTGAGTGGTTAAAATCATGCTAATGATAAAACTAGTCTTAGATATGAAGAAGAAAAAAATAATGCAACTCAAGAGAAGATGAAAAATAATGTAAACAAGAACAATCTGAATTTGAAAACAAAAATTAGACAAGGAATTAAGGTACTAGAAAAATGAATACAAATAAGATCAAATAGCCAAATCCCATGAGGTATGCAAGTTTCAATGATTATTATCTCACATGTAATCATTTTGGGCATAAAGTTAGAGAATGCAAGAGACCTGTTAGAAATAAGTTTTCATGGAACTATGATGGGGTTCATTAGTCAAAAGTTGTGAAAAGAGTTAAGTACTTCAACTATCTTATTTTGGGACACCTTTCAAACCATTCTCCATATAAGGTTAGATAAGGTGAGTTATCTCTAAAAAAAAAGAGGTTATTTCAATTATCATGACATAGGACACCTTGAGAGTTTATGTCCAAACAAGGTAATAAAAAGTATGTTTCTGTCAAGGACTAATGTTTGCTATAATTGTGAGAAGATTGGCCACATTACTAGATTATTCAAGCAAAGGTCATCAACTCAAAATAAGTTCAATCAGGCTACTAAAATGTAAGGAAGAAGGAAATTTAACTCATGGAAACCAAAGGAGGTAAGTACAAGTCATGATGGGATTGTAGGTCCAAGTAATCTATTTTATATGGTGGATAATACTATAAATTTTAAAGAGTGCCAAGGGATTTCATTTTTTGTTCATTTTGTTAATAAAGAGACCAAGCTCAAAGAGAAGACCAAGGTGTTGGTTGAAGCTAGTCCTATGGTATGTATGGATACAGGTGAACATCATACCTTTTTTGAGCATGTATCAATGAAATAATATCAATTGTCAGTGCCTAGTGATGAGGTTTCTAACTACAAGGTGGATTCTTCAGATGAAAAGGTATGTCATGAATCTATGTTGTCTCCATGTATTATCAATTGAATCATAGAAGAGAAATAGAGTGTTGTGGTGGATGAGCATGTGGATTCTCTTAAGCCTGAGAAAAAGAAGAATTATAAACATCAAATGACTAAAGAGGAGAAGGAATTTGGGGATTTGTGGGCAAATTTAGGGTTCACATTGTTCTAGGACATTACGAAGTAGGATGTCTCTACCTATGCTTCTTAGGAGACACATTTCTTGTGGAGAAGTAAGCTTGTGTGATAAAGATCATAATTTCAATATGTATAGAGACTTGAGTTTATCTTAGAAGGTCATTAGTTAAGGGGAAGCAACAAGTTCATGACCTTGATCTAGAACTTTGTGAAGGAGATGTAATGTAGGATTAGAATGGGTTTTTCCAGGTGGCATAATGACATTAATGAAATGTCAAGATGATTTTGATGCTTAGAAAGGTATGCTGACCTTATTCTAGGATGATTCAAGTGTTTTTATGGTCTGAAGGTATCTTGAAGTGAAATTGAATATTTTTGAGTGCTCTCAGTTTTCTTAATTTTGGATTAAGTGTAAGCAGACCTAAAATGGGTTATAGGATGTATGGGTTCCCAAATGTGTAAAAGCTAAAATCTTGGTCCATAAGTATGTGATTGTTGTCTCTAGGTGTGTACTAAGTTTTAGAGGTGTGCATTAACAAGAAGAAGGGTTTTTGACCTTATTTGTTTTGAGTTTCTAAGGTTTTGGTCTATGCTAAAAATGTGGTATGCCTTGTGAGTTGAGGTCAGAGGCTTCTTAATAGACTGAATGGGCCAAATGGGTTGTGAAATGAAACTTCACACAAATTTGAATGTTTGTGTTTTTCTAGTTATTTATGTTTTTGTCAAGATGGAGGCCTAATTGTAAAGTTGATTTGTGAAGATGATATAGGTGTTAAAAATTAGTATGTTTGAAGGAGCATATGAGAGTGCTCTAGATATGAATTTTTAGGTCTTGAAGTTGTGTCTACAAAATTTTGTGGGCTCTGTAACTTCTAGGTAGGGTTACAAGGAGACTAAATAGGCCTTGTGTGAAATAGAGTGTTTTTTTATTAGTTTATCTAAAAGATAAAGTTATGTATGTTTCAAGGAGAGTTCTCAAGTTGGTTGAGAGAATTTATCCTTTTAAGTAAGTGGTATGAAGTTTTGGTGATGGTCCTCATGATAACTTTAGATAGAATGCTAGTAAGTCTATATTGTGGTTCTTCATGGTGTGTGGAGAACTAAAGATGATTAAGAGGTGAAATGACTTAGATATATTAGGTGGAGTTGTTTCATATTTTTATTGAAGAGTTCCATCATATTCTAGTGTATGGGTGAGAATCACAAGGTGGTATCACAACGTTAGGGGAGTTAACTCAGATAGCTTGAATGGTTTGAGGAACTTTGCATGATGTGAGTGGAAGCATATGTTCAATGATTAAATCATATTAAATATGTGGTGATATCTTCTAAAAATGAGATTTCAATAATGTTGGTATGATGACTTGATCAAATCTAGTCATAATTATTTGTTCTTTCTTCATTTGTGGTAGTGCTTGATTGAAGATAGTGTTGGCATGGAGTAAGAGGAAGTTATCAAGATAAGAAGAGGTAGGCTAAAGGTAAGGGAGAGTTTTTATAATATTTATAAGTTGATAATATCCTATTGGTAATATTTTTAGGTCCTTAGGATCAGTTAGTTCTCATTATATCATTATGTCAAATGGGGAGAAAGTTCCTATTTGGAGAGTACTTGAAGAGATAAGGAAGGTGAGTTGAATATTGATGGTGTTGACATTAATGAAAAAGTGGGAGATTATTTTATAGTTATTAATTATGACATGATTATGTCATGGAGGTTTCCTGATGAGTGGATGAAGCTATTTTATAATCTAAGTGATAACGATAAAGTGTGTAATATGTTTATCCTAGTGTGCTTGAATGAGGCTTGGTTGATCTTCAATTTTAGCATGGTTGATGTTCAAGGATCAGTATGGTGATTTGATCATATGTAAAATTTCCTATAAGAAGTAAATAATTTTTTTAATGATTGTGTGCATTATTGGTTTTCATTTAGTTGATCATTGTTTTCATCTAGATATTTTGGGTCTAGTCATAGAAAAAAAAAGTAGGCAATTTACTAATGTCACCATTGCCACATGTGGATGATTCAAAGGTGAGATGGTAATATGGTTGTGATCAAATTTGTACCTAGTTACTATGTGTTAAACTCTAGTTCATGTGATAAAGCTCAACATAATATATTCAAGTGCAAATTTGGGCTCCTAGTCAGTTTGACAGTGTTTTCCAATAGCCAAATTTGCAATGTGGCAAGAAGAGCTAAGTGGGAATTTTTATAGTGTTATATTTCACATGAATGAATGTGTCAAGAAAAAATAATCATATGGGTTTGTTAATTTTTGTGCCTATTTGATTTTTTATAAATTTTAAGTCATGCGATGAAGCATGTCAAAAGCTATGCATGTGCAAAGTTGTCCTTCCAGATAATTCTTGACATAGTTATCGCTATGGAAAAATAAATCAAAATGATAAAATTAATGGAGTTATATCTCACACATGTAAAGGTTTAAAAAGTATTTTAACACATGTTTGGATTTTTATATGTTAGGGGATCATATGTTCTAAATTTAACATCATGTATCTAAGTGCAATAAACATTATTGAGGTCCAAAGTTGGCCTTCCAAGTAGATAAGCAATGGTCCCCATAGTTATTTCTACACAATGTTTAGGACCAGATGGAAATACAATAATTCATAATATTTCATACATGTATATCTATGGTGTTAAGTAATTTAAATGGGTGAAAGTGTTTGATACTTAAACTGAGTAAAGATCAATCTCCTTACAAATAGATCGACATAGCATGTTCATTTCAAGATGTTTGAAAATAACAAGATGAGGATAAGTGTTAAAAGTTTAACATCAATTAGAGATTAAGATCAAGACTCTTCCAAGATATAATGGTGATTTAGTGTTCATACAAATATAGATCAATGGTGCATATTAAGCAAGATGTTTTCAAGGTGTCCAATGTTTGCCATAGATAAATACCGTAGTATGTATAGAAGATCAACAAAGTGCATTAAGTGAAATAGTCAAGATGAAGATCCAAAAATGAGAAAATAAAGGTAAAATTTGAGCTCATTACAATAATATCTGTGGTGTGTGATTTATCTAAGTGGAGAGTACATGGGATGTGAGAAAAGTGACTAAGGTTTAATTGTGACCATTTGAATTCAAATATTTGAATTTTACAAAGGGAAAAACCAATCTAAGGTTTTTGGACCATATGTTTTGATCCAAGATGAATTTTATCATGGTGTAAAAATAAAATTGGTAGAGTACTCTAAGGAAAATTTTTAAATGTATATTTGAAGTCTAAAAGTGTGTACAGTCAAAGTTATGAAGGTTTAAAGTTGACTATGTGTTTGGCGTTTGTGTATAAGAACCTAGGAAGGGTAATTGAGCTTGTGTTGATGTTGTTTCTATATATAATTATGAATTATATATTGGAGAGTGTTTTATACTCCATGAGGACCATATTTGTGGATTATGAATATTTAAACAATCATATGTAGTATGATCAAAGGTTTAAAAGATGACTATGTGTTCACTTATAATGGTTGTTGTACATAATGTTGTTTGAGAAAATTGTGCTTAAGTAGAAGGGTAATCTGATGGATTTTGGAACTTAAAGGGGACATATAGATCATGTGGAATGGGTCTCTGATTTGTAAAGTGTTCTTATGTTCCTATTTTACTTGAAGAAGTGTAAAAGCAGTGAATGGGTCATCATAGGACTTAAAAGGTGACTTATGCTTATTTAAAAGAGAGTTGTGCTTAAGTGTGACCCATTTAAGGTGCCTTAAGAGTGAAGGCATGTTTTTTGGTAGAAAAATAATATTATATACATTTTAATTCATGAAGGATATATAAATAGTGAAATCAAAGAAGATGATTTCTAGTCTTTAAAACGTGGAATTTTTTTGAGAGGATGGTATTTTGTAGTGAAGGAAAGGGTGGGTGCCTTGTGAATGAGTTAAAGATAATAATAGTTTTATAACTATTTATGACCTATGTTTAATGTTTTTGATGTCAAAAAAGTGCCATTGTAATTTAAAGATGAGCAAAGGGGTCTAGGGTGAGCCAAAAGAATGTTTTGGATGCTTTGAATGTGCAGAGTTGAAGAAAACTGATATACATTGTATCTCTATTAGATTGGTATGAAATCAATGTTTAGTATATATTTTGTACATAGGTGTTTTTATGTCATCTCAACATTTAGGTGGTTTTAACCTCCTTGCATTGTGAAACTTTCTAAAAGTCTAGTTGTTGTGGCAGCTTAGCTAGATGGGTGTTATAACACATTATGGGATTGTAATCTCACTAAATAAAGTATATTAATTCCTTAATAAATTATATCTGGTCTAAATTAGTTCTTATAATTATATTAAAAAATTCCAATTGTATTTTCCATTGGGTTTTCTCCTGAAGAGGGTTTCACACATATGTCATGTGTTATGTGCTTGATTTTGCATTGTTTCTCTTGTTCATTACTATGAAAGATGTGTATGCTTCATTAATGCTTTTGATAATTTATTAATAGTTTTAAAGGATTGAAATTAAAGTTAGATTATATAGACTCATTGATTCACCCCCCTCTCAGTGATCATACCTCTAACAATTGGTATCAGAGTAGGTCCTTTGGTAAAGGCTTGATAGCTTGAATGTGATCCAAGGTACGAATATGGGTAGTCATCAAGGAGTTATCTACTAAGAAATCACCAATGTTTAATGGATCCAATTATTATTTTTTGAGTTCAAGGATGAAGACATAAATTATGTCTCTATGGTTTGATGTATGAAAATCTATTGTGGATGGTTATGTTGTTCCTACTCCTCCATCTAGTACTACAGACAAGAATTTGTTTGAGAATAATTCTAAGGAAATGAATGACATCATTTATGGTCTTATAGATACTAAGCTCACCAAGGTAATCCATTAAAAATATTCTAAATAGATATGGGATAAAATTCGTAACATTTATGAAGGAGATTTAAAGGTCAAGCTTGCTAAATTTTAGACTCACAGAAGGAAATTTAAAAGTCTCAAGATGAAGGAAGAAGATTCATTGGTATCCTTTCTACAAAGATTTGATGAGATTATGAAAATCATCAGAGGTCTTGGAGATAACCTTGAAGAGGCTACTATAATTAAAAATTTATTAAGGTCCCTCTCTCTAAAGTTTGATCTTAAAGTATCTGTAGTAGAAGAAAGTCATGGTCTTAATCAACTAAAGTTGGATGAATTGCATGACATCCTTAATACCTATGAGATGAGGAATAATGATGATATAAAATTGAAGAAGGATGTAACATTAAAGATAGATATTAAACCTAAGAAGAAGTTCCAAGGTAAGAAACAAAAGGAAGATGACATTTTTGATATTGATGAAGATGAACTTATTTCTTTGTTTACAAAGAAATTCAAAATAGGTTTAGGAAAACATAAGGTTAATTTCAAATGCTTCAATTGTGGAGAGATATGATATTTTACTAAAAAATGCCCTCATAAGTATGATGATTAATAGCATGATGAATACTAAGATTAATATAAGAAGACACATAATTCTAATAAGAGGAAGAAAGGTTTTAGAGAGTATTACAACAAGAAAAAGTTCTACAAGAACATGAAGAGTGTCTACACTAATAAATACTAAAACTCATCACATGAGAGTTAAGACAGTGACTCAGAGTGTGATCATGAATATGATTGTCCTATTAAATATGACTCCCTCTTTATGGATGAGGAAAGAAGTTTCTCACATAAAAAAGAGTTTACTTGGAGTGATACAGATGATGATGAAGATGAGGTGGACTATGATACTACATTGAAAAATGTTCTTAAAGAACTAAATATTGAGAATAAGATTAAAAATAATATGAAGTCTCAAATCAAGGACTATAAGGATCAACTCAATGTTTATGAAGCAATAATGATAGAAGACACCAATGAGAATGAAGATATGGTCAAGCATCTTAGTTGTCAATTGGAAATTTTATCTACATATATGAAATCCAAAGAAGATGAATGTTCAATGTATGTAATTGAAAATGAATCATTGAAATATGAGTTAGAGAATACATATAGTAAGGTGAAGTCATTTGTGAGATTTGAAAAGAGCTTAAGTGATCTAGACAATATTCTTAGTGGTCAAAAGCATGCTAGTGATAAAACTAGTCTTGGATATGAATAAGAACAAAATAATTCAAATCAAGACAAGATTAAGACTAATGTGAACAATAAAAAATTTGATTTTGAAAACAAATCATCAGACAGGGAATGAAGGTGATGGTAGAATGAAGACAAATTAAATCAGACATACAAATTCCATGAGGTATGGAAATTTCAATGGTTATTATTTCACATGTAATCAATTTGGGTATAAAGGTAGAGAATTCAAGAGACCTATTAGAAATTATTTTTCATGGAACTATGATGGGGGTCATTAGTCAAAATATGTGAACAGAGTTAAGTGCTTCAACTATCTTGTTGTGGTACACTTTGTAAACCATTATCCATATACAGTTATACCAAGTGAGTTCTATCCAAAAAAGGAGGTTGGTTCATTTGTCATTACATAAGACACCTTTTAAGTTTATATCCAAATAAAGTAAGAAAAAATATGTTTCCATCAAGATGTATTTCTTTTTACAACTATGAGAAGATTAGTCACATTTCTAGATTTTATAAACAAAGGTCATGAAGTAAAAATGACTTCAAATAGGCTCCTAGAGTGAAATTAAGAAGGCAAGTTAACTCATGAAAACCAAAAGTGGTAAGTAAGAGTCATGATGGGACTATAGGTCCAAGTAATATAATTGATATGGTGGATAATACTATAGAATTTGAAGAGTGCCAAAGGCTTTCATTTTCTACTCATGTTGTGAATAAAGATACCAAGCTCAAAGAGAAGCCAAGGTGTTGGTTGAATATAGTACTAAGGTATGTACAGATCCAAGTGAACATCCTACCATTGATAATCATGTATCATGAAAAGAACATCATTTATCAGTGCCTAGTGATGAGGTTCCTAATTGGAAGGTGGATTCTTAAGATGAAAAGGTATGTCATGAATCTATGTTGTCTCCATGTATTGTCAATCCAATCATAGAAGAGAAAGAGAATGTTGTAGTGGATGAGCATGTGGATTATCTTAATCCAAAGAAGAATAAGAAGAAATATAATCATCATATGACCAATGAGGAGAAGAAATATGAGGATTTGTGTGCAACTCATGGTTTCACATTATTCTAGGACATTGAGAAATAGGATGTCTCTAACTATGCCTCTTAGGAGACATATTTCTTATGGAGAAGCAAGTTTTTATTCTCAATATCATAATTCCAATATTTATTGAGACTTGAGTTGATATTATAAGCTCATTGGTTAAGGAGGAATGCCAGGTTCATGGGCTTGCTCTAGAGGTTTGTGAAGGAGCTATAGTGCAGGGTCTAAATGGGTTCTTCCAAGTGGCATAATGAGATTGATGAAATGTCAAGATGATTTTGATGCTTATAAAGGTTTGTTAACCCTATTATAGATTTCTCCAAGTTTATTTATGATATAAAGGTATGTTGAAGTCAAATTGAATATTTTTTAGTGCTCTCAGTTTTCTCTGTTTTGGCTTAAGGGCAAGCAGGCTTAAAATGGGTTATAGGATGTATGGGCTCCCAAGGGTGTGGAAGCTCAAATATTGGTCTAGAAGTATGTAATAGGTGTTTTTAGGTGTGAAATAAGTTTTATAGGTGTGTATAGACCAGAAAGAGGATTGTAAACCTTGTTTGTTTTGAGTTTATAGGGTTTTGGGATATGCTTAAAAAGTGGTCTACCTTGTGAGTTGAGGTTTGAGGCTTCTTAATAGGCTAAATGAGATAAATGGGCTATGAAATCAATATTCACATAGATTTTAAGGTTTGTATTTTTCAAGTTATTCATGTTTTTGTCAATATGGAGGCCTAATTGGTAGGTTGGTTTGTGAAGGAAGTATTTACATAAGATGATATAGGTGTTGCAAATTGGTGTGATTGAAGGGGCATATGAGATTTCTATAAATATGATGTTTTAGGTATTGAAGTTATGTCTAAAAAACATTCTGGGCTCTACAAGTTTTAGGTAGGGATACAAGGAGACTAGAAATACCTTGTGTGAAGAAGGGTGTATTTTTTCTCAATTTATCCAAAATATCAAGGTTTGTATGTTTCAAGGAGAGTTATCAGGTTGGTTGAGAGAATGTGTCATGTTTGGTGAGTGTCATGACGTTTTGTTGATGGTCCTTGTGATAACTTGAGATAGAAAGCTAATAAATTTGTATGATGGTTCTTCATGGTGTGTGGATTTATAAAGATGATTAAGAGTTGAAATGGCTCAGATATCTTAGGGGGGATCCCTTCACATGTTTCTTGAAGAGTTTCATCATATTGTAGTGCATGGGTGACAAGCATAAGGTTGTAATTTAGGAGAGATAACTTAGGTAACTTGAATGGTTTGAAGATCTATGCATGATGTGAGGGGAAATATATTTTAAATGTTTTATTCAAATTAAATATGTGGTGATATTTCTTATATATGAGATTTCAATAAGGTTGTTATGATGACTTGATCAAATTTACTTATAATTGCATTTTCTTTCTTCATTTATTGTAGAGTTTAATTGAAGGGAGTGTTGACATGGAGAAAGAGGAAGTTGTCAAGGCAAAAAGAGGTAGGCTCAAGGTAAGGGGATGTTTGTATCATATTTATAATGTGGTCTTCTCATTTTTGTAATCTTTTTAGGTCCTCAAGATCAGTTGGTGTCCACTTTGTCATTATGTCAAAGGGGGATAAAGTTCCTATTTTGAGAGTACTTAAAGAGAGGGAAGGAAGGTGAGATATATATTAATGGGCGTTGACATCAATGAAAAATGGGGATTTTTTTAGAGATTTGTCGATGATTTCATGATGATATCATATTGGTGTTCTAGTTGGTGGATGAAGTGCCTTGATAATCTAAGTGACAATGATAAAGTGTGCAATATGCTTGTCCTAGTATGCTTGAAGGAGGCTTGGTTGATCTTCAATTTTGCATGGTTAGAGATATTTAGGGATGAGTATGGTGATTTGAGAATGTGAAAAGGGTCCTATAAGAATTAAAAAATTATTTGAGTGCTTGTGTGCATGAGTGGTTTTCATCTGGTTGATCATTATTTTCATCTAGATATTTTAGGTCTAGTGGTAGAAAATCTGAGCAGGCAATTTAATGATGTCACCATTACCACATGTGGATGAGTTAAGGGTGAGTTGGTCATATGGTTTTGATAAAATTTATACCTATTTACTTTGCTCTAAATTTTTCATCATATGATTAAGTGAAACATAATATATGCAAGTGCAAAGTTGGGCTCCCAGGTAGTTTGACAATGTTTTCCCATACTTAGCCAAATCTACAATGTACTAAGAAGAGTTGAGTAGGAATTTTGATGGTGTTATATTTCACAGGCATGAAGGTATTATGATAAAATGTTAATATGGGTTTTTTAAATTTTTTTATAGTTTATTTGTGCTAAATTTCAAGTCATGTGATGAAGTATGTCAAAATCTATGCATGTGCAAAGCTGGCCTTTCAGACAGTTCTTGACATAGTTGAATCTATGGCAGAAGAAATCTGAGTGAGTAGATTAATGGAGTTATATGTCACACATGTGAAGGTTTAAAGAGTATTTTGATACTTGGTTGTATTTTCATGTGAGAGGAGATCATATGGTCTAAATTTTAGATCATGCATCTAAGCACAACAAAAGTTATTAAGGTCTAAAATTGGCCTTCCGGGCATATAAGCAATGGTCCCCATACCTAGTCATTTTTGCCAAATGTTAAAGATTAGGACTAGATGGACATCTAATGGTTTAAGATATTTAATATATATACATATATGGTTCATAGTAATTCAAATGGGTCAAATTTTTTGATTCTTAAACTGAGTAAAGATCGAGCTCCTTACAAAAGGATACATGGAGTGTGTTAATTCCAAGACATCTAGAAGCAGTGAGATGAGGACAAGTGTTAAAAATTTAACATCAAGAGAAGATAAAGATCAAAACTATTCCCATGTCTAATATAGAGTGTGTGTTCATATATATAGAGATCAATGGTGCATATTGAGTGATATGTTTTCAAGTTGTCCAATGTTTAACACAGATAAATATCGAGCTACATCTAGAAGATTGACAATGTGCATAAGTCAATAGTCAAAATGAAAATCCAATGATGAACAATGAAAGGTAAATGATGAGATCCTTAAATTAATATTTATGGTGCATGATTGATATAATAATCAAGGACATCATATGCGAGCAAAGTGACCGAGGTTTAACTATGATGGTTTGAATTCAAATATTTGAATTTTGCAAAGGGAAAAACTAGTCTATGAGTTTTGGACCATATATTTTGATCCAAGACAAATTTTCTCATGGTGTAAAAATAAAAGTGGTATAGGACTCCAAGGCACATCTGTTAATGTAGATTTTAATGTTTGAAATTGTGTACAATAAAATTTATGAAGGTTTATATTTGACTTTGTGTTTGATGTTTGTCTGTTAAGAACTCAAGAAGGGTAATTGAGCTTGTGTTGATGTTGTTTCATATATCATGATGAATTAGTGATTTGGGAGTGTTTTAGATTCCATTAGGGCCATGTATGTGTATTATTAATTTTTAAACAATCATATGCAATATGATCAAATGGTTAGAAGATGACTATGTGTTCACTCGTAATGGTTATTATACAAAATGTTGTTTGATAAAATTGTGCTTAAGTAGAAGGTTACTCTGATGGATGTTGGAACTTAAAGGAGACTTATAGATCATGTGTCATGGGTCCATGAGTTTCAAAGTGTTCTTTTTTTCTTAATTTTCTCAAAAAAGTGTTAAAGAGGTGAATGGGTTGTCATTGGACCTAAAAGGTGACTTAGGCTTATTTGAAAGAGAGTTGTGCTTATGTGTGACCCATGTAAGGTGCCTTAAGTGTGAAGGCATGTGTTGTGGCTGATAAGGTGGATATTTTACATGTTAAATCATGAAGGCTCTATAAATAAAAATATTAAAGAAGAGGATTTCTATTCTTTTAAATATGGAATTTATTTTGAGAGGATAGTATTAGGGAGAGAAGGAAAGGGTGGGTGTCCACTGGATGAGTTGAAGAGAAGAATAGTTTAAGGAATATGTGTATGAGTTGTGGGTCATGTTTCTAATGTCAGAATAGTTATATTATAGGTTGAAGATGAGTGAATATGTCTAGGGCAATCCAGAAGGATGTTTTGGATGCTTTGAGTGTGTAAAATTGAAGAGCGCTGATATACTTTATATCTCCATGAGATTGGTAGGAAATCAGTGTTCAAGAGATATTATATTCATAGGGATTATGATGATAGCTCAATATCTAGGGGGTTTCATCTTCATTTCAAGGTGAAACTTGGTAAAGGTCTAGTTGTTATGTCTATTTAGCTAGATAGGTGGTGTAGCACCTTGTTGAATTGCAGTCTCACTAAATAATGGATAGTAGTTCCTTGATCATTTATAGCTAGTCTAAATTGGTTATTATCATTATAGGACAATATTTTGATTGTAGGTTCCAATGGGTTTTCTCCCCTAATAGGTTTTCTTGATCTTGAATTATTTCTCTTATTCATTATTATGAATTATGGGTATGCTTCATGAATGCTTGTGATAAATGATTAAGAGTTTGAAAGGGTTGAAATTAATGTTGGACTATTTGAAATCAGTGATTCACTCCCTCCACCTCTTAGTGATTGTACCTCTAATATATATATATCTTGGTTAATAATTCATGTGTTAGGATTTTTTTTTTATGGATTGAAATCTTTAAGTTATGTGAATTAGGAAGAAGTGTCATATCTCTTAGTTAGCTTAGAGGTAAGTTTATATTATCTCATTCTCCTTTGAAATAATTATAAGCTATCGAAGGTATTCATATTGAATCTTGTTTTTGAAATGTTGTTTTGACCATATTCCTTGAAGTTCATGGGATAAATGTCTTCCACTTATTTTTGAGAGAGATGTTATAGGATTGGATGGATTGATGCTTTTATTTGGATTAGTATTTGTCTTCTAGATGTGAAAACATATTTTGAAACTATACTTATAGATTTAGTAAGTATGTATTGATTATGGAAACTTGGTTTGTAGTGTTTTATTTTTACTTTGTGAGGTTATGTAGGAGTTTCAATGATAGTTCTCTACTTTTCACTTGTGACACTTTAGGGTCACTACTTTATCAAACATAGGAACGTAGACCATGTGGAGTGGCACACCTTGTATTATATATTAAATTATAAATTAATAACTATAATTTGTTTATAATTAGTATGTTATTATGCACTCTTGAATATATTTATATTTTTATCTTTTTGCTTAAATCATGTTGTTTTGAATAAATATTTATGCACCTTTCGTCAGGAATGAGTAAGGTGTAGGATGCACAAGGCATATTAGTAGTCTATAAGGGCAAGCTAAAATTTTAATTTGTTGAGTTATAGCCAAGAAAGTAAGGGGATATTGTCTCGCTTGTTCCTTTATAAGGTTAAAATTATGGTGTGATCCTTGGCCTTGTATGTTATGTTAATTTTGAACTTCTTCCCTCTTAAATATGAATATAACACTATAGGTTAAGATGGAAAATATGATACTAGTTATGTTTAGCTAGTGAGAACTTAATACAATTAAAGATTGATTATATGATTTCTCTTCTATGTATGTTGATAAATCTAGAACTATTTGCCATATAACATTGATTATCATGATTTGTTAGTATAGAATTGTGATTCATTAAACATTTTTCTCTTTTTGGAAGATAATTAGGTCGTGGAGACCCAAGGAAAGAGTGGTGAATTAGGAACATGAGTAATAAGTGATAGTAGTAAATCTTACTTAGTCTCACATTTACTCGATAGTTAATGAGTTTAGATCCAACAAATGGACTTGCCAAATTTAGTCATATAGCCCTATGCATGTATATAGTAGAATAATTATTCCTTAATTTTGTATACATTAGAAATGTAGTATTTCTAGTTCCTATTCATCATCATACTTGTCAAGATCTCTGTGGAGTAGTGACATTATTGACATGTTATACTTATCAAGAGTTATGAGAGGTAGCAATAATATTAACTTATACACATCATTCTTTCTAGGTTCCCTAATTACTTTTCTCCAAAATGAGAAAAAACATTCTCTAGGTTAGAGACATATGTAGAGGAGATGGAAGATTTTATGGAACTCTCCCTAGCATTTGTTTTGTCTTGAATGATGATCTTATGTTCTCTTGTGAAGTCATTGAAACTTTCACTAATATATGTGGGACCCTTCAAGGAGATAAAAGTGGTTAGTCATATTATATATAAGATTGTTTTGATGGTTTTGGACCCTGAGGTAATCATGATAGAACCAATCAAAGTAAGTAATACTCTCAAACCATGTTTGCATAATAAGAAGATGTCACAGTGCAGGGTCTTGTGGGACCAATACTACAAGAATAGTGCATCTTGAAGTAACAGTGGTGAGTTCTATAGGTAATATTCCATTTATTTGATTAATTTGAAATTGTATACCATGTTATTGATTTGCTAAATAATATTTTTATTTCAAAACTTATGTTTAAATGAGAGTCATCAGGGATGATGACTAGCTTTAATCTAGATAAATTAAGATCAAGCTCATTAACGTAATCATATTTGGTAATATCATTATTGGA
>JARHVA010002310.1:12500-40000 GCA_037957365.1 Torreya grandis | reverse complement strand
CAAATGGTGTGAAGTGAGAAGTTCCAAGTCTATAAAATTAGTTGCAAACATTCACAAGGGAAATAACAACTTGTATGTGTTTCATGAATCCAATAAAGAAAATTTCTTCATGAATCAATTAGAGGAAAGTTAGATTTAGCATAGAATATTTGGACATTTGATCTTTGATAATTTAGTAATGATCAATTTAAAAAGACTAGTGAGGCATATGCCTAAAATCACTAAGATTACTCATACTCTCTTTAGGGCATACCTTCATGAAAAGCAATTCAAAAGAAGATATAAATATAAGGAGCATTTTGTTGGGTGAATATTTTGTCAGCTAGCTAACTAGTGACCAAAATAGTTCCTATCACCACATCATAGGGAGATAGGTTGTCTTTGTGTGTAGGTTTACTACATCAACATGGGACATATCACTCCTCTCATCAAGGGGAGGTTCCATATTAAATATGTGAAGGTTATATATATATGTATAAAGTAAGACATAGGGATGGGATAAACCATCCATCTCTCTTTTTTTAGAGATGATGCTGATAAACAAGGAAGAAATCTTGGGTGATGGGGAAGGTGCTTCTCTTCTTTCAGAAGCAACTTTTAGCTAAGAGCCAGATTCCTTCTTAAATAGTAAAAATCCTGGTGCAATGTCAGAAGGCACTTCTCTTCTTTTAGAAGTGTTCTTTAGTAGGCAGAAATAATCCTTCAAGTAGCAAGTAACCGGTAATGGGGGTGCTGAATGACCAGCAACCCGAGTGAGAGAAATGAAGAACAATGGGGGCACCATGTCGTCCCAAGACTCTTTACACAGGAAAGGAAAATGCAAACACACTGAAGGTACTTATGGGGGCACAATGTCATCCCACAGTTGGCCTTCAGGACACCTTCTTGATCACCTCCACTAATTCTGCTTGTTAAATCAAATGGACAAGAAAGATTCTAGGAAATAGACACAAATAATATCCTAAGATAGCACAAGCCATAATAGCACAAAGTCTGCAAGTAACTTGTTTTCTCATTCAGATAAAATAATATGAATTACAATCTGAGCTCAAAGTCTCAGTAATGCCTTTCAATTTGGGTAGAGTTTTGCTTCTAATAATCAAAAAGGTCTCCCTTCAAATGACGCAAGAGATTACATTATATAGAGGTCTAAGGGAGGCTTGGCACTTTTTCCCATGGAGTGACACATTTGGTGCATTTAATGTCTTGGATGCATTCTGGTCTTGTCAAGAAGGGCCATGCTAGAGCAGGGTGGTTGTCCTAGCTGTGGCATATCGATTCATCTCTAGTGCCTCCTCTTGAGCCTAAATCTCTCATTCCATCACCTGCGTAGCTGCGCAACTGTCTATTTTTCCTTTATCTCATAGGGGACAAATAGGTGGTGCTTTCAATGTTTGCAAGCCCTAAATACCTACCCAGTGAACTACTCCATCTACTAAAAATAACTCCCACTAAGTATCGTTCTTTGTATCTTCCTTCTCTTGATCCTGGCCTTAGGATTTTTTGAATGCATTTGGGTCTGTGCTTTAAGTCTGCTAAAATTAACAGACACTTCATTTAGACAAATTTGATATTTACAGGCTCGTCATTTTTCCCAACAACTTCCTCATGTCTTTCTCATTGTCCATGGTCACTTTTTGCTTATGATGCAGGTGAAGACACATGGAGGGATCTGTAGCTTCAAGATTGGCTTATCAAAATAAGCTTTGAAACTGATTAGTGGCTAAGGGGGGTGTAGATGTAGACACATGGCAGCTTGTATAGCCCTCTGAGGCTCAAACCTTTCCCAAAGGGAACTTGCCCTTTGGGGTCTTCTTCATGGCCTTCAGCTTTGATTCTTCGGTAGGATGTTATCCCCTTTTATTTCCTTGGCTCCATATGTGCCTTGATATTTCAAGTGCCCCTTTCCTCTGACACGTGGCACCTTCTACAGGAATAGTCAAGGATACGTGGAAGCATCCGTCTAATTCAAAGGAGCTCTTAGAAACCTTTGAGATTCTGGTAGGGGAAGACATGTGGAGGCTTCTGTCAAACTCTAGAAACACTAATGGAAACATTCAAGACTCGCTTTAGCAATCACGTGGATGATGACACTTGTTTGCTTCTGCTGATTCTCACTGTTGATGCCTCAAAATTGCACTTGATTTTAATCAACAATAATGGGAAGTTTCAAGTTGTGGGATGATGCAGCTTTAAACAACCTCTAGATTTTAGAGAAGTTGGTCTCTTCTTTTGTATTGGGTATTGGAGAAAAGGGATAGGAGATTAAATAGAAATGTAAATGCAGGAATTGAAACCTAACTATGATGATGCACCTAAGTTTAATCCTAATCCTAACCTGAGCATAGAGAAACTATTATATGATTCAATTACATTTAAGAGTAGACAGGTGCATGATCAATGTAAATCATTGGAATAATAGAAATAGAGGCTCACAACAGGGGAGTCTTTTGCTGAGATACATGAATTGTCAACAAAGGCATAGTGTTCAATCTTCTTAATATAACCCTTCAATCACATAAGAGGTGCAGAAGTCACGCACAGTTATGTAGAACTTCAAATTCCAAAAAATGAGACAAAAGCAAATAACATTTCCAATCACAACACTAGCAAATCTACAACATAGACTATTGTGTAAATGACATAGGTAACACCAACCAAGGCATGGAGCTTAAATTTTCTTAATTCATTCAGCCACATAAAGGGCACAGAAACATGCATGATTATATCAACTTTTACAACTTTAGGAAATCAAGACAAGAGCAAATGATATTACTGGTCAAAATTAAAAGAAGTCTAAACTATCATAAATCTTCCCCCCCTCTTTTTTAGATTTTACAATCCTTCTTATATAGCCTTAGGTGTCTCCTTTGATTACTCCCCTTTCCTGTGTGATCTTCTCCATCCCTTGCTCATAGGGGACAAATAGATGGTGCCTTCAATGCTGTAGGGGGCTCTAAAAATCTACCAGATGAACTATTCCATCTACTTGAATTAATTCCAGTCGATTTTCCCTCCATTTTGCTTTGTGGTAACAGATATACGGAACACTCCATTATGTTTGAAATGGGAGAGGACACTTAGTCAATTTTTTGAAAATCCTCTAGGGATCAGAAAATGACACTTGGCACTCTCCACCAGGTTTATTGAAGATGCGTGGCCCTCTCCCTTTCCTTGGTTGTGCTGTAGTTTTATTTGGGACTCATAACAGACTCTTATGGATGGTGACACCTGGAAACTTTCACAAACTTTGAAGTAACTCCTGAGGCCCACCAAAATCTTTATTTAGTGATGACACTTGAAGATGATCTCTCAGGTGATGATGTGTAGAGGCTTCTGTGGATTTTAGGAAGATACGTGGCATCTTTCGCTTCTCCTTCTAGGTTTATGTGGCATCCTCCGCTTTCTCTGGGGATGGAGTAGAGAGGGACCTCAGACAGTGACACATGGAAATCTCCACTGCACTTCAATACTTATCAAAATGAAATGATGCCCTTTTCTTTAAAATTTTACTGCCTTGCCCGAGGTGCACAGGAACCAAAATTGTGGTGCTCGATCGAGAGTTTGAATGCATCGTAGAGTAAAATTTACTCTACAATTATTGGCGACCATCAGGACTTTTGAGCATGCTCAAAAAGAAAACTCCACCTCCCGCTATATCAAAATTGTGAAAATTACAGCTTCAAAAAGGGTCGTCAACCAATGTTTAAAAGACTTATTCAAAAGCAAAGCAGGAAAACAACATAAAAACAATGCGAAGAAGGGAAACTATTTAACTATAATACATGAGAGACTCAAGTCAATTGAAATGTTTTAAATAGATTCCATTTACAGGAATTTCTTTAGGTTCTCCTTTCATCAACTCTAGCTCAAAAGAATTCTCTTGCTTGCATGCAAAAATTCTATATGGACCAGTCCATAGTGCTTCAAATTTGGTATGCTGACCTGGCTTAGCGGCCCTTGCATCCCATTTCAAGACAATCGAGCCCATTTCAAAATTAGGATTTGAAGTCCTTTTATCAAAATAATTTTTAACCATTCCTTGGTGCTTGATTAATGAATCATGGGCTATGTCCCTCTTTTCCTAAACTTCTAGAAGTTCTGCGAGTCTAACCTGCATGGGGCCATTTTCTTCAATCTCAATTTGTTTGATCAGCTGGAGAGTAGGGATTTCCAAGCTTAGGGGAATCACGGTAGACTTTCCATACACCAATTCATATGGAGATGTTTTGATCACCTGCTTGGGCATGATTTTATCAGCCCATAGTGCCATATTAAGCACTTTGTGCCACTCTTTGTGATGATCAGCCCCTATCCTTTTGATGAGTCTTATCAAGTTCTTGTTGGTTGATTTTGCCAAACCATTACCTTGAGGATAATAGTTAGATGAAGTTTTTAGATATATTCCATGTCTCAAGGCAAATTCAGATACTTTAGACCCAAAGAATGCTTTAGAATTATCTGAAATGATGGTACGAGGCACCCCAAAGTGAGTAGTGATATCCCCTAGAAAATCTAGGATCACATTCTCTATTGCTTCTTTAAGTGGGACTGCTTTGGTCCATTTGGTGAAATAGTTTGTGGTAGTCAATATCCATTTGTGACCCATGCTAGACACTAGATTTATCATCCCAATGAAGTCAAGACCCCATTGAGAAAAAGGCTCATCCATAACTATAGGACTCAGTGGCATGGCTACGTTCCTCTGCATCCCCACATAATACTGGTAGGATTGACATTTTCTAACTACCTGATAATAATCTACAAATAAAGTAGGCCAAAAATATCCTACCTCACTTATCTTTATGGCTATGGTCTTTGAAAAAAAAATTCCTCCTGATGTTCCATAATGCATTTCATGTAGTATCCTTTTGGCTTTAGCCTGTTCTACACGTCTTAACAATTTCCCATCAAAATTTATTTTGACAAGGACTTGTTCAATTAAGATAAAATGAACTCCCTGTATCCTGTAATACCTCCTCTTGTTTCGAGGGAGTTCTCTCAGATAAACCCCATTTTTCATAAATTGAATCTTATTTGTGACCTAGGATTCCTAATCAATCTCTTGTAACTTTAGCACCATCCCTGGCTCTCCTTCTGAGTCTATTCCTTTAGGTAACATCTTTTCCAGCTCTTGAGTTATATATTGGCATAGTCCCTTGCCTCTAACCAGCTTGGTGGGTCTGACCTCTACATTGTATTCAAGGATCTTAGTGATCCAATTGGCTCTTTTCTCAGTAATCTCCCCTTCCATGATGTATTCCCTAACACTTGGGTGAGTTACAAGTATCATAATTTTGTTCCCTGATATCAGATGCCTGAATTTCTTAAGGGCTTTCACCATGGCATAGGCTTGTCTTTCCACAAAATTGTACCTGGTCTCATAATCTCTAAGAGTTCTTGAGAAAAAGGCTATTGGGTGCTCCCCCTCTATCCTGCCATTCTTTTGAGTCAGGACAGTAGCAATACTTGATTCCCCTCCATAGACATACATCACGAAGGGCTTGGAAAAATATGGATTCTTAAGCATTGGGGCTGCTGAGATGGCCTTCTTGACCCCCTCAAAAGCTTGACTTCCTTATGTAGACCACTTGAAGGCTAGTTCCTTTTTAAGCAAGAGTGTCATTGGTCTGACCAAGCCTACAAAATTAGATATGAATTTACTGACAAAATTGATTTTCCCTAAAAAGGATTGGACTACCTTTTTATTTGCTGGAAGGGGTAAGTCTATTATAGCTGTGATCCTCTCAGGATCTATAGAAACTCCTTCCTTAGATACTATGTGCCCCAATAGTTTACCTTGAGGTACAACAAAAATACATTTCTTGGGATTCAATGATATCCCAAAATCTTGACATTTTTTGAAGACTGATTCCAAATTATCAAAATGATCATCAGCATTTTTTGAGAAAATAGTGAGATCATCCAGGTAAACTAGGATGACCTTGTTTATTTTCTCACCAAAGGCTATATCCATAGCTCATTGAAAGGTGGCTCCTGCATTTGATAATCCAAATGACATCTTTGCATAGGAAAATGTCCCACATTTGGTAGTGAAAGTAGTCTTATACTGGTCTTCCTCAGTGAGCCAGATCTGATTATACCCAGATAAACCATCAAGTAAAGAAAACCTCTCTGATCTAGCCACAATTTGTAGAATTTGTTCCATGGAGGGCAAGGGATAGTGGTCTTTTAGAGATGCTCTATTTATATCCCTAAAATCTACACATAGTCTCACGTCTCCATTCTTTTTCCTAACTGGGACTAGATTTGATACCCAGGTTGAGTGTTTGATTGGGAATATTATCTTTGAATCTAAAAGCTTCTGCAACTCATCTACCATTAGAGGCTCAATCCTTGGATTTACTAGACTCTATTTCTACCTGATGGGTTTGGATCCTTTAGTCAAATCTATTTTATGCTGGATAATGTCTCTGTTGTATCCATGAAGGTCGTCATAGCTCCAAGCTATGACTCTGTCGTATCTCTAACACAATTCAATCAATTTTTCCTTTTCTTTTTGAGTTGAGAAACTCCCAACCTTTAGTTTCTTCCTGGCACTCACCTTTACATCAGAATAGTCTACCTCATCTACCTGGAACCTTTTCTTTCCCAGGCTTACCTCTTCTGGGTCAAACAAATTTTCTAAGGTGATCAATCCTTTGGGGAGCTTATTGGTCCTTAATTGAATAACCTGATCACAATATGCCTCTTCAATTTTAGTTTGCAACTGATCTGCAAACTCATCTAATTGTTGTAAGAAAGAGACTACCTGAGCATCATTTTCAAACACTTGCCAATTTTCATCATTGGCTGGGATGGTTGGCCTCACTATAACTTTCACTGACTCATTGCTAACCAATAGGCCAGTCGCTGGGTTAAATTGTGAGCCAATTTGAGCCATCCTATCAACCTCAATGTTTTGAATTCTAAGAATGATTTCAATATTAAAGGCATCAAAATCCTCTATCAAATCCCAAATCCTATGCCTATAGGACCTCATTCTCACATTCTTGGCCACTGCCTTTTCTCGTATTTACTTCACCACTAATTCTAAATCTCCTCTTACTCTTAGGTTTTTTATCCCCTTTTTCTTGGCTAATAGGATCCCATGTACTAGAGATTCATATTCTACATCATTATTAGTGCAAGCAAATTGGAATCAGATAGCCCTTAAAATTTTATCACCAATTGGAGCAGTAAGACATATTCCTGCTCCAGCACCATGTTTATTTCTAGCCCCATCAAAATTCAAAGTCCAGACCTTTGAATCTTGAGCAATAGGTGCCTCTTCACTTATAAAATTTGGGATCACCTGATCCTCATAAAAAATGAGATATGTGCCCAAGCCAGTAGAATCATAGTTCCCATACGGGTCACTATGCATCATAGCCAACAACTAATTGTTTTCTTCTTCTTGATCATGCTCGGTCTAGTCACCCAGTTCTTTAACAAAATTTATTTCTTATTTATTTATCATGGCATGATCTGCTTCTAATCTTGTTGTTGGCTCATTGGTTATTTGGTATTTGGATAGTGGTTCAGATAGAATCTTCATTTTTGAACCATATCTGGTTCGCAGGATGAGGTGAGACTAGTCAAGAGACATGTATCCTCTTATTTTTTCTGTAAAGTCTCTGGATAAACATAAAACAAAGACAAGAGGGATATCTATGACAACTATATCCTAGTTGACAATTACGCTGGGACATGTGTATAACTGCAAGGGGAGTTGTTTTATTCTCCCTATGGTTTGCACTGTTTTGCCATCTAGATGCATAACTCCTTTTGTGAGGGGTTAATAATTTATTTTCAAGGCATCAGCTATTTGTTTAGGCATCACAGTTGTGCTAGCTCCTGAATCTATCAATGCATTATGCAGAAGTTTCTTTCCAACTATTAAAGTCAAATAGAAAGTCTTTGGCTTGGATTTACTTACTTGTGATGCATCGTTCACGAAGGTTGTTGTCATTGGAGGAACTGAGTCTTTGAGCTTTTCCTTTCTAGCAGGTCCTCCCTTGGTAACAGTACCTTTGGGCATTGTTTTCCCTTGCAGAGCTTCTTGCAGTAATGTCTTTCACTCAGGGATAGCCAAGATATCCCATATAGATACTTGTCATGGAGTCCTCCTTAATTGGTCCACTACATTGATCAACACCAAAGACTGAGTTTTTTGGAAATATGGATACCTTGTCTTTTCTTGAATCTGGAAAGGGATCCCTTGATCTTGTACTGATTGAGGGACTTCTTATCTAATAGCGGCATTCTTTTTCCCTTGAGATGAAGGATTATTCTTGACTTGACCACTTGCAATCTCGTGTTGCTCCACCATTCTCCTCTTCGACCTGGTATAGTAGTCAGATAGCACTACTAGCCTTTGTGAGGTAGATGCTTCATTTAAAAATACTATTTCTTCATCCTCAACCCATGAGAATAAAGCATGTTTTAGGGCTATCTCTTCCTCCTATTTCAAGGACATTCCTTGCATCTGAGCCACTAGAACTGAATTCTGCATGTCGGGAGACTAGTATGCTTGACTGCTATTGGTACTAGCAAACTAGCCATCCATTCTCCTCTGCTCAGCTACCCTTTGCTACAGGTTGCCCCTAGGACAATCTCTAGGTGTGTGAACATCGTTTCAAGGAAAATACCAAACATTATTATCATCCACATAATTATTCTGACCTGGAACCATTTCCCTATTTGAGTTGGGGGGAATGGTCTGTGAGGGTGTGGGAATAACAACTAATTGATTTGTTGTTTGATTATTGGTTTGCCTTGGAGGGCGTTGTTACTGGTTCAATTGGGATGAAAACCTATTCCCTTAATAACTTAAATAAGGAGGCTTAGGGAAAATGTTCTGTTGCCTCTTCATATTAATCAGCTCATTGGAGAATGTCCTTAGCATAATTTTGATATCATCCATCTCAGATGACTGAGCAGGGACCGGCTACTTCACAGATGATGAGGGGTAAGTATACATAGACACAGGAGGGTTGACAGCTTTTAGAACCTCTTGAGGTAAAGGCAAGGAGATTTTTGGGAACATAGGCATGGGAGGCCTTAGAGGTAGCTTTCTAGCATCAATTAAATGATTTTTAGCTCTGACTGCAAGGTCATAGGCTATCGGCAAAGTGTGTCCTCCTAGTGACTAAATCATGATAGATATATCTGAATTTAAAGCCTTAAACTAGAATACTATGGCCATACCAGGTGGTGGTTTAGCCACAACAGGGATTCTATCCCAAGTTTTCTAGAATCTAGTATTGAAGTCAGTCGTGTCCTCTTGTGGTCCCCTCTGAATAGTGATCAATTACTGTAACAAGGAAGACTTATCACCCTTCTCTACAAATCTTTCAAAAAATAGATCTCCAAGCTGGTCCCATGTAGAAATGGTGTTTGGGGTCAAAGACCGATACCATTCTACCACCTTTCCTTTGAATGAGGCTACTAACAATCTTAAGGCCACATTTTGCTTTGTGACACCATGTATGGCACAGACATCTGATACATCTTGAAGATGCTCCACGAGTGTCTTTGAGTCTTTCCCACTAAATTTGGGTAGAGCCTTTAGAGCATTTCTTGGAATAAGATCCCAAACAATTGGTGGTGTTGGGAGGATTAAGGGGCTACCAGTGTTCCATCTCGCATAATTTCTTAGAGGGACATTGGCTCCCATGTTCGGTACTGGTAGAAACTGATTAGCTCTTCTTCTTGGACTAATTACCAGAGGTGGCAAAAAAATACCTGGACTTGAAGTAGATTGTGATCTGGTGACTTGTCCACAGCTCCAACTCCTCGTAGCTCTCTGGTTCATGCAGTCTTGATAGAAACTTCAAGACTGGTCCTATCGGGTGTGCCAGAAACTGTTGATGCCTTAAAATTATGCTTGATTTTAATCAACAATAATGGGAAGTTTCAATTTGTGGGATGATGCAATTTGAAATAACCTCTAGATTTTAGAGAAGCTGGTCTCTTCTTTTGTATCAGATATTGGAGAAAAGGGATAGGAGATTAAACAAAAATGCAAATGCAGGAATTGAAACCTAACTATGGCGATGCACCTGAGTGTAATCCTAATCTTAACTTGAGCATAGAGAAACTATTATATGATTCAATTACATTTAAGAGTAGACAGGTGCATGATCAATGTAAATGATTGGAATAACAAAAATAGAGGATCACAACAGGGGATTCTTTTGCTGAGATACAGGAATTGTCAACAAAGGCATAGTGTTCAATCTTCTTAATAGAACCCTTCAATCACATAAGAGGTGCAAAAGTCACACACAGTTATGTAGAACTTTAGATTCCAAAAAATGAGACAAAAGTAAATAACATTTCCAATCACAACACTAGCAAATCTACAGCATAGACTACTGTGTAAATGACACAGGTAACACCAACCAAGGCATGGAGCTTAAATTTCCTTAATTCATTCAGCCACATAAAGGGCATAGAAACATGCATGATTATATCAACTTTTTCAAATTCAAGAAATCAAGACAAGAGTAAATGATATTACTGGTTGAAATTATAAGAAGTCTAAACTATCAAAAATCTTCCCCCCCTCTTTTTTAGATTTTACAATCCTTCTTATATACCCTTAGGTGTCTCCTTTGATTACTCCCCTTTCTCACGCGATCTTCTCCATCCCTTTTTCATAGGGGATGAAAGGACGGTGCCTTCAATGCTATGGGGGGCTCCAAAAATCTACCAGATGAACTGTTCCATCTACTTGAATTAATTCCAGCCAATTTTCCCTCGATTTCACTTTGCGGCAATAGATACACGAAACACTCCGTTATGTTTGAAATGGGAGAGGACACTTAGTCAATTTTTTGAAAATCCTCCAATCATTAGAAAATGACACTTGACACTCTCCACTAGGTTTATCGAAGACACGTGGCCCTCTCCCTTTCCTTGGCTATGCTGTAGTTTTATTCAGGACTCATAACATACTCTTATGGATGGTGACACCTGGCAGCTTTTGCAGACTTTGAAGTAACTCCTGAGGCCCACCACAATCTTTATTTAGTGATGACACTCGAATATGATGCATGGAGGATTATGTGGCTTCTAGGAAGATACGTGGCATCTTCTGCTTCTCCTTCTAAGTTTATGTGGCATTCTCCACTTTCTCTGGGGATGGAGTAGAGAGGGACCTTGGATGGTGACATGTGACAGTCTCCGCTGCACTCTGATACTTAGTAAAATGAAATGACACCCTTTGCTTCAAAATTATGTTACCTTGTTCGAGGTGCATAGGAACCAAAATTGTGGTGCTCAACTGAGAGTTTGAATGCATCATAGAGTAAAATTTACTCTACACTCACCAAGGACATGTGGTGTCTTTTGCTACATTGAATTGAAACCCTCTACTATTAACACTTGGTAGCATCCGCGTCCTTGAGTCTTTTGACATTATAAAAACATTTGGGGCTCAGTCGGGCTCTTGTAGATGATGACACTTATCAGGCTCCACCGATCTCTGTAAGGGGCACATCGCATGGTCTGATTACACTTTTTAGTCATGCAGATGTAGACACTTGGTGAATTCTACTTCATTTAATCACTCATCCCAAAGCCCATCATGGGCTTTGCTCAAAACAGTGAAGTCAAGCTTTAGAGGGGACATGGGGCACGGTCCGTTGCTCTTAGGAAAAACATAGTGATGCCTTCTGCGATTGCCATTTGTTGGCTTCCGCTAATTCTCACCAAGGACACATGGTAGCTTTCACCATTTCTTAGAAATAAAGCATAATGGGGCTTGACTGAGGACACTTGGCAGCGTCTGCTTGACTCTTTCTTTTGTGCGCATCCTTCTTTAACTAAGGCAACCTTTGAACCCATTGAACCTGATAATCCCTTTACCAAAAAGTTGAGAAAATGATGATTTTGAATGTTTCAAAACAAATTTTTGGAAAGGGGAAGAACAATTTTGGCTATGCAGGACCAAAATAGTCCTATGTTGTCTGAAAAATGAGGAATCACTTTTCAAGGACAACAGCTAGCTCCTATTAGGGAACTTCCTTCAGATGACAACTCAGAATAGCTGAGGGGAGTAGAAACTAGAATCTCCAATGCCTAGAAGCGTGTGATTGGGCTTAAGAGTCATGCTACCTAAAAGTAAAGGATCTAAAAATTGAAAATGGAAAACATAAAGCAAAAATAGAAACTATACAAATATACATATGTACAGGGGAACTTATCTAATACTTCAAGAATTGAAGTACTTCAGACACTGCTCATCATGGGATAATGAAAGGGGATGCCATCTTGGTAAACTAGCAGGAAACCATTTTTCCCCCAAAAATGTTGATGGGCAAATGGAGCTCTCCACCAGGAAACCAATTTTTTGTGTCTTCCTCTTAGCCTTTTCTTCTTCTTGTTCCATGGCAGGACGTGGTCTTCAAATTAAAAACTGTAACTCCTTGTTCTCCTTGTGAAGAGTTCTTTTTGCTGACTTTGGAATACAGTAGTATGGTCCACCACCATAGCTTGTTATTCTACTAGTTTAGTCCAACACATATTTTTATTGTCAGCCTCAAACCCCTGACACACCGTCAACTCAACATCTTCTTTGGTGTGAAGGAGTTTGACCTCTTCATCTTGAGCAATCTTCAATTCAAGCAACAGAGATCTACATCTAGCTGTGGAAGAATGGCTACCATTAGATTCTAGGATACAAGCATCATCAAAAGCTGATCTTTCATCAAATTTCTCTTCATTAGAGATGGAAGATCCTTCTTGATTTATACTGTGCCCTACTAATTCTTTTGATGCCCTATTTGGATCAAGTCCTGGATTGTCGACTGTGAGACTTTCATCAGCTGAGACATGAGCATCTTCTATGGTCAAGAGGTAATTACCTCTACCTAAAAGATCAAATAGAATTTGAGTAGCAGGGGCTGACTTTTGGGTGACTACAATTTCTGCCTCAGACAGGTCCGCACCTGGTTCTCCATCAATGTCTAATTGCTCAGGATTGGCTTGCAGGGATTCAAACTTAGTCATTTGAATTTCAAATTTATTGACATGATCAACTATGTCAAATGAATGAGATGGGCTTGGAAGAGAGGATGGGAGTTCATCCTTTTAGTTTTTAGGAAGGGGAGGACTGGTTTGCGAATTTGAAGTAAAAGGTGCAGAGATGTTTGATGTACTTACTTCTTTGGCAATCACTGGGTCCTTCGACTAGAAAGGGAGAGGGGTTCTCTTCTCAGTAATTGAAATCAATAGTT
Organism: Torreya grandis; assembly: GCA_037957365.1. Lineage (NCBI taxonomy): Eukaryota > Viridiplantae > Streptophyta > Pinopsida > Cupressales > Taxaceae > Torreya > Torreya grandis. Next base: position 26,756 of record JARHVA010002310.1, on the reverse strand, counting down.
GGGTTCACTCCTCTATCTTTTCTTTATCATCTTGCTGGGCTGACTAACTCTCAAACTAGGTGAATACTACATTTTATCCTTTGACTGCTTCACCTTCACTCCTGGGTTCATCCTAGTAATTTAGGAAACTAATGTGGGAATCGCCAGCTGATTGTTCTTGATCCTCCCTAAAGAGATTAGCATCATTTTCTTTCTCAAACTTAGGCTAGAGGTGCTTCAAGGGCAAGGTTCCTCTATGGGGGAGGAAGACGATTTGGTTGCCCTTGACTTCTAGCAGCATTGCCTTGATATGGCTGATTGGGGAATGTCCTCCTTGGTGCATCTCTATATAGAGGAGTAGAATGCATACCTTGTGACATTTTCATTTTCAAGACTAGCAATTCATTTGCCAACTTTTGGACCATGGGATCAGTGGTGGTTGCTGGTGAATATCCAGAAGATGAAGAAGGTTTGCCTCTGCTAGGATCTCTCCTTATCTTTCTTGCCAAGATAAGTTCATCCTCTACCTCAGTAGCCAAGTCTTGAGCAGTAGCAAGGTCTATGTGGCCAGCTCATCTTAGCATAAAACTCACGTCAGGTAATTGTTAGTTGATGAAGAAGCACTTGAGGTTCTGAGGCATCAGCTGGGTGAGCATGGGAATCATGTGCCTCAACTTGTTGAACATGGCAATGAAGTCCCTCATAGGTTCATGGGGCTCTTTCTTCATCTGAGTGAGCTAGACCAACAAGGCATGTGCATCCTCTATAGGCTTAAACCTGGCTTCAAATTTGGCTTTAAGTGTATCCCAATTAGTCACTGATCTAGCTTGCAGATGGTAGAACCAGTCTACAACAGCACCTTGTAGTGTCTCCACAAAAAGCCTAACTACCACATCTTCAAATTCCTCCCTTATCATGGCACAGGCTATGCTAAAGGTAGCAACATGTTCATCAGGATGGACTATCCCATTACCAAAGAATTTGGGGAAATTCTTTCTTGAACTACATGGGAGTTCATGCAGAGGTGGAGTCAAGTTAAGTGGACCAAAAGAGTTACTCCAGGGGCCTCGAACTACCATGATTTAATTATGAAAAATAGGGATAAAAAATTTGGGTAGAGCAGCCAAATTGTAGAACAAAAATGGAAAAAGATTGGCCATGCTTCAGCTTGAGGCTTGAGGCTTCAAACTGTGCACTCTTTCCAAGCAACTCTAGTTTTGCAGAATAGATAATATAATGGAGACAGAGGAAGATGGAGATGGATGAAAATGGTAAGGCTATATATGGATAATGGGTAAGACATGGAATGGATTCACCAAACTATGTAATGGATAAGGGTAGGGACTACTTCAATCTAAAACTTGAGGCTTCAGACTGCACGTTCATCCCTAGCGGAGTCACAAAAAGTTGTTGGATGAATATTTTGTTGGCCAACTAACTGGTGACCAAAATAGTTCCTATCACCACAACATAGGGAGATGGGTCATCCTAGTGTGCAAGTTTACTACATCAATAGGGGACAAATCCCTCCTCTCATCAAGGGGAGGTTCCATATTAAATATGTGGAGGTTATATATAATATATATATGCAAAAAGTAAGACATAGGGGTGGGATGAACCATCCATCTCTCTTTTTTCAAAGATGATGCTGATAAACAAGGAAGAAATCTTGGGTGATGTGGAAGGTGCTTCTCTTCTTTTAGAAGGAACTTTCAGCCAGGAGCCAGATTCCTTCCTAAATAGTATAAATCCTGGTGTAATGTCAGAAGGCACTTCTCTTCTTTCAGAAGTGTTCTTCAATAGACAACAAGAATCTTTCAAGTAACAAGTAACCAGTAATGGGGGTGTTGAATGACCAGCAACCTGAGAGAGAGAAATGAAGAACAATGGGGGGACCACATCATCCCTAGGCTCTTTACATAGGAAAGGAAAATGCAAACACACTAAAGGTACTTAATGGGGCATAATGTCATCCCATAATTGGCCTTCAGGACACCTTCTTGATCACCTCCACTAATTCAACTTGTTAAATCAAATGGACAAGAAAGCTTCTAGGGAATAGACATATGAATAATCTCCTAAGATAGCACAAGCTATAACAGCACAAAGTCTGTAAGTAACTTGTTTTCTCATTTAGATAAATTAATATGAATTACAATCTGAGCTCAAAGTCTTAGTAATGCCTGTCAATTTGGGTAGAGTTTTAATTTTGATAATAAAAAAGGTCCACCTTCAAATGACACAAGAGATTAAATTATATAGAGGCCTGAGGGAGGCTTGGCACTTTATCCCATGGAATGACCCATTCGGTGCATTCAATGCCTTGGATGCATTCTGGTCTTGTCAGGAAGGGCCATGCTAGAGCAGGGTGGCTGCCCTAACTATGGCATGTTGATTCATCTCTAGTGCCTCCTCTCGAGCATGAATCTCTCATTCCATCACCTGCTTAGCCATGCAACTATCTATTCTACCTTTATCTCACAGGGGACAAACAGATAGTGCTTTCAATGTTTGCAGGCCCTAAATATCTACCTAGTGAACTGCTCCATCTACTGGAAATAACTCTCATTGAGTTTCCCTCTTTATCTCTTCCTCCTCTTGATCTTCACCTTAGGCTTTTTTAAATGCATTTGGGTCTGCACTTTAAGTCTGCTAAAATTAATAGACACTTCATTGAGACAAATTTGATGTTTTCAGGCTCGTCATTTTTCCCAACAAGTTCCTCATGTCTTTCTCACTTTCCATGGTCACTTTCTGCTTGTGATGCAGGTGAGGACACATGGAGGGATCTTTAAATTCGAGATCGGCTTATAGAAATAAGATTTGAAACTGATTAGTGGCTAAGGGGGCACATATTTGGACACATGGTAGCTTTTATAGCCCTCTGAGGCTCAAACCTTTTCTGAAGGGAACTTGCCCTTCAGGGTCTTCTTAATGGCCTTCAGCTTTGATTCTTCAGCAGGCTGTCATCCCATTTTATTTCCTTGGCTCCATATGTGCCTTGATATTGTGAGTGCCCCTTTCCCTTGACATGTATTGCCTTCCATAGGAATAGTCGAGGATACGTGGAAGCATTTGTCTAATACAGAGGAGCTCTTAGAAACCTTTGAGATTCTGGTAGGGGAAGACACATGGAGGCTTTCATCAAAATCTAGAAACATTTATGGAAATAGTCAAGACTCGCTTTAGCAATCATGTAGATGATGACACTTGTCAGCTTCCACTGATTCTCACCAAGGACATGTGGTGTCTTCTACTACATCTAATTGAAACCCTTCACTATTAAAACTTAGTAGCATCTACCTCCTTGAGTCTTTATGACATCATAGAAATGTTTGGGGCTCAGTTGGGCTCTCACAGATGATGACACTTGTCATCCTCTGCCGATCTCTACAAGGGGCATGTGGCATTGTCTGAATACATTTGTTAGTTGTGTGGATGTAGACACTTGGTGTATTTTGCTTCATTTAATCACTCATCCCCAAGCCCAGCATGGGCTTTGCTCAAAATAGTGAAGCTAAGGGAAGAGACTATGGATATTGATACTTGGAGGCTTTCCCTGAGCTTTAGAGGGGACATGGGGCACAATCTGCTACTCTTAGGAAAAACATAGTGATGCCTTCCATGGTTGCCACTTGTTGGCTTCCACTGATTCTCACCAAGGACACGTGGCAGCTTTCACCATTTCTTAGAAATAAAGCATAATGGGGCTCAGCTGATGACACTTGGCAGTGTCTGCCTGACTCTTTCTTTTGCACACATCCTTCATAACTAAGGCAACCTTTGAACCCATTGAACCTACTAATCCCTTTACCAAAAAGTTGAGAAAATGATGAATAGGAATGTTTTAGAATAAAATTTTGGAAAGGGGAAGACCAGTTTTGGCTATGTAGGACCAAAATAGTCCTATGTTGTCTAAAAAATGAGGAATCACTTTTCAAGGACAACAGCTGGCTCTTATTAGGGAACTTATTTTAGATGACAATTCAAAATAGCTGAGGGGAGTAGAAACTAGAATCTCCAGTGCCTTGAAGCATGCCATTGGGCTATGGAGTCATGTTACCTAAAAAGAAGGCTCCAAAAAATGAAAATGGAAAACACAAAGCAAAAATAGAAACTATACAAATATACATATGCATAGGTGAACTTATCTGATACTTCAATAATTGAAGTATTTCAGACATTTCTCATCATGGAATAATGAAAGGGGATGCCATCCTAGTAAACCAGTAGGAAACCATTTTGATCTCAAAAATGTTGATGGGCAAATGGAGCTCTCCACCAGGAAACCAATTTTCTGTGTCTTCCTCTTTGCCTTTTCTTCTTCTTGCTCCATGGCAGGACGGGGTCTTCAAACTAAAAACCATAACTCCTTGTTCTCCCTGCGAAGAGTTCCTTTTTCTAACTTTGGAATACAGCAGTATGGTCCACCACCATAGCTTGCTATTCTACTAGTTCAATCCAACACATATTTTGATTGTCAACCTCAAACCCCTGACACACCGTTATCTCAGCATCTCCTTTGTTGTGAAGGAGTTTGACCTCTTCATCCTAAGCAGTCTTCAATTTGAGCAACAGAGATCTACATGCAACTATTGAAGAATGGCTACCATTAGATTCCAGGATCCAAGCATCATCAGAAGCTGATCTTTCATTAGATTTCTATTCATTGGATATGGAAGATCCTTCTTGATTTATACTGTGCCCTACTAATTCTTTCGATGCCCTGTTTGGATCAAGTCCTGGATGTCCAGCTATAGGACTTTCATTAGCTGAGACATGAGCATCTTCTATGGTCAAGAGGTAATTACCTCTACCTAAAGGCTCAAATAGACTTTGAATAGCAGGGGATGACATTTGGGTGTCCACAATTTTTGCCTTAGACAGGTCCACACCTGGTTCTCCATCAATGTTCAATTGCTCAGGATTGGCTTGCAGGGATTCAAACTCAGTCATTTGAATTTCAGATTTATTGACATGATCAACTATGTCAAATTACTGAGATGGACTTGGAAGAGAGGATGGGATTTCATCCTTTTGGTTTTTGGGAAGGGGAGGACTGGTCTACGAATTTAGAGTAGAAGGTGCAGAGATGTTTAATGTACTTACTTCTTTGGCAATCACTGGGTCCTTTGACTAGAAAGGGAGAGGAGTTCTCTGCTCAAAAATTGAAATCACTTTTTGGGGTCACTCCTCTATCTTTTCTTTGTCATCCTGCTGGGCTGATTGACTCTCAGACTGGGTGAATATTGTGTTTTATCCTTTGACTGCTTCACCTTCAGTCGTGGGTTCATCCTGGTAATTTAGGAAATCGATGTGGGAATTGCCAGCTGATTCTTCTTTATCCTCCTTGAAGAGATCAACATCATTTTCTTCCTTGAACTCAAGTTAGAAATATGAAACATGTTCTATTTCTAAATATCCAACTACTAAGTTGGTTGGAGGTGCTTCAAGGGCAAGGTTCCTCTATGGGGGAGGAAGACAATTTGGTTGCCCTTGACTTCTGGTAGCGTTGCCTTGATATGGCTGATTGGGGAATGTCCTCCTTGGTGCATCTCTATACAGAGGAGCAAAAGACATACCTTGTGCCATTTGCCTTTTCAAGACTCTCAATTCATTTGCCAGCTTTTGGACCATGGGGTCAGTGGTGGCTACAGGTGAGTATCCAGAAGATGAAGAAGGTTTGCCTCTATTAGGATCTCTCCTTATCTTTCCTACCAAGATAAGGTCATCTTCTACCTTAGTAGCCAAGTCTTGAGCAATAGCAAGGTCTATGTGGCTAGCTCATCTCAGTAGAAAACTTGCTTAAGGCAATTGTGAGTTGATGAAGAAGCACTTGAGGTTTTGAGGCATTGGCTAGGTGACCATGGGAATCTTGTACCTTAGCTTGTTGAACCTGGAAATGAAGTCCCTCATATGCTCATGGGGCTCTTTCTTCATCTGAGTGAGTTGGGCTAGCAAGGCATGTACATCCTCTATAGGCTTGAACCTAGCTTCAAATTTGGCTTTAAGTGTATCCCAGTTAGTCATTAATCCAGCTTACAGATGGTAGAACTAGTCTAAAGCAGCACCTTGTAGTGTCTCCACAAAATCCTTTACTGCCACATCTTCAAATTCCACCCCTATCAGTCCATAGGCTATCCTAAAGGTAGCAATGTGTTCATCAGGATGGACTATCCCATTACCAGAGAATTTGGGGAAATTCTTTCTTGAACTAGATGGGAGTTTATATAGAGGTGGAGTAAAGTTAAATGGACCAAAAGAGTTACCCCAAAGGACTTGAACTGCCATGATTTAATTATAAAAAATAGGGATGAAAAATCTGGGCATAGCGGCCAAATTGTAGAACAAAAATGGAAAATAACTGGCCATGCTTCAGCTTGAGGCTTGAGGCTCTGAACTACACACTCTTTCCCAACAGCTTTGGTTTTATAGACCAGATAATACAACTGAGATGGAGGAAGATGGAGATGGATGAAAATGGTAAGGCTATAAATGGATAATGGGTAAGACATGGAAAATGGTAAGGCTATAAATGGATAATGGGTAAGACATTGAACAGAGTCATCGGACTATGTAATGGATAAGGGTAGGGACTGCTTCAATCTAAAACTTGAGGCTTCAAACTACACATTCATCCCCAGCGGAGTTGCCAAAAATTGTTGGGTGAATATTTTGTTGGCTAGCTAACTGGTGACCAAAATAGTTCCTATCACCACAGCATAGGGAGATGGGTCATCCTGGTGTGCAGGTTTACTACATCAACATGGGACAAATCTCTCCTCTCATCAAGGGGACGTTCCCTATTAAATATGCGGATGTTATATACAATATATATATGCAAAAAGTAAGACACAGGGGTGGGATGAACCATTTATCTCTCTTTTTTCAGAGATGATGTTGATAAACAAGGAAGAAATCTTGGGTGATGGGGAAGGTGCTTCTTTTCTTTCAGAAGTAACTTTTAGCCAAGAGCCAGATTCCTTCCTAAATAGTATAAATCTTGGTGCAATGTCAGAAGGCACTTCTCTTCTTTTAGAAGTGTTCTTCAATAGGCAGCAAGAATATTTCAAGTAGCAAGTAACCAGTAATGGGGGTGCTGAATGACCAACAACCTGAGAGAGAGAAACGAATAACAATGGGGGCACCACATCATCCCAAGGCTCGTTACATAGGAAAGGAAAATGCAAACACACTGAAGGTACTTATGGGGGCACAACATCATCCCACAGTTGGCCTTCGGGACACCTTCCTGATCACCTCCACTAATTCAACTTGTTAAATCAAATGGACAAGAAAGCTTCGAGGAAATAGACATACGAACAATCTCCTAAGATAGCACAAGCTATAACAGCACAAAGTCTGCAAGTAACTTGTTTTCTCATTTAGATAAAATAATATGAATTACAATCTAAGCTCAAAGTCTCAATAATGCCTTTCAATTTGGGTAGAGTTTTGCTTCTGATAATAAAAAAGGTCCCCCTTCAAATGACAGAAGAGATTACATTATATAGAGGCCTGAGGGAGGCTTGGCACTTTGTCCCATGGTGTGACCCATTTGGTGCATTCAATGCCTTGGATGCATTCTAGTCTTATCAGGAAGGGCCATGCTAGAGCAGGGTGGCTACCCTAACTATGGCATGTCGATTCATCTCTAGTGCCACCTCTCAAGCTTGAATCTCTCATTTTATCACTTGCTTAGCCACACAACTATCTATTCTACCTTTATCTCAGAGGGGACAAATAGACAGTGTTTTCAATGTTATTAGGCCCCAAATATCTACTCAATGAACTGCTCCATCTACTAGAAATAACTCCCACTAAGTTTCCCTCTTTGTCTCTTCCTCCTCTTAATCCTGGCCTTAGGCTTTTTTGAATGCATTCAAGTCCGCACTTTAAGTCTACTAAAATCAACAGACACTTCATTGAGACAAATTTGACATTTGCAGGCCCGTTGTTTTTCCCAACAACTTCCTCGTGTCTTTCTCACTTGCCATGGTCACTTTCTGCTTGTGATGTAGGTGAGGACATGTGGAGTGATCTATAGCTTTGAGATTGGCTTATTGAAATAAGCTTTGAAACTAATTAGTGGTTGAGGGGGGCATGGATGTAGACACGTGGCATCTTCCACAACCCTCTAAGGCTCAAACCTTTCTAGAAGGGAAATTTCCCTTTGGGGTCTTCATAGTGGCCTTCAGCTTTGATTCTTTAGTGGACTGTCATCCCCTTTTATTTCCTTGGCTCCATATGTGCCTTGATATTGTGAGTGCCCCTTTCCTCTGACACATGGTGCCTTCTACAGGAATAGTCAAGGATACATGGAAGCATTTGTCTAATACAGAGTAGCTCTTAGAAACCTTTGAGATTCTAGTGGTGAAAGACACGTTGAGGCTTCCATCAAACTCTAGAAACACTTATGAAAATAGTTGGGACTCACTTTAGCAATCACGCAGATGATGACACTGGTCAACTTCCACTGATTCTCACTAAGGACATGTGGTGTCTTCCATTGCATCATATTGAAACCCTCCGCTATTAACACTTGGTAGCATCTACCTCCTCGGGTCTTTGCGACATCATAGAAAAGTTTGGGGCTCAGTGGGGCTCTCAAAGATGATGACACTTGTTGGCCTCCACCGATCTTTACAAGGGGCACATGGCATTGTCTAAATATATTTGTTAGTCACACAGATGCATACACTTGTCATGTTCCACTTCATTTAATCACTCATCCCTAGGCCCACCATGGGCTTTGATCGAAATAATGAAGCTAAGGGAAGAGACTACAGGTATTGACACTTGGAGGCTTTCATTGAGTTTTAAAGGGGACACGGAGCATGGTTTGCTGCTCTTAGGAAAAACATAGTGATGCCTTCTGTGATTTCCACTTGTTGGCTTTCGTTGATTCTCACCAAGGACACATGGAAGCTTTAACCATTTCTTAGAAATAAAGCATAATGGAGCTCGACTGATGACACTTGGCAGTGTCTGCCTGACTCTTTATTTTGCGCGTGTCCTTCCTTAACTAAGGCAAACTTTCAACCCATTGAACTTGCTAATCCCTTTACCAAAAAGTTGAGAAAATGATGAATTTGAATGTTTTAGAACAAATTTTTGGAAAGGGGAAGAAAAATTTTGGCTATGCAGGACCAAAATAGTCCTATGTTGTCTGAAAAATGAGGAATCACTTTTCAGGGACAACAGCTGCCTCCTGTTGGGGAACTTACTTCAAATGACAGCTCATAATAACTAAGGGGAATAGAAACTAAAATCTCCAGTGCCTTCAAGCATGCCATTGGGATATGGAGTCATGCTACCCAAAAAGAAAGGCTCCAAAAAATGAAAATGGAAAACACAAAAAAGAAACAGAAACTATACAAATATATATATGTACATGTGAACTTATCTGATACTTGAAGAATTGAAGTACTTCAGACACTGCTCATCATGGGATAATGACAGGGGATGCCATCTTGGTAAACTATCAGGAAACCATTTTGCCTCCAAAAATGTTGACAAGCGAATGGAGCTCTCCACCATGAAACCAATTTTCTATGTCTTCCTCTTGGCCTTTTCTTATTCTTGCTCCATGGCAGGACGTGGTCTTCAAACTAAAAATTGTAACTCCTTTCTCTCCCTATCAAGAGTTCCTTTTGATAACTTTGGAATGCAACAGTATGGTCCACCACCATAACTTGTTGTTCTACTAGTTCAGTCTAGCACATATTTTGATTGTCAGCCTCAAACCCCTAACACACCGTCAGCTTAGCATCTCCTTTGGTGTGAAGGAGTTTTACCTCTTCATCCCGAGCAATCTTCAATTCAAGCAACAAAGATCTACATCCAACTATTGAAGAATGGCTAGTATTGGATTCCATGATCCAAGCATCATTATAAGCTTATCTTTCATCAGATTTATCTTCATTGGAGATGGAAGATCCTTATTGATTTATATTGTGCCCTACTAATTATTTTGATGCCCTGTTTGGATCATGTCTTGGATTTCTGGCTGCGAGACTTTCATTGGCTAAGACATGAGCATCTTTTATGGTTAAGAGGTAATTACCTTTGCCTCAAGGCTTAAACGGAATTTGAGCAATAGGGGCTGACATTTAGGTGTCCATAATTTTTGCCGCAGACAGGTCTGCACCTGGTTCTCCATCAATGTCCAATTGCTCAGGATTGGCTTGCAGGGACTCAAACTTAGTCATTTGAATTTCAGATTTCTTGACATGATCAACTATGTCAAATTATTGAGATGGACTTGGAAGAGAGGATGGGAGTTCATCCTTTTGGTTTTTGGGAATGGGAGGACTTGTCTGCGAATTTGAAGTAAAAGGTGCAGAGATGTTTGATGTACTTACTTCTTTGGCAATCACTGGGTCCTTCGACTAGAAAAGGAGAGGGGTTCTTTGCTTAGCAATTGAAATCGCTGGTTGGGGTCACTCCTCTATCTTTTCTTTATCAGCTTGCTAAGCTGATTGACTCTCAGATCAGGTGAATACTGTGTTTTATCCTTCGACTACTTCACCTTTACTCATGGGTTCATCCTGGTAATTCAGGAAATTGATGTGGGAATCACCATCTAATTCTTCTTGATCCTCCCTAAAGAGATCAGCATCATTTTCTTGCTTGAACTTAGGTTGAAAATAGGAAACATGTTCTATTTCCAAATATCCAACTGTTGAGTTGGTTGGAGGTGCTTCAAGGGCAAGGTTCCTCTTTGGGGGAGGAAGACAATTTGGTTGCCCTTGACTTCTAGCAGTGTTGCCTTGATATGTTTGATTGGGGAATGTCCTCCTTGGTGCATCTCTATATAGAGGAGCAGAAGACATACCTTGTGCCATTTGCCTTTTCAAAACTAGCAATTCATTTGCCAGCTTTTGGACCATGGGGTCAGTGGTGGTTGTGGGTGAGTATGCAGAAGATGAAGAAGGTTTGCCTCTATTAGTATTTCTCCTTATCTTTCCTGCCAACATAAGGTCATATTCTACCTCAGTATCCAAGTCCTGAGTAGCAGCAAGGTCTATGTTGTCGCTCATCTCAGCAAAAAACTCACTTCAGGTAGTTGTGAGTTGATAAAGAAGCACTTGAGGTTCTGAGGCATCGGCTGGGCGACCATGGGAATCCTATGCCTCAACTTGTTGAACTTGGAAATGAAGTCCCTCATAGGTTCATAGGGCTCTTTCTTCATCTAAGTGAGCTGGGCCAGCAAGGCATTCACATCCTTTGTAGGCTTGAATCTAGCTTCAAATTTGGCTTTAAGTGTATCCCAGTCAGTCACTGATCCAGCTTGCAGATGGTAGAACTAGTCTATAGCAGCACCTTGTAGTGTCTCCAAAAAATATTGACTACCACATCTTCAAATTCCACCCCTATCACTCCATAGGCTATGCAGAAGGTAACAACATGTTCATCAGGATGGACTATCCCATTACCAAAGAATTTGGGGAAATTCTTTCTTAAACTACATGGGAGTTCATGCAGAGGTGGAGTCAAGTTAAGTGGACCAAAAGAGTTACCCTAGGGGCCTCAAACTGCCATGATTTAATTATGAAAAATAGGGATAAAAAATCTGGTTGGAGTGGCCAAATTATAGAACAAAAATGGAAAACGACTGGCCGTGCTTTATCTTGAGGCTTGAGGCTTCAAATTGTGCACTCTTTCCTAGCAGCTCTAGTTTTGTAGACCAGATAATATAATAGAGATGGAGGAAGATGGAGATGGATGAAAATGGTAAGGCTATAAATGGATAATGGGTAAGACATGGAATGGAGTCTCCAAACTATGTAATGGATAAGGGTAGGGACTGCTTCAATTTGAAACTTGAGGCTTTAGACTGCACGTTCATCCCTAGCAGAGTCACCAAAAATTATTGGGTGAATATTTTGTCAGCAAGCTAACTGGTGACCAAAATAGTTCCTATCCCCATAGCATAGGGAGATGGGTCATCCTGGTGTGTAGGTTTACTACATCAACAGGGGACAAATCTCTCCTCTCATCAAGGGGAGGTTCCCTATTAAATATGCAGAGCTTATATACAATATATATATGCAAAAATTAAGACAAAAGGGTGGGATGAACCATCCATCTCTCTTTTTTCAGAGATGATGCTGATAAACAAGGAAGAAATCCTGGGTGATGGGGAAGGTGCTTCTCTTCTTCCAGAAGCAACTTTCAGCCAAGAGCCAGATTCCTTCCTAAATAGTAGAAATCCTGGTGCAATGTCAGAAGACACTTCTCTTCTTTCAAAAGTGTTCTTTAGCAGGTAGCAAGAATATTTCAAGTAGCAAGTAATTGGTAACGGGGGTGTTGAATGACCAGCAACCCGAGAGAGAGAAACAAAGAACAATGGGGGCACCACGTCGTCCCAAGGCTCTTTACACAAGAAAGGAAAATGTAAACACACTAAAGGTACTTATGGGGGCACAACGTCATCCCATAGTTGGCCTTCAGGATACTTTCCTAATCACCTCCACTAATTCTACTTGTTAAATCAAATGGATAAGAAAGCTTCTAGGAAATAGACATACGAACAATCTCTCAAGATAACACAAGCTATAACAGCACAAAGTCTGCAAGTAACTTGTTTTTTCAATCTGATAAAATAATATGAATTATAATCTAAGATCAAAGTCTCAGTAATGCCTTTTAATTTGGGCAGAGTTTTGCTTCTGATAATAAAAAAGGTCCCCCTTCAAATGACACAAAAGATTACATTACATAGAGGCCTAAGGGACTCTTGGCACTTTGTCCCATGGAGTGACCCATTTGGCACATTCAATGCCTTGGATGTATTTTGGTCTTGTCAGGAAGGGCCATACTGGAGCAGGGTGGCTACCCTGACTGTGGCATGTTGATTCATCTCTAGTGCCTCCTCTCGATCTTGAATATCTCATTCCATCACTTGCTTAGCCATGCAAATGTCTATTGTGCCTTTATCTCATAGGGGACAAACAGACAGTGCTTTTAATGTTTACAGGCCCCAAATATCTACTCAATGAACTTCTCCATCTACTATAAATAACTCCCACTAAGTTTCCCTCTTTGTCTCTTCCTCCTCTTGATCCTGGCCTTATGATTTTTTAAATGCATTCGGGTCTGTACTTTAAGTCTGCTAAAATCAATAGACACTTCATTGAGACAAATTTGATGTTTACAGGCATGTTGTTTTTCCTAGCAACTTCCTCATGTCTTTCTTGCTTGCCATGGTCACTTTCTACTTATGACACGGGTGAGGACACATGGAGGGATCTACAGCTTTGAGATTGGCTTATTGAAATAAGCTTTGAAACTAATTAGCGGCTAAGGGGGGTGCAGACACAAACACATGGCAACTTCTGCAGCCCTTTGAGGCTCAAACCTTTCCCAAAGGGAACTTGCCCTTTGCGGTCTTTTTAGTGGCCTTCAACTTTGATTCTTCAATAGGCTGTCATCCCCTTTTATTTCCTTGGCTCCATATGTGCCTTGATATTACGAGTGCCCCTTTCCTCTGACATGTGGTGCCTTCCACAAGAACAGTCGAGGATATGTGGAAGCATCCATCTAATTCAGAGGAGCTCTTAGAAACCTTTGAGATTCTAGTGGGGGAAGACATGTGGAGGCTTCCATAAAACTCTAGAAACACTTACGAAAATAGTCAGGACTCACTTTAGCAATCACATGGACATTGAAAGTTGTCAGCTTTCACTAATTCTCACTAAGGACATGTGGTTTCTTCCACTGCATCGAATTGAAACCCTCCGCTATTAACACTTGGCAGCATCCACCTCCTCGGGTCTTTGTGACATTGTAGAAACGTTTGGGGCTTAGTCAGGCTCTCGTGGATGATGACACTTATCAGCCTCCACTGATCTCTACAAGGGGCATGTGGCATGGTCTGAATACACTTTTTAGTCACATGGATGCAGACACTTGGCGCATTCTACTTTATTTAATCACTTGTCCCTGGGCCCACCATGGGCTTTGCTTGAAATAGTGAAGCTAAGGGAAGAGACTACAGATATTGACACTTGGAGGCTTATGCCGAGCTTTAGAGGGGACACGGGGCATGGTCCGCTGCTCTTAGGAAAAACATAGTGATGACTTTCGCGGTTGCCACTTGTTGGCTTCCATTGATTCTCACCAAGGACACGTGGCAAATTTCACCATTTCTTAGAAATAAAGCATAATGGGGCTCGATTAATGACACTGGGTAGTGTCTTCCTGACTCTTTCTTTTGTGCGCATCCTTCCTTAACTAAGGCAACCCTTGAACCCATTGAACCTGCTAATCCCT